>VZRQ01003285.1:126611-148242 GCA_013397975.1 Machaerirhynchus nigripectus
CGCCTCGCCGGGGCCGCCCACTGCGTCAACTGCGTAAGGGCCGCTACGCAACCTGCGGTCGCCACGGCAACGGGGGGTGCGGGGCGCGGTGGCGCCGCCTGGTGGCGGCCGGCGGCAGCGCCACGGGGCGGGGCAATCGCGGGCTGGCCGCGCATTCCAGCCGGGAATTCTCCCTGGGATCCAAGCAAACCGCACCTGCTGCGCGCGGAGGCCTCCGCTGGGCCGAGGGTCACCCGCGCTACCGACTTTATCACGGAGAGGTCGCACGAGAACCAGTTCCCTTGGAAAAGACCTCCAGGACCATCGAGTCCAGCCTGTGACAATCCCCAGCTCGTCACCCAGCCCAGAGCACTCAGTGCCACCTCCAGTCATTCCTTAATGAATTCCCCCAGGAATGGGGACTCCATCACCTCCCTGGGCAGCCCCTTCCAATGCCTGAACACCCTTTCCATGAAGAAATTCCACTCGGTGTCCAACCTGAACCTCGCCTGGCACAGCTTGAGGCCATTTCCTCTTGTCGCACCCCTCGTTCCCTGGGAGCACAGCCCGACCCCCGTCTGCCTCCCTCCACAATGAGGGAATTTAGGGAGCAAGAAAATCTCCCCTCAGCCACACCTGGGGCTGTCCCAACATCCCTTCCCTCCGGAAAACTACCCAGCACAGCACAGAGGTGTCCTCTCCCTCACGGAGAGGGGCCTGGCACACGGCTTTCAACACCCAGCATGGAAAAGCAGTGCTTTCCTTGCAGGAAATGTTCCCAAGAAAGCTGGAGAGACACTATTCACAAGGGCGTGGAGTTACCCAAAAACGGGGAATGGCTTCCCACTGACAGAGAACAGGGTTGGATGGGATATCGGGAAGAAATTGGTTAGGCCCTGGAATGGATTTCCCTGGGAAGCTGTGGCTGCCAAGTGTCCAAGGCCAGGCTGGGCAAAGCTTGGAGCAACCTGGGATAGTGGAAGGTGTTCCTGCCTTCTGGAACTGGATGAGCTTTAAGGTCCCTTCCAACCAATCGCCCTCTTCCCAAAAAAACCCTCGCAAGGATGGACACGCCGCAACAACCACCCCTGTTTGGGGGGAAGGACAGCGATTCCCTTCGGACACAGCAGCTGCCACCATCCAAGGACACCACGTAGATGCTCCTACTGCAAAAAACAGCCTAGAAAACTAGCCAAAAAAAAAAAAAAATTCATCCCTGTCCCAGAAAAGCTGATCCAGCAGGGAATAGCAGCACATCCTTGCCTGCCCATTCCTCCTTAAAGCAAGTGGAGCAGCCTTCAAATGGTCTGCTGGGTGATATCACCGTACCTGGGAAATCAAACAGCCTGACAGGGGTGGAAAAACATTCAGGAAAGGCTTTGAAGCTCCGGAATTCATTTGTGCCGAGGCCTTTGTGTCCCGTTCAGGCAGAAAAATCCCACTCGCGCTCGTTCCGAGTCCCTTTATCTTCCCAGACAGGTGCAAAGTGGCTCTGGTTCGGATGAAAAGCTGCTGCCAAATTTAGCATTCCGACAAACCGTTTCATCCAGCCCCTGGCACTTCCAAGGTCTCCCTTCGGCACGATCCGCTCCCGGGCGGGCGGGCAGGCAGGCACCCCTGGAAGCCCCAAAACCTGGAGCAGACAGAGGGAAGAAGCTCAGGAAAACTGGAAATGACTCTTTTATTCAGGGAAATACAATCGGAAGCCATCCGGGGCTTCCCAACGGGTGGGATAGAGCTCATCCCAGCCTGAATCCTACCAATTAATGGCCACCGGGCAATTAATCCCGTACAGCTCGGGATTTCTGCCTTCCAGCTGCTCCAGCTGCCCCTCTCCAGCCTGGCTGCATCGGGTTGCAAGGACCAGACCGCATTTACAGCCCAGCTCCAGTGCTGGGATTCATCCCAGTGATGCCTGGGACTCCGCTCCCTGACTCCTGTTCGGCAGTGACGCCATTTACAGGCAATTTCGGAATGTTTTGGATCAGCTGGATGCTTTGACAATCCCCAAAGCATGAAGGGAAGGATTAATGCCCTCAGAAATCCCATCTTTTCCCGCTGTCATGACACGGAGGGCGGGTGGCGAAGCATTTAAGGGAATTAAGGAATTAATTTGAGCCTGTCACAAAAGACGGGATGTTGGCATGGATCCGTCCCCACCTCCAACCTCCGGAGCAAATCCATTCATTTCGGAGCTTCCCAACCTGTGGGAAAGGGTTGAGCCTGGGTTTCAATGCCCCAGGGTGATGGCAAGGAGATGGATGCACATTCCTGAGATTCCTAGCCCTTCAGAGGGATGTGAAGGAGAGTCAGAGCATCCCAGGCAGGGTTATTATCCCCATGGATAACTCGGATGCAGCCTCTCCATCAGGGCATCACCATCCACTTCACAAGAAAACCTCCGGAGGCCCCACTGGCTTAAGGAATTTCATACTCACCTCTGGATGGATCTGTGCTCTTTGTGCAGGAGTGACCCAGGAATGTGAGGGCAAGGGAATTCCGTGGTGTTCTTCCAGCTGGAGCATCATTCCTCAACACACGGATATGGCGCGGGGCCGGTTCACATCACGGCCTTGGAATCCTCCGTATCAGCTCCCAGGAATAGTCCAGACCTCTGTAGGCAGCCTTGGAGCTCTGGAGATCCCTGGAATGTGCCAGGAAAGATTCAGTCAACAGAGAACCCATCCAGCCCTGCTGATCCCGGTGTCCTGAAAAAAAAAACCAACAGATTCCAGGGTTAAGGATTCTCCTAAACCTGAAAGCAAACCAGCCCCCTCCTCCAAGAGATTTGGACAAGGAACAAGGCTCCAGGAATAGCTGGGAACATGGGAAGCTTTTTATTATTATTATTATTCAGTTTGTTGTCGTTGCCACCGCCCCCAGGCACAGCACATCCAATCCCGCTGCTCCGAAACCCTGCTCCTGTTGGGCTCCCAGCCGGAGCCAGACGCTCCGTTACTCCCGGGGTAACGAGCCCCTCTCCTCCTCCACCCCAACCCTGCCAATTTCCCTCAGCTGCTCCATTAGGATTACAATAAATCCCAGGGAGATCGTGGGAACGAGGCTGGGAGTGCAACAGTCTCCCTGAAATCACGGGGATTCCAACATCCAGCTTATCCAAACCACCTCCTCAATCCCTGCAAACACCGGGCTGGGCTCCATCACCCCTGCAGCAGGCACAGGCTGTTCCAGCTGGCTGAATTCCAAGGGGTGACAGCAACAGGTGTCCTGGGAAGGTGCTCTACTCGTTCTCAAAGGGGACAGGCCACCAGGGAAAGGTGGACAACGGCATTATCCCAACATTCCCTCCAGGGGAAAGAATTCCAGCGCCTCACCCACTGCTTCTCGCTCTCTTGGGAGTATCAGTTACTGAGGAATTGAGGTTGGAAGAGCCCTCCCAGGTCACGGAGTCCAGCTGTTCCAAGGCCACCACTGACCCATGTCCCCAAATGCCACATCTGCATGGATTTGAAATCCCTCCAGGGATGGGGACTCCACCCCTGGAGCCTGTTCTGGCCCTTTACAACCCTTTCCATGAAGGAGTTTTCCTCCATATCCAATTGAGACCTTCCCTGGCACAACCTGAGGCTGCTCTCTCTGTGCAGCCAACCATAATTCCACACAGAATTCCCACCAAACCACATGGTACAGGCATCCCTGTCCCCCATTCCCATGTGCCTGTGTTTGCTTCCATCCCCATGGTGGCTGTGCCTTCCCAGCCCTCCCTCCCTCCCTTCCCAGCTCGATTCCCGCCCACGACTCTCCGGAGCCATCAGCCTCCATCGCCTCCTACCAAAGCGCTGCTAATCCAGAGCCTCCAGACTGTTCCTGCCCCTCAAATCCTTCGTTATCCCAGCAGATCTCCCCAGAAACCCGCTCTTCCCGGATGGCCCCCAAGCCAGCACCTCCCAGCCCGAGCCCCCGTGTCATTCCCGGCCCCTGGGAAGCTCCCAAGGCAGGGATGAGCGGCTGGCAGGGTCCCCCCAGCAGGAGCAGCTGCTGCAGCTCTGCAGAGGAGCAGCATCACTCAAACCTTAGCTAAAAACCATTCCCTGATGGAGAGGCTCCTCCAGCGCTCCGGATGTTCGGAAAAACCTCCCCCTGCAGCTGCCTCAGCTTTCCGTGGTTCCTCCAGCACCGGGAGGGGATTTGGGGGGCCCAGGCTGCTGTCCCACCCCTGAACCTGAATCCCTAAAAACCAGTTAATTCAGAGGAGAGCCATCCCAGCTGGAGACAAACCCAGGGAGAGCTGATCCAGGGATAGGCTGGAAGCCCAAACTCAGGCGCAGGGTGGCACACCGGAGGCTGGAATGCCACCCAAAGGCAGGGCAGCAATTGGGAAACCCCTGTCAGGCACCTGAAGGGATCAGACACGGAATTCTGGAATGGGTTGGGTTGGAAAGGGCCCTAAAGTTCATCCTGCTCCACCCCCTGCCATGGGCAGGGACACCTCCCACTATCCCAGGTCGCTCCAAGCCCTGTCCAACCTGGACTTGGACACTTCCAGGGATGGGGCAGCCACAGCTTCTCTGGGAAACCCATTCCAGGACCTCACTACCCTCACAGGGAGGAATTTCTTCCATAAATTCCCAAGGTGTGGGCAGCACCAGGTCCCACTGCGGGTGAGACGGGCAGAGCAAGGCTGGCACGTTCCCAGCTCCTTCCCTCAGCCACGGCTCTTCCCGTTCCCACCTGTCCCTTCCTTAGGGACCCCCTTTCCAGCCTCAGAGCCGCTTCCCTCGCGGGATCCCTCCCTTTCCCGAGGGGTTCCCATGCCGTGGGCTCACTCTTGGCACGTAGTAAACACGCCCGTGCGCACACGGATGGCTTTGGCTCCACGGAAGAAGCCTGGAAAGGATTTCTCCCGCAGGTTGCATCCCAGAATCCGGCACAGCCCTCGCTGCTCACGATTCCGAGCACAAACTCCTCTTTCCAGCTGCCTTGCTAAATTGGTGCCAGATCTAACTCTGGAAGCCAAGCCTCCGAGACTTGCCATCAATCCCGCCAGCACTTCCCCCTCTCAAGGACATTATCCAGCATTATCCAAGCTGTGACTCCTCAGCCCAGAAATTTCTCCCTGGGAAGGAGCCATTGCCATGGAAAAGGACCACTAAGTAACAGTTCACTGGGGTTGCTTAGCAAAGCTCGGGGCATCCTCCTGCCTGGCAGCTCTAGGTGGCTTTTCCTTTGGGAAAAATGAGTGGATGAAGCAACGCTCCGGGCTGTCGGGATATTTGCCAGCATCCCCCTTGGACAAATCCCTCTTCCCAAAGCTTTTTCACCTGAGGTTGTGAAAGCCTCGTGGTTCTGCAGGGAATAAAAACCGAAAGAAGTGTGGAAATGAGCCCTGAAGGCTCAGAGTGGGGGGAAAAGGCGAATTCCCGAGCTCCCCTGAGTCGCAGGGCTGTGTTGGCAGAGCTGGCAGCCGCTGGAATTCCCGGCTCCATCCATCCCGGCCCAGCCTAATCCAGGTATAATAACAACCTGTCATTCTCCTTATCTGCTTCACCCCCGCCAAAATTCCTGCGTGTTATTCCTCCTCCCCGCCCACCTCTCGAATGCCCTTGGCTCCATCCTCCTTCGGGAGGAGAGCTCCAGCCCAGGGATGAATCAGGATTTTAGCAGGAGCTCGAGGGATGTGGGATGCCTTCACCCCCGCAAGCAGGAGCACTGGCCTTTTCCCAGGGCTCCGTGGCACAAGCACAGCTTCCCTGGCCGAGATGCCAAACCACGGGAATTTCACCCGAGGATGAGCCGCTTCCCGATTTCCAGGAGCCCGCTCGCCTCCCGCCATGGGAGTGGCTGCGGCAGGACAGGGAAACCTACGGATCAGCTGTGTCGTTCCTGCCAGGGCTCCAGGAAATCGGTGCCCGAGAGCTCTCCCTCACCAGGCGGCACCTGCAGCCTCCCATCCCAGGCTCTCTAGGAAGCCTGGAATGCCGCAGGCGGATGCGGGCAGGGCGTAGAGGATGCGTACGCTCCGCGGAGGATTCGATCCCTCCCCGCGGGCCGCGTCTCTGGACATCCGTCGGATGCGGCTGGAGAGCAGCAGCCGGAGCCGAGGCACTTGGATAATTTCATTAGGTCAGATCCCTCCCTCCTCTGTTTCCTCAGGATCCTGCTCCCGCTTCTGGAGGCAGCTGGGCTGAAGCAGGGATGTTTCCCATTAAGGATTCCTTCCTGGCTCCGCTCCTGGCTCCTTTCCCGCTCCTCACACCAGGCTGCAGAGCCATTCCCCACTTCTCCCGGACCTCAAAGCCTCGTCTAACCCACTTGGCTTCATCCCAGCTCCGAACTGCCAGAGGGGGAAGCTCAGCTCTCACCAGGAGACACTGCTGCCCACAGAGATCCCAAATCCTAAATTGTGGCACAGCTCCTCCACAAAGTCCTGGCAGAGGCCTTGGGATCATAGCCCAGCAGGCAGACAGGAGAGGGGCCTCGGAGCAAAGCAGAGGTTGGAGGCCAATAACTGGGAGTAATTATCCTAAGGAGAAGTTCCCAGCTCCCTTCTGTACGAGTCCACGAAATATAGCAGGGAATTTCATCCTAACCCGGAGAAAAGGAGGCTCAGGAGGGACCTTCTCCCTCTCTGTGATTCCCTGATGGGAGGGTAGAGCCTGGCGGGGGTCAGGCTCTGCTCCCAGGGAACAAGGGACAAGCCTCAAGTTGCCTCAGGGGAATTTCTCTCTGGATATTAGGGAAAATTCCTTCATGGAAAGGGTTGGATCAGGCTGCCCAGGGCAGCGGTGGAGTCCCCATTCCTGGAGGGATTTCAAAGCTGAGTGGATGTGGCATTTGGGGCCATGGCAGAGCTGGGTGGCTGAGCTCCATCTTGGAGGTCTTTTCCAGCCTGAACAATTCCTGAAGGAGAGGAACTGGGAAAGATCAGGCCAGAAGGAAAAAGGCAGCAGGCAGGAACATGAGCAAACAGCCCCTGTCCAAGCATTGTCCAAGAATTCCTGGGAGAGAAGCGTGCTCCGGTGTCAGGACTCTGTGCCGCGGTGACAGGAGATGGGAACGATCCAGCGAGGCGAAAAGGGAAGCGGGAGAGGCTCTGCCAGGCAGGATCCGCCTCAGACACTCCATGAAGGAGAAAAGGATGGATGGTTGCTAAGGGAAATGGGACAGATGGCTGGCACCGGCAACTCCCTGACTCTCGGAGACTCCGAACTCTTTTTTCGGGAAGCGGCAGGGCCGAGCCCAGGTGACCACTTCCCCCTCACCCCCCGCTCCGAGTGCCAGCACGGATCGCGTCGGAGCCGAAAAGGTCACGGAGGCAGGGGCAGCCAAGGCGCCTTCGCTCTTCTGCTCATCAGCAGCGCTGCCCCCCCAGCCCTTCATCCTCCCCTTCTCCAGAGGCCACCGGCACCGTCCCATGGGCAAATCCCAGCAGGGCACGGGATGGTGACCGGGCAAAGCCGCGGCTCGCAGAGCGGGAAAACCGCGGGATGCTGGCTCCGGAGCTGCTGTCTGTGAAATCCCATGGCTCCTGGACACGCTGTCTCCCAGATCCGTTTACACCTCTCCCTGACATTTAAAACCATCTGAGCCTCCTGGCTTCTGCTGCTGTCAACCCGGTGCCAGGGCTTTTCTGGCTCTAAAAAAAGGCTGGGAGTTGATTTCCCAGCAAACGCAGCCCTCCCAACAGGTCTCCAACCGCGGCGGCAGGGCAAGGGAAAAGGGGGAGAGGGTGGGAATTGCTGCTGCCATGAGGGTGGGAGATGTGCCAAGAGTCTGTCAAATCCTGATGGCCACAAACAAGGTTCTGAAAGCAGGAGCCAGGAAGAAAAGAGGGGAAAAAATCCCTTGGCAGGGAAGGTGCTGGAGCTGAGAAGCTGAGGCACGCAGCGCTGTGCGGCTCCGGGCTGGGATTTGAAGGATCCAATGGGAAGAGCAGGGGGTTTGGGGAACCTCTGCCCGCCTCGGGCTGGCCCCAGGCACTGCCACATCCTTGGGCATAAAACACCCAGGGACTCGGGAAGGAAACACCTGAAAGGTCTCCAAGAGAGCTAGAGACAGACTCTGGACAAAGGATGGAGTGACAGGACAACGGGAATGGCTTCCCACTGCCAGGGGGCAGGGTTAGATGGGATATAGGGAAGGAATTCCTCCCTGTGAGGGTGGAGTGGCACTAGAATGGATTTCCCAGAGGAGCTGTGGCTGCCCCATCCCTGGAAGTGTCCAAGGCCAGGCTGGACAGGGCTTGGAGCAGCCTGGGATAGGGGAAGGTGTCCCTGCCCTTCCAACCCAAACTGTTCTGGGATTCCCTGAAGGGAAAGCTCTGGAAGCAACAATTCCGTCTCCCTCATCCCAACCAATCACGGGCACCCCTTGGATTGAAATCACCCCTAAAAGTCCACAAGGAGCTGCAGATCCCAAAATTAAGCAACCAAGAGCCCACAAGGAACCTTCACCAGGTGCTCATTCCCAGCAATCCCACATCCCACACAACCTGGGGGAAGTCCTGAGCAGCAAGGACAGGATCATCCACGCCCCGGGATTGCTCCGCTCCTGCTGCCAAGTGGAGGAGGAGGAATTTGCTCCAGCCATGGAGCACCTCCTCAGCCCTGCCAGGAGCAGCCAGTGCTGTGGAAAACATGGAAATCCCTGGATACTACAGAAGCCCAGGATCACAGAACAGTTTAGGTTGGAAGGGACCTTAAAGATGATTGAATTCCAACTCCCTGCCATGGGCAGGGACACCTTCCACTATCCCAGGTTGCTCCAAGCCCTGTCCAGCCTGGCCTGGAACACTTCCAGGGATGGAGCATCCAGGAAACATTACAAGGCAGCTGATGCTCCACGAAAGGACGGAAGGACACCAGCCATGCCACCATTGCCCTCTGGACGTCCTTTGGGCCACCAGAGATTCCCAGGGAGAGAGGAAGACGAGGAGAGGTGCCAGTGCCAGCTGGGAGTTGCTCTTCCAGCCCATTCCACTGGCTGTGTGGGCAGCTCCATCTTGGAGCCACATTCCAAGGAGCTGCTCGGAGCAGCAGCTCCCGGATCCTGTGCCAAGCTGCCACTGGCTGCTGTTGAGATAAACCCACACAAACAAACAGATGCCCGGAGAAGCCGGGAGGATTTGGAATACAGCAGCGTGGATGGGCTGTCCCAAGGCTGGCCGCTCTCCAGCTCATCCCTCCCGCTGATCCCGGTGTTCGGAGATGTCACCAAGCACAGCTTGTCCCCATCCCTCAGAGCAGCAGGGAGTTTTCCAGGGGGTCACACCCCTTCCTCTTTGCCAGCGGCTCCAGTTCAATTCCCAGGGAGTGGGAATGCCCAGGGATTGGGTGGTAGAGGTTGGAGAGGAGCATCCACCTCCAGGTAAGGAGGATTCCGGCTCTCCTGCAGCCCTGGAGCCAAGGGGACAAACCCCGTGGACACACCCTTGTCCCATCCCCACCTGACTGGAGGGATTTGTGGGAGCAAGGCCGGATGGATTTGTGTCACCCAGGCCTTCCAAGCAGGACACAAAGCTGGAGTTCCTCCTCCTGGGACACTGACACAGAACATCTCCCAGGAACAAAACTGCCTTAAAATTCACAGGAAGTATTCCAGGAGAGCCTGATCCCACAGGCACGGACAAAACTAAACACAGACCCCAAAAATCCCAAGGATGCTCTCCCAAACCTTTTAAACCCTTTGCTTTCCTCTGCATCCACGAGGAATTCCGTGTCCCCTGTCCCTCCTGCCAGGTGCTAATGAGAGTCTCCCTTCCCCTCAGGCAGCAAATCCCCCTTTTTGGGGGCAGACGGCCGAGGATTTGTGCCGTGTCCACCCCTGGCAGGCGTGGAGCCAGGGACATGCCGGCATTCCAGATGTCCGGCTGCCGGCACAGCGGCTCCGGCTGTGCCAGGGCTGTCCTGCAAATGAGCCCGGCAAGACACAGAGAGGCTGATTTCCCAAATTAAGCTGCTGGAATTACTCATCCCAAACTCAGCGGCATCAGCTGCTCGCGGTGACACCAATTACATGCAGTCACTGCCTGGCGCTGCTTCCCACTCATCCCAGCACATCCCTACGACAGGCATTCCCGAGGCATGGAGCAGGGGAAGGTCAAGCAGGAATCATTTTGAACCAAAAAAAAGGTGGATTTAGATGGGATATTGGGAAGAAATCCCTCCCTGTGAGGGGGTGGGGAGGCCCTGGCACAGGGCGCCCAGAGAAGGTGTGCATGCCCCATCCCTGGGAGTGTCCCAGGCCAGCTTGGATTGGGCATGGAGCAGCCTGGGATAGTGGGAGGTGTCTCTGCCCATGGCAGGGGGTTGGAACTGGATGGGCTTTAAGGTCCATTCCAACCCAAACCATTCCAGGATTGTTCCAGCAGAGGTGCCACCAGCGTGGGACATGAAATAGGCACGAGGTGGCAGAAGCTCGGAGAGCTCCCGCTCTCTCCACTGCTGGACATGGTGAGGACACACCTTGGAGCCCCCTGGAGCAGTCACGGATCAGGGAGAGGCTGGGCTGGAGCAGGCAGCTCCAGGGAATCGCATCACCGATGCAGAGCGGAGCTTCAGCAGAGCCTCTCCTTGAAATGTTTTTCGCTGGATCTCCAGCCCGGTTTTCAGGGACACTGACTCATCCTCAGGAGTGCTCTTGCTGCCGCTCGCGCTCCGGATCAGGCAGCAGTTCCTGACACACCTCCCGGCTATGGGGGAGCATCCCTGAGTCTGCCAGCTGGATTCCTCCCCTTGCCAGAGGCCAGCTGGGACACCCAGAGTCAGGGAATCATGGAGTGGTTTGGGTGGGAAGGGATCTTCAAGCCCGTCCAGTGCCACCCCTGCCATGGGCAGGGACACCTTCCACTATCCCAGGCTGCTCCAAGCCCCTTCCAAGCTGCCTTTGGACACTGCCAGGGATGGGGCAGCCTCAGCTTCCCTGGGAAATCCACTCCAGGGCCTCAACACCCTCACAGGGAAAAATTTCTTCCCAACATCCAACCTATACCAGTGCTCTGGCTGTGGGAAGACATTCCCCCTTGTTCTGTCACTCCAAAGTCCCTCTCCAGCTCTTGGAGCCACTTTAGGCACTGGAAGGGGTTCTATGGCCTCCCTGGAGCCTTCCCTTCTCCAGGCTGGACACTCCCAGCTCTCCCAGCCTGTCTCCATTCCTCTGGCATCTCCATGTCCTCCTCTGGACTCTCTCCAGCAGCTCCACATCCTTCTCATAGTGAGGCACCCAGAGCTGGACGCAGCATTCCAGGGGGGATCTCATCAGAGCAGGATAGAGGGGGAAAATCCCCTCCCTCAACCTGCTGGCCATGCCAGGGAAGAATTTACATGGGAGGAAAAATCCTGGCCCATCCCCAGGGCCCCCTCACGCTCTGGACACAATTCAGGAAGTAACTCACCTTTTCCCAGTGTGCCACCAGCAGCTCCAGAGCCCCAGCCTGCATCCATCCCACCGGCACAGCAAGGAGCCCATCAGGACTTCCAAAGGGAAGAAACACCCCTTAATTCCCCTTTTATCCCATCACTCCTCAGCTCCAGCTGTGAGGCTGATGGGCTACACTTGGGATGGGTGGGAAACCAAGGAAACCAGGAAAAGCTTTTACCAAGGGCAGGACCCCAAAATCTCAGGAATTAAAGGTGTTTTGGGAGCCTCCCACTGCTCCTGGCCTGTCCATCCCAACCTGACGATGCCATGCCTTCCGCCTCCTCAGTTTCCTTGGGATAATGGGCCCATCCATCTTCCCTCCCACTCAGGGGTGTCCAAATCCCCTTCCCGGTTTCCACGCCCCGGCCCCACGTAGGTGCAGCTCCAGAGGCTCTGATGAAGGAGCTCATTTACCGTGACCTAAATATTCCCCTTTCTCTGCTCCTCTGCCTCGGCACCTCCAGAATCCATGGAATGCGAGCAGGATTTCTGCAGGAGAAGAGGGGCAGCAGCTCCCCATCCCAGGGTTCTTCCTGCCATCCCTCTCCCTGCTCCCTGCACGAGCTCCCTGTCTGGGGCAGCCCCAGGTTCTCCTCCTCCCCACATCCCTTTTTTCCTAAGGGAAGCGATCCCAAAGGGAAGAGGGGCTGGGAGTGCTGGCAGCCACCCCATCCCACTGCCCAGCCGTGCTCCAGGAGCGGGACAATCCCATCAGGGACTTTCCTCCCTGTGGAAACCGCGGCCAGCAAGGAACAATGGATGGGGTGGCTGCGGTAGAACATTCCAGCACAACCAAGCTCCCTTCCTGCTTTTTCCAAGGCTGTTTCCCTCGGGAATTCGCAGCTAATTTAGCCAGAGGTCAGGCTCCCTGGGCCCGGGCTGAGGGAGGATGCAAATGGGACAGGTTGCTATAAAAAGCCACCGGCAGCTGCTTTTTTTGGAAGTCAGGTATTGATTTTTCCTTGTGGAGCTCCGACTGGAGGGCACAGCACGGAGAGGGGGGGACCTTTTGCCGGATCCCAGTGGTGGCACATCCCACTTGGATCGGGTGGGAAGGGCAATGAGCGAAGCACAACCCCACCAGTGGCTCCCAAAACCACCCCGATCCCGCTCCTGCTCCCTCCTTTCCAGACACCCCTGTGACACTGCCGGGCCCTGCTCCCTGAGAGGGGTTCCTGGGTATTCCCACCACTGTAGGGACGTCTCCCATGGAGGAGCAGCAAGCTGCGGGGCTGGGGACGCGCTGAGATCCATTTGAGCATCCATGGAAAGCTCTCTGGAAGCGCAGCTACAGCTGCCCTGAGGGTCCTGGATGTTCCCATTCCTCCTCTCTCCCTCTCGATTTCAATACCTTTGCCAGCAGAAGGAAAAATAAAGGAATTGCTGCTCACAGCAGAAGTGATTTTCCACTCCCGCCTCTCTCCCACACTTGGATCAGCCAGGACCGTGGCCTCAAATCACATTCCATGCATTAACATCTTCCCAGAATCCCCCCCGCATCCCGGTGGCGCTCCGGGTTTTTCCGGGTTGGCAGGTGGCTCTGTGCGGAGGGTGGTCCCCGCTGGTGGCGTTCCCACGAGAAGTGAGCCGGGATGCGGCCCCGTCCCGTCCCGGGCGGTGGCGGGGGCAGGGAGAGCCTCGTTGCATCCCGGAATTCCCGCCGCCCCGGGTTTCCCGGGATGCTGGGACGCTCCGTGTCTCGGCGCCTCGGCCCGGCCCGTGCCCCGGGGCTCTCCTGTGGATCCCGGGCCTCTCCCGGTAGTTCTGCCCGGGAGCCACGAGGAGGAGCCTTCAGACCGCACCGCCGCATCCCGGGGCTCCCGCTCCATCCCGCTCCATCCCTCTCCATCCCTGTGCTCCCTCTGTTCCCAGACGTCCCAGTGCTCCTGGAGCATCCCTGTGCCCCCAGGGATCCTGATGCTTCCCGAACTCCCGAGCATCCCATCCATTCTCAGTGTTCCCGGTGTTCCTGGAGCATCCCTGTGCTTCGAGGGGACCAAGTTCCAGTGCATCACAAAGCTCCCGGTGTGTTCCCGTGTTCCTTGTGTTCCCAGAACTCCCAGTGCTCCTGGAGCATCCCTCTCATGGATACTCATGCTCCCAGTGCATCCCAGTGCTCCCAGTAAATCCTCTGTTCCCTGAGTGCATCCCAATGCTCCTGGTGCATTTCAGCTTTGCCTCTATTCCCAGTGCTCCCAGTGCATCCTGGTGCTCTTCCCAGGGATCCTGATGTTCCCAGTGCATCCCAACACTCCCATCTCTCCCAGCGCATCCTGGAGTTCCTCATGCTCCCGTCCCAGCACATCCCAGTGCTCCTGGTGCCCCTGATTCCCCTTGGCCCTTCACACCCATTCCCAGGGCTGCAGGGATTCCATTCCCCAGCCCTGCTCTCCTACCGCGGGACCCACAGCTCGTCCCTGTGGAAAACCCCCAGGAAGGGCTGGATTCAGGATGGGGTTTTACCAGAGTCCTCCGGAAGCTGCTCCGGCTCCTGCCTCGAGCTGCTGCCCTGGGGCTTCCCCATGGATGGCTCCTGTGTGCTGGGATCGTGGCCCACCCCATTCTTTCCCACTCCTTCTCATCCCATCTTATTCTTTCTCATCCTTTCCCTTCCCATCCCGCCCCATATCCCACCCCATCCCTTTGAGAGTGTTGGCATGAGGGATGTGGGAGCATCTCCAAGAGGGGCGCCCACATTCCCACTCCTGTCCAGCCCCACCCGCCACACCCCTCCGTGGGATTTGCACTTCCATCTCCTCCAGGATGGATCCCCATCCCATTCCCGCCAGCAGCCGGGGGTGTCGGATCCTCCCTGGCACCGCCGGCAGAGCCGTTCTAAATCCGGCACCTGGGATTGGGGTGGGAGGATTTGCGTCAGCCGGTGACACTCGGCTGAGGAGGGGGATCCCGGCGGGATGAGTCACGCGGGGAGGAGTTCCCCGGAGCGGGATGGGGCCCAGAAGGGGTGGGACACTCAGGATGAGGTTGGAAGGAAGAGGAAGAGGAGCCTTTCCTGTTCCTGGAGGCAAGCCAGGCCGGACTGTGGGATGTGCCACCCTCCTTCCTCCTTCCCGCAGCCCCCTGGGATGGGGAGACACCCTGGAGCCCAGCAGGGCTGAGCTCAGCCACAGTGCTCCCCTCTGCATTCCCAGTGGGAATAACCTGCCCTGGGTGTGTTCCTGCTGGACACAAAGGAGCGGGAGCTCATCCATGCTTGGAACCCCAAAACATCAGCAGTGGATGGGGAAGCCTTGCCTGGGACTCCTGAGATGGGCACTTAGACATCCCATCCCATCCCATCCCATCCCATCCCATCCCATGNNCCTTCCCTTCCCTTCCCTTCCCTTCCCACCTCATGCTTTTCCATCTGTTCCTATCCCATCCCACCCTATTCCTGCCCCACACCCCATCCCTTATCCTATCCCATCCCTCGCCCCCTCCCCCGGGAAGGATTCCCTCCAAGTCTGGCCAGAGGCCACTAACAAGGGCAAGACCCAGCAGAGCCCAATTAAGTGCTGGCACTGTGCCAGCTCATCACATCCCATCCGAGCCCGGAGTTCCTCCGTGCACGGGGAATTCCCTGTGGGAAACCAGGGAATAGCAAATTCTTCCCCTGGTCTAACCCACGCAAGTGTCCTCCTCCCGCTCCTGTCTCCGCTTCCCAACAAAACCCCAGTCACACATCACGGACACACCCCAGCCACAGGGATGGCTCTGGAGCCTCTGGAATACCAAGACCTCCCTCTCCTTCCCAGCTCTCAGAGAGGAACCGGGAAGAGCGACAGGCACTGCTGGAGCGCTGCGAGCCCTCATCCAGGCGATGAAATGGCCCATTCCCAAAATACCCTCAAGGATTGCACATCCAGGGAAGGCAGCAGGTGCTCGGCAGCGCTGGCAGGATCCTGCTGCCTTCCAAATCCTTTTTGGGAATTCAGGCAGCCTGCTGCGCTGTGGAACGGCTCCATATCCATGCGGGAATAACGGGTGGGGGCAGGAGAGCGGGTTCGCCGTCCCGGTGCTCCCCGCCGCGGCACGAATTGCTTTCCCGCGCTGCGCTGGAGCGTCGGGAAGCCCATCTGGCGCTCTCCGTGCCGGGGAGCCGGGAATTTGTGGAGCGTGCCGGAGGTGGCCGGTACCGGACATCTGCTCCCGGCCTCGGGGAGCGCGGGAGCGGGAGGGCACCGGCAGCGGTGCGTGACTCCGGAGCCGCGGGTGCCTGGAAGCGTGCAGGGAGCTGATAGTCCCAACATCTGTCAGCAGCTGGCACGGAGCCGGAGCCGGAGCTCTCCCTACCCAACACACAGCATTCCTGGGATGGCTGCTGTGCTCTGCTGAGCACTGCAGAGCGGGTATGGAGCAGAACCAGCCTGTCCCAGGGAGCCTTTTCCAGTGTCCCCTTCCCCACTGCAGGGCATAAATCCTCCTATCCCACGAAATCAGGTGCCAGAGGCTCTGGTGATGGTGTTGGAGAGGGATCAGATGGGATTGGGATTGCAGTGTCCCGTCTTCGTGGCGGAGAGGATGGGATGAAGTTTCCATTCCCCTGTGAGGTTGTGGGAGCAACTTTTCCATCTCTGAGGATGCCTCAGTCCCATGGACTCCTTGTAGTGCCGGATATTGGATTGTGCCAATTTGGATGGGATATTGGGAAGAGATCCCTCCCTGTGTGGGTGGGGAGGCCCTGGCACAGGCTACCCAGAGAAGCTGTGGCTGCCCCATCCCTGGAAGTGTTCCAGACCAGCTTGGATTGGGCTTGGAGCACCCTGGGATAGTGGGAGGTGTCCCTGCCCATGGCAGGGGGCTGGAATGAGATGACCTTTAAGGCCCTTTCCAAACCAAATCATTCCATGATTCCGTGATCTTCAGCTGTGGTGCTCCCACTGAGAAACTGGCCCCTTCCCAAGCAGCTGAAGATCCTGGAATCCTGGAATGGTTGGGGTTGGAAGCGACCTTAAGGCTCATCTCCGTCCCTGATTACACGGGAGCTGTTAGAGCGGTTTGGCTCAAGCTGTTCCCAACAATCCTTGGCCATTAAGTCCCTTCTCCTGACCATTAAGTGCCTCCACAGGCAGCCATTCACCTCCAGGCTGGGATGTCAGGTGGATAACAATCCTTGGCCATTAAGTCCCTTCTCCTGACCATTAAGTGCCTCCACAGGCAGCCATTCACCTCCAGGCTGGGATGTCAGGTGGATTCCCACCTTGGCTCTTCCCGTAGCTGGCATGGGATCAGCCTCCCTCCTCCCTGCTTCTCCTGCACCTCCGATCCTGCCTTTTTGCATCCATCACAGGCAGGTGCTGGAGGCTTTTCCGGCCGGATCTGCTCCAGCAGGGCTGTCCTGGACTTTGCTCTGGCGCCTGCAGCAGGATGGAGATGTTTGGATAACAAACGGATGTGGCAGCACTGGCCATGGATCATCACCCCTGTGCCACCACATTCCCATGCTCCTCCGCCTCTGGCTTGGCGTGAATTCCCGACATTCATGGCTTTTCCTGAGCCCTTTGTGGGGCCAGACCCAAGCTGATGGGGTTCTGTGGGATTTTCTCCCAGCTGCCACGTTTCAGTTCCTGCTGGATGAGGACTGGGCACGGCTGTATCTTGGCATCACCCTGGGAGTGTGGTCTTTCCAGATGGGATCTTTTCTGTAGCTTTTTCTTCTCCAGGCTGCTTCTGCCCACCCTGCTGCTGCCTTCAGAGGGAAAATCCAGGCCCCTCCTGAGGCTTTGGAGGGAGGGTTCACCCCAAAATGCGTCTGGGGAAGCAATGAGTCTGAGGTGGCAGCACAAAGATTCCCAGACATGGGAGAAATCCGTGGAGCTGCTGGTCAGGGTGATGAGTGTAACAGGAATTTCTCTCCCGTCTTTTCCTCTCCGATTTTCAGGCAGATCCTTCATTATCCATCTCTATCCAATTTTTCCACGTCCTGCTGACCTCACCCCTGCCCTCACAGCCGTGGGAATCAAAATTGCTCATACCCCATCCATCCATCCATCCATCCATCCATCCATCCATCCATCCATCCATCCGATGCAGGAATGATTTATCCCTAATTGTACAGTGACTCGGCCTTTCCATCCTCCAAAAAAAACCCCCGGAGAGGCACTTTGGGAACTCTTGAGGAGCCGGAGAGCTCGGCTAATAGAGGTCACCGCTCATCACGGAGCCGCGCTCCACAAATTACCCGCGATCAGGATGCAGAGAGCGGTGGTTTCGGCTGCACTGAGAGCTCCTGGCTCCATGCTGGCAGCGCCGGAGCACTTTGGAATGGGCAGGGAATGGGCAGTGGCTGCGCTCTTCCCTCCCTGGCCAGAGTATCCAAGGGCGGCTTCATCCAGCTCTGCCTTTCCCAGGCATCGACCGCCGGCGCTCATGAAAAAAAGATGATCCAAGGCCGGTGCTGAAGGGCTGGGAAAGCAGCGGGAGGGAGGAGGGGGTTCAGCGGGATTTGGAGGGGGGAAAATCCACTCCCAGGCTGTATCCCAGTGGGAGTGCTCTTCCCCTGGAATGCAGAGCGGGATCATCCAGACACCCCGTGTCACCGTTCCCAGCTTCCCCTGGCACAGCGTTACCGGTGCTGGGAGCGCAAATCGCTCCCAAACCCCTTCCCGGCTGGTTCCAGCCTTTCCAGTGAGGATCCAAAGGCACGGCGGGGCCTCTGGGAGTCGGGCACTGCTGAGTCAGGGCAGCGGGGCTGGAGCGACTCCATCGATCGAAACCTGATCCCAAATTGGCTGCGGAGAAGGACCCCGGCACGACCCGGCTTTGAGCTGCCAGGAAGGACAAACCCTCCTGTCTCCGCAGGATTTTGGGAGGCGGGATCCACGCATCCCTGGCCCAAACCCGCTGCAGAGCCTCCTGGTTCCATATGGGGTTCTCCTGCATCCCGTGGCTGCCGCGGGCTCGGAGCCAGCAGGAAGGATCCGGGCCCTGTGGCGCGGCCTCGGATCCTGTCTCACCTGCCCAGCAGCTGCTCCCAGGGGCAAAGTCCACGCCGCGACCTTCAGCCTCCACCTGCTGCCTTTCCCGGCTTTCCCCAGAGCTTTCCGGGCACCCTGGTGATGCCGGAGGGCTCACAGCTTTCCTCCCTGTTCCAGCAGCCAGGCTGTCCCCGTGGAGCCAGGCACCACCCTAACTAACACTGGGAAGGCAGCTGCCCCCGGGATTGCAGAGCTCAGCCAGGAGGATTTATAGCCAAAATTATCCCAAAAAGACGAGGAGCATTGGGAAGCGGAGGTGGATAAACACCTGAAACGGGAGCATGTGGCACCATGGAGCAGGGACGGGGTGGCAGGAGGACAGGGAATATGTGACATTCCCCGTGGCCACCCACCCTGGCACGTGTCTCTCCAGCCGTGCCACCTTCCCCAGCATTCCCCATGAATTATAATCCACGTTCCTGCTTCCGATTCTTTCGTTCTTCTGATATTTTTATTGCCTGCGAGAGGAGCAGGAATAAATTCCTTGGACGGAGAGCGCAGCTCCGGTGCTGGATGGGTGATATCCCAGCTCTGCGCCGGAGCATCCCGAGCTCTCCACCCAGATCCCTGGTGGCTTCGGGCTCTAACTTGAAGACCCTAAAATTCCCAACGCGCCTTTTTTGGGAGCCACCACCCCTTGGCCCCACCCACGGGCACGGAAAACTCCAGCAGCCCCAAAGGGTCGGAGCCACGCAGAGCAAACAGGGAGGATGATGTGCCGAGGGCAAACAGCGCCGGCCACGACGGGAGCGTCCCTTGGAGCCGCTGGCAAACGTGGCGCCGAGCGGCTCTGCCACACGACGGATGCTCCCTCCGTAATTAAAATACCCAGAGGATACTCAGTCGCCACCGGGATAATTATTCCCATTCAGCGAGGGAGGCCTGGCTGGGGTTCTGCTGCGTTCCCCGCTTCCCACGGGCGGCCTTCCAGCCTTCCCCGCGGATCCACAGCCAGCGGATCCGCCGCGCCGCTCATCCACGGGCCAGCGCGCTTGTCCGTCCTTTATCCGCCCACGGAATAACACACGGGAGGATGAGCATCCCCCCGGAGCCATTCCTCGTCGCTCTCCTTCCCGTGCCCCCCCGGGGGCCTCTCCCGGGATGCGCCCGGCCGCCGGACCGGTTCTGCCCCGAGCTGTGTTTGCACAGAGAAGGCAAACACGGCCAGGAGCGGCGGAGCGGGAATAGGGAGCGATGGGAACAATGGGAGCAGCAGCCGGGTGCCGCTGCCGGCTCATTAACATCTTTATTAGCTGTGACAAGCGCCGGGTCACCGCCCGCTCATGTCCGACTCGAGGAATAGCTCGCTTCCTAAGCCCCTGTAATTGCTCCCGTTAGGCTCCGAAAATTTCCTCGTTTTCCGTGGAATTACCCCCCGGCTTGGCCTCGGCCCGGAGATTAATTTGGATCAACGGCTCCAGCGAGGGGTAATAAATACAAAGGGAAAGGTTCTCCCCATTGGGTGGGGAGGGAGAAGAGGAAATATCCGTTTTATCCCCAAAATAAGAGGCAAAATGAGGAGAAAGGAGACTCCTTCAGGAGCAGCCAAGCAGCAGAACGTGCCTTTTCCTGAGCGGGCACACCCTGGACACACAGGAGCACCTTCCTGCCCAGTAGGGACACACTGAGCTGGGATTTGGGGTGCCCAGGGATTTAGGATGGCAGGGGCTTCAGGCATCCAGGGCTTCAGCATGATAGGGACTCAGATATCCAGGGATTTGGGAATGCAGGCGTCCGGTTGCCCAAGGATTAGGGGCACCTAGAGTTTGGAATGGCAGCGGCTTGGACACCCAGGGAATTAGGGGCACCGAGGAACTTGGGATGGCAGCGACTCAGGTGGCCTAAGGGTTCAGGGCACCGCGGACTCACGGGGCCCTATTTTGGGCCAACTTTCTCCTTCCAACGCTGGCCCGAGAGAGGCAGGAAAAGTCTCCCGGGCAGGTGCCGGGGCGCGGCGGGCGTCGCAGGCTCACGCGTGGCCCTCGCCGAGGAGCCGGGCCCGTGACTCAGCAGCGTTTTCCACCCACTTGGCCCCGCTGGAAGTGACGGCGGGAGCGGCTGAGTGGGAGCGGGAGGTTACGAAGCTGCCGGGCTGTCTGTGCGTGCGGGGATGGGGATCTCAGAGCTCGCTGGAGTGTGTGGGAAGCGAGCGGAGAGGAGCGGAGCGAAAGCCAGGGCCGCTGCCAAGGGCTCCATGAGAAGGTTCGCACAAAAGGGGCGGAAACCGTTCCAAAATCAAAACAAAGCTCCGTGGCCGCGGGAGGATGCTCCGCCAGCCCCGGAGCACAGAGGGGCAGAGAGGTGTCCTTTTCCCAGCCCGCCCGGAGTGCCAGGAAGGCTGGCAGCAGGCTGGCACCGCTCCCCCTCACTGGAAGAGCTTTGCCAGGGTGTACGTGCTGGAGTTTGCCTGGCACGCGGCTCCCAGACGGCTTTCCAAAGTGGGATGTGGCTGGCCCTGCTCCAAGGGGTTGGGAGAAGCCCCCATCCTCAGGGGAGGGCCACCGGGATGGAGCCCCTGGTTAGGGTCACGCACATGAGACCAGATCCCTCATCCCTTATCCCTTATTCCCTGGCCAGGGAATTCCACGGAACTGGGGAGTCACCATGGCCCCCAGTTCAGCCCCATCCCTCAATCCAGTGCCTGCCAGTTCAGGGTTTTTATAGGGAGATATTTCCTCCTTCATTCCCTGCTCCAAACCCGGCCGAGGGGCAAGGAAATTCCCATTTTAGCCCCCTCAAAGAGCTTCCAAGGCAGCGGTGGTTTCCTGCCTTTCCCTGGCCCGGTACGACTCCAGAGAGATTCCAACCGATCCCCCGCGGTTCGGGTTGGAAGGGACCTTTAAAGGTCACCTGGTCCAAGTTCAATTCCACAAGGCCAGGTTGGGCTCTGCCTCTGGAGGCTCCCACTAGTCCTGGACCAGCCAGGAGCGGCCCAGCCCCACTGCCCTGTGTCAGGGTGGGTCTCTGACGCCATCACCCCATCCTGGGATGGATCTCTGATGCCCTCACCTCAGCAGAAAGTGGGAGCCGGCACAGTTCCCAATTCCAGGGGCAAACCCCCCAGTCTCCATCGTCTTTCCCCCTCCCATCACCTCCATCCATGGGCATAACCTGCATCAGCAGGGTCTCCCCCTTGGCCGCGCTCCCTCGCACCCCGGGAACCCCCAGGCCAGCACCCCTGGAACACGATAGGAGCGGCAGGAATTCGCCGGGAGCTGCCCTTGCGCGGTGGTGTGGGGGATAACGGGAGCGAGCTCCGCGAAATCCACTCCGTGTTTTCCGGCGCCCGCAGCACC
>VZRQ01003285.1:149181-165717 GCA_013397975.1 Machaerirhynchus nigripectus
ACCCCAACCCCCGCGGGCAGCATCCTGCTCCCCAGCCCCCCAAAAAACACGGGGCGAGCCCCAAATCCCGCTGGGTGCCGGCGCCCAGACAAGCATCCAGCACATCCCCCCTCTCCTCACCCTGAGGAGCTGCGGGAGCCCCGGATCCCCCCCGGGACACCCCAAGCCCCGGCGGCAGCACCCTGCTCCCCAGACCCCCAGCCAACCCCCCAGAACCCCCGGGGGAGCCCCAAATCCCGGCATCCAGACCAGCATCCAGCGGTCAGCACATCCCTGCTCCTCACCGCCCACCCCCTCCGTCCTTCTGGGGGTCCCCCAGCCCTGTCCTGCTGCACCTCCGGAATGACACCGGGACACGCGGGGGTGGGCGGCTGGGGAAGGGGCTTCCTCCGGCGCGGATTTGCTGAGCTCATGCTCGGAAGGCAGCAGTCGGCCCCGCACCAGGGAATCTGGGACGCTGGCGGGGACGTTTTGGGGGTGCCCGAGCCGGTGCGGAGACACAGGGATGCTGCCGGAGCGATGCGGATCAGCGGGGCCTGGCAGCTGTCCCCGGCCGTGTCCCGGGGCCCGGGGAGCGGGCAGAAGGACGGCGTGTCCTGCGGTGGCGTGGGGACGTGCCGGCGGGGACGCGGGGACAGCGGGCGCCGCCGGGGAGAGCTGCAGGTGCCAGGCCTGCGGGATCCGGCAGGTTGGGGAGCGCCGGGCACCGCCACGCGCTGTCACCCGCGGCAGGTGACGGCGTCACCGCTGCCCGGGAGTTGGCAGCTCCGGCCGAGCCGCCTTCGAGGGGAACTTTCCGCCTGCCCGCGGGCTGAGCGCTCCCACCGGGAGCGGCTCCATCCCGTGCCACCGCGACCCCGCAGGGATGCCCGGAGCGCGACACGGCACTGCTTGGCCCAAGGTCACCCGGCGGGTGGGTGGCAGAGGGGGGACGCCAGCCCGTCCCCGCCGGCAGCAGCGTGGCAGAGCTGCCCTTCCCTCCCACTGCCCGAGATTTGCTCCTGCGTTATTCCCCCTCCAAACTTTGCACCTGCCCCCAATTCGTCCCCCTTGTCCCTGCCAGATGTCCCCGCCGGCGGCCGGTGGGCCACCGACGGCCTCCTGTGGCAGGGCCAGCGCTGCGTGGCAGGATGGAAGCTCCCAAGGCAGAGCTCGAGCTGCCGGATTTGGGGGGACAGACCCCCTGTCCCCCCTTCCCCAACCCCGTGCTCCCCGACTGCTGGGGCTCCCGTCACGTGGGAGTTTTCCCACGTCACCAGCGGCAGCTGTGCCGTGGTGCCCGGAGCCGTGGGGTGCTGGGGGTGCGCACACCTGTGCCGGCACCCTGGCACTGCCCGCTTCCCTGCATGTTCCCCCCTTTCCTGGATTTCTCGGCCGTGGTGCTGAGGGGATGCCGGGTCTGTCCCCCCACCCCGATGGAGGCTGAGGGGGTGCTGGCAGCTCACACCCCCGCGGGATTTGGGAAGAGGCAGCCAAGCCACATCTCGGTGCCTGTTGTCCCCCCAAATCCCTGCCCGAGGCGGCCCCAGCCTCGTCCTCCGTGTCACCGTGCAGGGACAGTGGCTGCGGCCCCCAGCACCGGCCGCGTTTCATGTGGGGAGAAGACGCCGTGTGGGGAAATTCGGGAAACTTTGCTGCCCAGGGAAAGGGGGATCTTGGCGGGTAACGTGGAGCCCGGAGGTGCTGCTGGGGCTGTCTGGTTCTGGGCTCACAGACGCCCGAGGGAGTCTGGTCTTGGCTGGCAAGGGGTGTTGGGGATTGGGATCAAGCTGAGGCGCTTCCCAAAGCGGCTGCCGCCAGCTGGAGGCATTTTTGGGGAGCCGCAGGAGGGCTGTGCTGCTGGGGGACCACCAAACGATGTGTCGGGAGAGCCGCGTCCGAGCGCGAAGCAGAGCTTGGAGCTGCCCGCAAAGGTGCCCTCTGTGCCACCGGGACAACGTCCCCCTTGCTTTGGGAACACCGGGCAGCTCCCTTCCCCCTGCCAGCCCCCTTCCTCCATCCCTCTCCCCGCTGCTGGCACCAGCTGTCCCCTTTGGCGCGACGTTCGCACCCCCAAAGCTCCATCTTAGCGCGGCGAGCAGGTGCCGGGGGGCCCTGCTCCCCACGTCCCCATCTTTCCCGGCTGGAAGCGTTCCGAGCAGAGCCGCGCGGCGGCTGGAGGTGGTGAATCAATAACCAGGCAGCAGCTGCCTGTTTTCCCCCCGCACCGCCTCGGAGCGGGCGACGGAGCGCCCTGGTGCTGGCGCGGCCGTGGGAGCAGGTCCCCGGGGCTCGGGAGAAAAGCCGGGCTTCCGAAGGAGCCGGAACACGGCGAGCAGCGAGGCGGGGGCCGGCGGAGGGGCTGCGAGCGGGATGAGGGAGCGTGACGGGCGGGAAGGCAGACAAAGAGCGCAGGGATGGCAGCGCACGGGCCTCGCCGGGAGCCGGGCACCTGCTGCAGCCTCGCGTCCCGCGCGGCGCCCACACGGAGCGGGAGCTCCACACCCCCCCGGGACCCCCATCCTGCGCGGCTCTGGGGTCCCCCTCCCTGCCAGCCCCTCTGCTCCAGCCCGAGGGATGCTCCTGCCGGCGTCTCGGAGCATCCCCCGCGGCCTCACCCTGCCTCTTTGTCCCCCACGGCGGCTCCATCCCATTTTCCGCGGCGGTGGGGGGGGTACACGCGGATGCTGAGCCCCCCAGGGTGGGGGTTCCTTGCTCCCAGCAGTCGCCACCAATTCCGACCCTTTCAGCCTCCCCGCGCCCGCACTGACGTGTCCCAGGACCCCCCTAAGCACGGCTGGGCCGCAGCAAGGACAAGGACTGGGGGGCTGCCCGCCTGGCGGGGGGTCTGGCAGGGAGGTCTCGCTGATCCCCCCTGACTCCAAGGAGCAGGAGAGGAGCCGGAGGCGGCTTTTCCAGCGCCTGATCTCGCGGCTTTTCCGCCTGCCGAGGAGGGAGGGGGGAGCGGGGAATGAAGACAGATGCAGATAATATCGCTGCCACCCCCCGGCCCCCGGGGGCTCAGCTACAATATCCATTACGGATGGATCCGGCACAGGGAACGGCTCCCGGAGAGCCGCCGGAGCGCGGGGATGACGGGCAGAGCCCCAGCGTCGAGCAGGGGGACGGACCCCCCTGGCTGTGGCTGGGGCCCTGGGGGACGTGTGTGGGGCCAGGCTGGGCGTGGGGGGCGGCGGGTTGGGATGTGCCAAGCGCAGCATCCCCCATCCCTGTGCGTGCCAGCGCGGCTGTGGCACGGGATGCTCCGCGGCCGCCTGCCAGCTCCGGGTGCCCCCCCAGCGCCCCGTCCCCTCCTGGTGTCCCCGGGCCTGGCTGCAGGAGGGAGAGGGTCACCTTGGGGGGAGTTAATGAGGTTTGAAGGGAAGCGGTCGCGCCGGCGGGGACGGAGCCGGCGCGGCGGCGAAGGGACAGCACAGCACAGCAGCCCCGCTCCCGGGCCTCCGGGGCGGGCACAGCCCGCGGGATGCACCCCGTGGGGCTCCGGGTGTCCAGGGAAGGAGGGGTGATCGGCTCGTCCCCTGCGGAGGGGCTGTGGGACACTGGTGGCTGCGGGGGACGGTGGGTCCTGTGCCTGCTCCACCATGGATGACCATCCCTGCTGCCCCACGGATGACCCTGCCCGGGTGTCCCTGGAGGATGCAGCCCCGGGATCAGTCTCTGCTGGAGGATTTCCACCACCCCCACCTCCCTCGGGCACCTTCCCACACCTGTGTCCCCAGTCCTCCCTCTGGGGCCTTCCTCGGCCCTTCATTCCCCTCCTCTCCCTCCTCCCTCCGAGCTACGCTTCTCCATCTTTCCATGTGTTCCCCTCCAAGCCTCCTCTTCCTCCCCCAGCACCGCCAGCCCCCGGGGCTGAGGGCTGAGGCCGACCCTGGGCTCCCAGCGGGAATCCTGTCCCCACGGTGGCCTTGCTGTCACAACACGTGGGTCCCGGGTGGCGTGACTGGGGGGCACTGCCCGCGGGGAATCAGGGAGCTGGGGGAGCGAGCAGGGGGCTCGTGGAGCTGGGCTGGGCTGCACGGAGCCTGCCCGCCCCTGTTCCCTGGGAGCCGCTGGCTCTCTGCCTTCCCTCTCTCCCGCTGTCACCCGAAGGGCTCGGGAATGATGGAGAGCCCTGGGGCGAGAGGCTAAGTGGCGACGGCGCGAGAGCTGGCAGTGCCACTCGGCATGAGAGCCCAGCCCGCTCCTCCGTGCCCGCCGCCGGAGCCAGGAGCGGATTCTGCGCCAAGGGAAGGGGGGCTGGGGTGACTCCAGGGTGGGGAGCGATGCCCAAGGGCTCATTTTGGAGCGGGGATGACGTGGAGCACCAGCCGGGCCGGGGGATGAGCGGCGTCCTCCCCGTAGCAGGAGTTGGGATGGGGATGGCGATGGATGCGAACCGCGGGAGCAGAGGGGGCTCCGGGGTTCTGGGAGCTCCTCGGGAGGAGAGACGCGCTGGGGACCACGAGGCAGAGAAACCACATGGCTCTCCGGAAATCCTCGGCCAAAAATAGCCCGGCACCAGGGAAGGAGCGCCTTCCCTTGCCAAATTCTCCCTCCATCCCTACCTCCTGCTTGCCGTGGCCACGGAGCAGGGACGGGTGGCATCAGGGCTGGAGGGACACAGGAGGGACAGCGTGGCAGCTGGTGGGGATAGGGGATGTCTGGGAACATCCAGCCGGAGCTGTGCGGTGTTTTGGGACGGTGTCCACCTCCCGCAGCCCCCCGTGGTGGGGCCGGTGTTGGTGGGATCTGCCACCCAAAGCCCCCCAGGACCGGCAGCTTGGTGTGGGGGAGGCAGAGCTGGCCGGATTGACAGCTCCGGGGGATGGACAGATGGCTGGATGGAGAGGCAGATGTGTACGAGGGATGGACGGACGGATGGATGGATGGAGAGATTGATGGATGTGTTGGAGAGGGGGATGCACGGATAGACGGACAGATGGAGAGCAGACGCCCATTCTCGCCCGGAGCACGCCTGGAGTGCTGAGCTGTGGCACCATTCCTCTCCCCCGAGGCCCATCCCAGGATCCTGCTGGGCAGCGGGATGGCCATGGGGCTTCCAGTGGTCCCTCACGTCTGCAGAGCCCCTGGCAGCACGTGGGCAGGTGGCACCGCCGGACCCAGCTGGCCCGGCCCTCCGGCTCTTCCACGTGACACGCCAAGCCTGGCTCACACCATTCCCAAAATGCCCACTGGGTTGTTACCAGGGATGGCAGCAAAGCCTCGTCCCCCTCCGTGCCCATCCCTTCTCCCTCTCCCCGTGCCAAGGGCTTGGATTCCACATTCCTGTTGTGCCCGCCGGGGTCCTGCCCCGCTCTCCCCCCCGCCCTGCGCCCGGGATCCTGCACAGGAGTGAAAGCTGCAAAATCACAGCTTTTCAGCTGCATCCTAAAAATAAGAGGTTTGGGAAATATCGAGCAAATGAGTGGGAGGATGAGAAGAGGAGGAATTAATGGCCTGGCGCCAGGCAGGCGGCATCTGGGAAGCCCCGGCGTGACAACGTGGCCACCTCGCCGGGCGCCGCGTGGCCCTCCACCCCAGCAGCACGAGGGGCTGCTCCGACGGCACATCCCTGCCCTATCCCTTCCCATCCCATCCCACATCCCTTCCCTGGCACCACCATCCCCATCCAGGCTCGGCATCACATCCTGCCCCGGCTCCACGGCTCGCGGCGGCGGCGCACGGCGGAATGCTGGGGGGGATGCGCTGCTCGCTTGGCACCTTCTCCCGCTGCCCTTTTCCCGGGAATGCACGCGTTTCCGCTGCCGGTTTGGCAGCTTGGCACATGGAGCCGCTTCTCCATGTGGAGCTGTGGATGTCGGCTTTGATCACCAATTCCAGGGAGCTCAGCGGGAGCTTGGCCTGGGGGGGCTCCCTACAGCTTTGATTCTCCCCCCACGGGGTACTTGGCATCCGTGGATCTCGCCACTGGAGCAGGGTGAGTGGGAGGATGCTCCAGGAGATGGGGCTGCAATACTGAGCAGCTGCCAGGGAGACGCCGTGTCCACAAAAGCTGGGAA
Source organism: Machaerirhynchus nigripectus (assembly GCA_013397975.1). Lineage (NCBI taxonomy): Eukaryota > Metazoa > Chordata > Aves > Passeriformes > Dicruridae > Machaerirhynchus > Machaerirhynchus nigripectus. The sequence goes on from VZRQ01003285.1 coordinate 155,184, forward strand.
TTTTGGGGTCTGGATCCGAAAATATGGCCCTGAGAGCCTGGACAGGGCCATCCTCACTGGCACACTGGCAGAGAGGTCGGTTCCAGCCAGGGTGCCACAGGTGTGAGGCTCTTTCCGAAGCCTTTCCTCATCCAAAGCCTCTGGCACTCCATGGAGATTCCAGCCTCTCCATCCTGTGCAGGAACTGTCGCTTGGGAGAGAAACTGGAACCATCCCTGGATGCCCCTCACAGGAGCTTTGCCCTCCCAGCATCACTCCAGGGCCGTGGGCTTCGGCTGGAGGTGATGGCAGAGCCATCGGGTGGGCCTGGATCCTGAGATGGGCACAGGGAAACAGGGAAGTGGGGGCAAAACTGGTGGAGCTGCCCCAGAGCCTGAGGGTCTCACTGTGCTGGGCTCAAGTGAGGCCAGTCCTGGAGCTGGGTGTGCACAGGGCCACCAGCATCACAAAGCCACCAAGGTGTCCAAGACTGCCGGAGTGCACAGGGACACCTGGATGCCCAGGGCCACCAGGATGCACAGGGACACAAGGGTGCCCAAGGTCACCAGGATGCACAGGGGTGCTGGGATGTGAAGGACTACTGGGATGCACAAGGCTACCAAGATGCCAAAGGCCACCAGGATGCACAGGATCACTGAGATGCCCAGGGACACCAGGATGCCAAGGGCCACCAGGATGCTCAGGGACATCAGGATGCTCAGGGCCACTGGGATGCCCAGGGCCACCAGGATGCTCAGGAACATCGGGATGCACAGGGACACCAGGGTGCTCGGGGACATCAGGATGGTTAGGGGCACCAGGATGCCCAGGGCCACCAGGATGCACAGGGCCACTGGGATGCCCAGGGCCACCAGGATGCACAGGGCCACTGGGATGCCCAGGGCCACCAAGATGCCCAGGTCCACCAAGATGCCCAGGGCCACCCGGATCCTCGGGGACACCAGAATGCTCAAAGCCACCGAGTGGATGACAGAGGCCAGGGAGGAGTTGCTGGGAGCAGGCTGGGACACCTCCGGGTGTCGCTGGAATGGGCTGCGCCACGGCTCCCGCGTCCACCATTCCCACACACGTGTGTCGGATCCGTCGGCATCAGCAGCTCTTCCCTCCTTCGGGCCCATCCTGCTGGATCTGCGGCTCTCACACCGCTGGAGAGGATTAATCCCTCTTGGATCTCCGCGCCTCTCCTTGTGCCGGGGTCGGGATTGAAGTGTTTCCTCACATCCACAAAGGCCGGAGCTCGCTCGTGCTCTGGAGGCAGCTAATCTCGAGCCCACAGGAGCGGCAGATAAAGGAGGACAGGCACGTGACAGCATCCCTGTCTCCCAAACATTCCCTGTCCCCCAAACATTCCCCATCTCCCACTCCAAGGTGGGCATTGTGAAGGGTGAGGAGCGTTCCCTGCTTGTCCGAGGTCTGCCACAGAGACCCTTCCCCCGAATCCAGAACTCCCCCCACTGGCACAGGGACCCTCTCCCCTGCCATGGGAACACTCTCCCTGCATCCAGAGCCCTCTCCCCCTGGAACGGGATCCTCTTCCCTGGCTCCTGCTCACGCAGCACCGCACAAATCCCACGCTGGAGAGCTGCGGCGCTGAGGAGGCAGGTAATCCCCTCATCAATAACGGCCTGGAAAAGTGGAATTATATCCCGTCAAGTGGCATTGAATCCTGATGAAAGAGCCGCAGGGATGTTCCACCCCCTCCCCAGCCTCCGCAGCATCCCCTGCTCTGCCAGCATGTGGGACGGGATTGGGACCTCGATCCCTCCGAGGAGGGACGTGGGGCCTCTGCCTCACGGGCCCCCCCTCGCTGCACCCTTGGGATGAGGCAGGAGCAGCGAAGGGCCGGTGGGATTTGTGACACGGCCGCCGGGCCCCCGGGGCCGCGGACCCTCAAGTCCCACCCAGCCGTCTCCACGCTCCCGCCTGGATCCGCGCTGGCAGCCGCGGAGATTTATGGAGAGCGGCGGGGAAGGAGGGCCAGCGGCGGCGTAAACAAGCGCCGCGCTTCCCGCTTGTCACCCGCTCCCGGGGCTGCGTCCCGGTGCCACGCAGCTCCCCGCGTCCCCCCATGATCCAGGACATCCCGTCCCAACCGGCACAAGGACCCCACACCGCGCCCCAGGGCTGGGGACGCGCCAGGAGCTCCGAGCGGCTCCGAGTCTTTAATTAACTGAGTGCTAATTGCCTGGAAAACGAGTCATTTAAGTCATGCTGAGGGCGGCGCAGCTTGGAGGCCAGAATCGCTCCCCCCGCCCTGGGGACACGGAGTGATCCCACCGGGAAGGGCCGGACCCACCCCGCGCACGGGGACACCCCCGGAGCCCCCCAGGCAGGATCCCGCTGGAGCATTCATCAGGATCGTGGGGTGACGCCAGGTTTGGGGGTGCGGGGGCACCTCGGCACAGGGAATTTGGCCCCGGGGGACCGGAGCTCACGGATGTCCCTCTCCGGCCGCTGCCAGGGCCGTGGTGGCTTCCGCAGTGCCCAGCCCTTCCCTCGCCTTCTCTTTTGATTCCCTCTCTCCAGATTAATTTGAGGATGGACTTGACCCCGCACGGGCCGAAGGATCTGTTGGAGCTCTGGGCTAAGCCAGAGGGGTCACGGTGTTCCCAAGCTGGAGCAGGGAGCGCCAAGCGGGGGGGCAAGGAGGGCTCACCCCAGATCCCAGCCCGCCCAGTACGCCCAGGTGCCACTTGAACAGGTCGGGGTCCCACCCAAGGAGGGGTGCCCGGCGCCCTCCGGCCGTGCCGGCTGCTTCCCGTTCCCCCGGCGGCTTATCCAGCCGGGGTTTAGAAATGTTGGAAATTAAGGGCTGGTCCCAAATTCCCTCCTAGGCAACAGTTGCTATGTGAGTTTTATACACAGCTCCTCGTGATCCGGGAGCGATGGAGGAGCTGCCTTTGGATGGAGGGAGCGCGGGTGCTGCAGGGGGGACCTGTCCCCAAAACCACCCCCAGCTCAGCCCACCCCCATCTTCTCCTCAAGGAATTTTTATAAATCTCCCCTGCGCCGTCACCATCCCCTTTCCTCGTCTGATTCCGGCGGGGATGTGGGAGCTGCGGGTGCCTCGGCACGCGCCGGGGGCGATTCCAGAGCCCCGATCCCCCCTCCCGGTCCACTCTGACTCAGCCCGGCCTCGGAGCCGCCGGGAAATTTCGTTACAATAACAAGGTCTGCGGGCGAATTAATTATTAACATTTATTGTTTAATATTTATACTGCAGCACCGCTCCCGGCGCTGCTCCGGCCTCGCCGCCTCCCGCCGCCAGCTGGGGCTCCCGCCACGGACAATCCCACCCCAGCGGGCACGGCGGGATGCGCAGCACCCACAGGGATGCTGTGGTGGGGGTCCTGCCCGGAGACACGGCTGAGCCGGTTTGGGGTCGCGCTGGACCCCTCCGAGCCGCCTTGGGTCCGTGTTCTCATCCCACAGCAGTGATTCCGCGTGCTGGGAGCATGGACGTGAGCGGAAGTGCTGGGTGAGGTTGAGGGCTCCTTCCCACACTTTTGGGGTCCCCAAGGCTGCCCCACGGCCAGGGTGGGGAGGGGCAGGTCTGCACTGCCGTTTGGGATGAATCCGTGTAGGACTGGCTCACAAAGCAGCAGCCGCGGCCTTTGCCGGCCGTGCCAGCGCTCCCAGGGTGCCAGCGGGGATTAAACCTCCGTCCTGAGCTCCCGGGAAGCCCTCGGGGCCGGATTCCTCCCAGGACACACCCCACTGGGAGCCCAGAAGCCACGGAGGTGGCAACCGTGACAAGACACTGCACGACGGGGTTGGAGCCTGTTGGACCACATTCCCCGTGTTTTCCCTCCCAGTACCCCCGCGCACGCCGGGAACACCCCAGGATTTAGGTCTGACCCCCCCTCTGTGCTCTGCTCTCCCCAGGGACCCCCTCCCGCGACGTCCTCCTGGTCTCAGCCATCATCACCGTCAGCCTTAGCGTCACCATCGTCCTCTGCGGGATCTGCCAGTGGTGCCAGCGGAAAATGGTGAGTGTCCGCCTTCCCTCCCGGCATCCCGGCGTGCCCCCCCCCGCCGCCGGGCAGGGGGCAATTCCCGCTTCCAGGGCAGCAGTCAGGCGGAGGCAGCTCCCCGGAGCCGCCGGCTGCAGCTTTTATTTGGGCTCCTCCGGATGTGCTAATGAAATGTTTGGGCGAAACTGTTTGTGTGGCACAAAGGGAAGTTTCCAAATATATGGATATATATTGGTGACGAGCCGGAACGAGCTGGCCCCTGTCCTGCTGGGCACGCTCCTGCCTGGAAAAGCCCCGCGGGAAGGCGGCCAGCCCGTCCCTGGCAGCGCCGGGTGCCGTGAGCCATCCCTGCCACCCGCTGTGCGTCCCTGCTTCCCTCCCCGATTCCCACCGGGGGCTTGGGACAGCGCTCCCTTCCCGCCCCGCATCCTTCCTCCTCCTCCTGCTCCTGCTGCTCCTCCTCTCCCGGGAGCAGGACGTGCTCGGCCACGTTTCCTTCGCCATCGGAATCGAATCTGGGTCAAGTGCTGCGATGGCAGCGGCGCTTCCCGCCAGGGAGATGCCCACCCCGAGCCGTGGGAAGGCAGCATTCCCTTGGGAATGGCAGAGGGGCTCCGCGTGGCGATGAGGCAGCGGGAGGGCGGCGGGTGGGAAGGGCCCTTCCAGGTGCCACCCAGGGGATGGGGAGAGAGAGCTGGCGGAGAAAAGCGCCCTGGAAAGGAGGAGGCTGGAGCTGGCAGAGGAACAAACAAGTGTAAATTGGCCTGGAAGGCGCATCCCAACCGGCCCTCGGCAGCGCCCGGAGCTGGAGCGGCTGTGTGGGAATGATGGCCAAGCCCGGCGGGCCGGCTCCGGGCCGTGCCCACACGGCCACCGCTGCCGTGTCCTCATGAGCCCCGAGCCGCCGGGGACACGGATGAGCGCAGGGTTGGGGGATGATTCCCTCCGGGATGGCCTGTGAGCATCCAGGGAGGTCCACGTGTTCCCCTACAGCTTCCTGGCAGGATTAGTCCATGGGCATCCAAGGGTATCCAACATCCCTGCAGGTCCTGGCAGGATCAGCCAGTGTGAATTTGAGGAGGTCCAGGTGTTTCCCTGCAGCTCCCAGCAGCATCAGCCCTTGGGCATCCAAGGAGATCCAACATCCGTGCAGTTCCTGGCAGGATTAGCCCTTGGCACTCCAAGGAGGTCCAGGTGTTCCCCTGCAGCTCCCAGCAGTATTAGTCCATGGACATCCAAGGAGATCCAACATCCGTGCAGTTCCTGGCAGGATTAGCCCTTGGCACTCCAAGGAGGTCCAGGTGTTCCCCTGCAGCTCCCAGCAGTATTAGTCCATGGACATCCAAGTTCCAACAATCCCTGCAGCTCCCAGCAGTATTAGTCCATGGACATCCAAGGAGACCCAGGTGTTCCCCTGGAGCTCCCAGCAGGATTAGCCCATGGCTCCCCAGGGTCACTGTGCTGAGGGTTCAGGTGTCCCAGCAAGCCAAGGAGGTGGCTCCACATGGATCTGAAGCAGCTGGAAAGAAGGAGAAAGGAGAAACATCCCCATTCCATGGGCAGGCTGGAGGCAGGCCTGGCTCCTGAGATCCAGGAGCAGCGTGATGGAAGGGCCAGTTGTCCACCCCATCCTGCTCCGGCAGCTGCTCCCATCCCACCTCATCTGCCCAGCACCTGCTTGGAGCATCCCTGGCTCCCAGTTGTTGGATAATTGGCATTAATTGGCTGCTGCCCATCCTGGCTCGGAGCAGCGCTTGGAACCTGCCGGAGTGCCCTGATTACCAGCCCCAGTTAGGAGCCAGCTCCGGCTTCATTATCCTATGGTGGCGCTTCCCTGGCGCTGGGAAAGGTGAACTCAATTAATTCAGGCCCAGTTAGGCCTAAAATTATCCGCTCCTTCCCAGTGAGGCCACAGAATGGGATGCTGGTGGCGGTGGCTGTGCTGTCCTTGGGGTGATGCAGGGCATGAGCCCCCAAGGACCAAGGGATGGAGCCTTTGGGAATTTTCCTGCCTGGATGGGTGGGATGGAGCCCAGAGACCGTAAGGGAAAGGGCAAAATCCGGGTCAAACCCTCCAGGTGGTGGCAGCTCCCATCCGCCACTGGGATACTCCGGGGGTCCTCTGCCACCCCCTGACCCCCCTCTCCTCCCTTCTCCACAGGGAAAGCGTTACAAGACTTCCCTGGAGACTGTGGGAACTCCGGATTCCAGCCGAGGCCGCAGTGAAAAGAAAACCATCAAGTAGGTGCCAGGATGGGGGGGGAGAGGAAGGACAGAGGTGGCCGTCCCTCTTCCCAGTGGGAGAGGGGCTCCGGGAGACTGGGAGAGCTGGTGGGTGTCTCCAGCATCCTTGTGTGTCCCGCTGAGCCGTGGGCACGACGGAGTCACGGGAACCTCGGCGTGGGTGTCCCCAGGGATGCTCCAGGCCTGGGCATGCGGATTCCGAGCCCTGCCCCGTGGGGCTGGAACGGCTCTGCATCCCACGGGAATTCCATGGAGGAAGGAGAGCGGAGCTGGGGCATCCCACGGCGCTGGGTAGGGAGTGAAGGAGAGGCTGGAAGCTGGGGGGGGGGTTCTCCTGGGCATCCCAGATCCAGCGCTGCACCTCCACACCCTCCGCAGGCCTCCAGGCAGGAGGGAGCTGGACCATCAGGAGGGAAATAGCTCCTGCCTGGAATAAGCCTATGGAAAACCTCCTCCCATGGTTGGCCTGGGTGTTATCGGGGTGCAGGGGTACCTCGGGCACCCAGCCGGCCACTCCCAGCCAACCAGGATGAGCTGGAAATGGAGCGGGAGGCGCATCCTGCCCAATGTCATGGCACAGGTGGCTTTCCCAAACTCCAGCACGTTCCATACAGCCAGGATCAACCCGGAGCTGCAGGTGGGCACTGGGGGCTTTTCCAGTCTCCCAGCGCCAGCGGGGAGCTGCTGGGCCCCCCGGCCCCTGGTGGCTTCCCGGAGCCAGGAGGTCCAGGTTCCGTGCCAGCAGCAGGCTGGTTCCGTGGGAAGGGATCCACAAGGGAGGGGATCCGCAAGGGTCTCCAACACGCAGCAGTGTCATGGTTAACCAAGAACTTCCAGGACCCTGAGCAGGCGAGGACACACGGACACACGTGCCGAGGGCACACGGACACACGCTTGGGAACGCCGTGCCGGCACCGCGCTCGCCGCCACCTCCTTAACCCTCCACATCCTTCTCTCCTTCCCAGCCGGCGGAGCCGCCCGCTCCTGTCTCTCCACAGCCCTTCCCATCCATCCGTCCATCCATCCGTCCATCCATCCTTCTGTCCGTGTCCATGTGTGTGTGTGTGTGTGTGTGTGTCGGTGTCCGAGGGGTGGGCTCCCCGTCTCTCTCCGCAGGATCCTGGCGCTCCGGGGGCGGAGGGCTGCTTTTCCTTCCCTCTCGCAGGAATTCAGCTTCTCTCTCTTGTATTTCCCTTTTCTTTCTCCCCCGGAATCCGGCCGCTGTAGCGATCTAGACAGAGACTTTTGGAATAACAATGACAACACAGTGCAGCAGAAATGGAGCTCCTACCCTCCCAAGGAGTTTATCCTAAACATTTCTCCTTACGCTCCGTACGGTGATCCGCGCCTTTCCCTCAAGTGAGTCTCTCCTTACCGGGTTTGCTCCGTGTAGTGAGTATATGGGCAGCACCCACTCGCCTTCCTCCTCCTCTTCCTCCTCCTCCTTCCCCTCCTCCTTCTCCTCCTCCTGCTCCCGGGCTCCCCGCACGCCACCCCATGGGCCGTCCCATGGAGACGAGCAACCCCTCCTTCCCGCATTCCCGGGGCCGGCCGGGACCTCCCTCCAGGACGGGGTTGCGCGTTGGGGGCACCCCCTCGGCGCGGGGACGGGTCCCCCCCGGGGCTGGGCTGCCGGCGAGCGGGACCCTCCTTCCCGACCCCTCTCCCTCCTCCGCCCTTTCTCTTGGATGTTTTGCCGAGGCCCCCGCGCACCCCGCGGCCAGGACCCCTTTTTTTTGCAGTGCTGATATCTCTCTTTCTCTCTCTGTCTGTCTGTCCGTCTCTTGTCCGTCTGCCCCCTCCGGCTCTGTCGCCCTCCCCTCATTCCCCGACGGCTCCCCACGTTTTTCCACGTCCATCCGTGTGTCCGTCCGGCTCCCTTCGTGTCTGTCTTGGGGGGGTCCGGCCGCCGGCCCGGCCCAGTGGCTCTCTGTTATCAGGAGCCAAGCTGACGGCGTCGGCCGCTGCCGGGCTGTCCGGGGACCGCGACGGCCGGCCCGGGGACAAGCAGCGGCTCGGCGAGGATGGAATGAGGAGCAGCGTGTCCGCCCACAGCGAGCCCGGAGCGGGAAAGGCGGCACGGGGCCGCTGGCACACGGTGCAGAGCCACTTGGCCGCAGGGAAGCTCAGCCTGTCCAAGTGAGTGAGCACGGCACGGTCCGGCACGGCACGGCCACGGCCACGGCCGGCGGGCCCGGACGTCCGCCCCCCGCTGCGGATGCGCTTGGATGGGGGCCACTGACAGGTCCCCGGGGCCGCCAACAGGTCCCCAGGACCACCGTGCTGAGGGAGAGGAGGCGTTTCCCGTTCTCCCACCGGTGTTTTGGCTCAGGGGCGGCAGAGGAGGCAGCAGGGCAGGAGCAGCACCTTCGGGTGCTGTCCCCAGCATATTTCCAGTGCTGAGGGTGCCTCTGCCTGATGCCAGTCCCGGTGGGAAGCGGCTCAGCATTCCCAGCTCGGCTTCTCAGGGCAGGCAGAGCTACCTCGGCGGTGTCCCAAAGGCAGGAGGTGCTGTCCCACGTTCCCACCCTTCAGGGACAATCAGGGACAGCGTGTGGCATCTTCCCTCCGTGCGCTCCCCTGACCCCCGGCACAGCCACCGGACCCGGCGCCGGCACCACCACCTGATGCCGAGAAAAGTTGGGGAAAGTCCGGGATTGATCAGGTTTAGGGAAAATCCGAGCTCTGGCAAGCTCTGCAGGGCTCCAGGCCGGGGCGGGGGTCTCGGCGAGACCTTTCGCTGCCGGCAGCGCCGTGGCTCTGCCGGGGGGTGACGGGGATGTGCCGGCTGTGGGCTCCGTCCGGCGTTCCCGGTCTCTGCTCCGGTTCTCCGCGCTGGGGTGTGGCAGCCGGGGGCGTCCCGGCAGCAGCGCCGGCACCCCGGGAGAGCTCGGTGGTACCGCCCATTCGGGGTGAGACTGCTGGCCTCCAGCTGGGCACCGGAAAGCAGGAGGGAGAGGCGAGGAAAAGCGGGAGCGGCGCAGCCTTCAGCCGTCCCCAGACTCGGTGGCGAAACAAATCCCGCTGGGAACCCGGACAGGCGGACGAGCTGGCGCAGGCGGCGAAGGCAGGGTTAAGGGGATGTGGCGGAGCATCCAGTTTTCCAGCATCCCTTTGGCGCAGCGCCGCCGGGAGCGGGGGTGTCCCGGGGGTCCAGGCCGAGGGTCGGGCTGTGCCGGTGCCGGGGGAGCCATCCGGGCACGGGCAGGGCGCGGTGCCGCCTGGCACGGCGCTGGAGGAGCCCGCGCCTCCAGCTGGCGCGGGGCCGACAGGAGCCAGATTTAGTTTCCTGTGACTGAGAGGTTGTAAATTGAACTAATTTAGGATTCGATAGGAAGACGAAAGGAGGTCGGCGGCGGCGCCGGGGGGGAGGCGGCAGCGTCCGGGCAGTGCCTTTGGCCCCGGCCGTGGGGCTCCGTCCATCCCAGCTCTCCGCTCCTCTCCACTCCCTTCCCTCCTCTCTCTCTTTCTCCCACCTTTCGCTCTTTCTTCACCTCTTTTTTCTTTCTTTTTTTTTTTTTTTTTTTTTTTTTTTTTTTGGTTTTTTGGAGCTGTTTATCCCTCCCCTCTCCCTCTCTGTCCCCGCTGCTGGCATTGCACGATGGCACAGCTTCGCCCCGCGGTCCCAGCCCGCAGCGCCGGGACCGGGACCGGGTCGGTGGTTGCTGCTCAAGGCCACTCCTCGGTGGTCCCGTGGGGGAATTTCCTCCCCTGATCTCGTGGCCACGAGCTTTGCCAGGCTGCCGTGGGCAATCCGGCGCGGCTGCATGGGCTGTGCCACGCATGTGCTGCATGGCCAGCGCCGGCCAGCGCCGCTTCCTTGGGGCATCCCGCCTGCTCTCCCCGCTCCGCCGCCCACACGAAGCCCGTCCGCCCCGGGCCGGGCTGCTCCGCTCTCCGTGTCCCACCAGAGCTGCGTCCGTATCCCCCAACCCCACGATCTCCCACCCCGGTGGGAGCCCGGCTTGGCCCGGGGGACGCCTCGCTGGAATGTCACCGCCACGGGGGTTCGGCCCCTGCCGCGGCGCTGCGGGATTTGCCCCATTCCCGCAGCGTCCCGCACCGAGGGCACGGGACGCCGAGCCCCCGCGGCGCCGCTGCTGGGTGCTGGGCTGGACTGGGAGGGACTGGGACGCTGCGATGGGCTGGCTGGCAGCACGTGAGCGGGCGCCACGGGATTTGCCTCCACGCAGCAGCCTAATTATCCCGCAGAGCAGGTCGGCCGGCGTGCTGGGAAGGCGCCGGCGGAGCGGCGGCCGCGGGAGCGGGTGGGCATCCGGCCCTGGCGAGCCCCCCGGGAGGCAGGATGGTGGCGG
>VZRQ01003286.1:0-59510 GCA_013397975.1 Machaerirhynchus nigripectus
CGGTCTGCGGAGGCTTTAAAGGCCCGGCTGAGCCCGGGGACGGGTCAGGCTTCCGTCCCTCCCCTTAAAGCAGCCGCCGGGGCCGGGATATCCCGGGACGGAGCATCCTCCCCATCCAGAGCATCCTGACACGGAGCATCCCGGTCTGGAACGCCAAGCCCTGCCAGGGTGGGAGCGCAGCCCACACCACCCGTCCCGAGGGGAGCCAGACCCTGCCACGAACCAAACCTGCCTCGTGCTTTGCCCTCGATTCACCAGGCGAGGAGAGGCCGGGTTAGCCCATGCCAGGCTGCGCCGGGGCACAGGGGAGACCCAGCCCCGGCAGCAGCCAAGGAAGTGTTCCCCCTGTGGAACACAGACCTGCCCTGGACACGGAGCAGGTGCTGGGGAAGGGGTGCAAGACCCTGGGGCAGAGGAACTGCCCAGGGGGGAGTCCCTCTGGTCACTTCTCCAAGCCCCATTCCAGCCCCCAGCCCGCGAAATCACTCTTCACTGAGCTTCCCATGGATCCCAAACTCCAGGGACACCTCATGGAGAGCAGCTTGGAGAAGCCTGATTGCTTTGAGCCCGTTTCCCAAATCTGTGATGATTTGAAGGACTGAGGAGCATCCCAAAGGCACACACGGAGACAAACAGGCTGAGGGCTGGGCTTGATCCTACTCTCCTTGTTTCCTCCCTGCCTCCCCAAGGCACAGGGAGTGGGGGGACAGAACCTCTGCCAGAGCCTGGGGGGCTCTGGGGCCCAGCTGTGCCCAGCACCACGGCAAGAAACACCTCAGGGGCTTCCCATGGGCAAACAGATTCGTGGGGAAGAGACTTTCTGCCCCCAAAACAAGGGGCTGGGGAAAGGCCCTGCTCCAGGGTTTGCCAGGCCAGCAGGGATGGGACAGATGGGTGGCAAAGGAGAAAGAGGTTTTAGGACAAGGGGTAGCAGACTGGAACCTGGGCTTTGGCCACCTGGCAGCTGGTGGCAGTGGCCAAGGGAAAATCTTGTGCTTCCACCCTCTGTCAAGCCAAGAAGAGAAGCAGCCTGAGCCTGGAAAGCTGTGCTGGGATGAAACCCTCCCTTCAGCCTGGCTGGTGACACACAGCCAGCGAGCTGGTGGAGGAGGCATCTGCCAGCTTCCAGTGTCCCCCACTGCAGCTCAGGCCAGGGCAGAGCTGCTGCGAGTGCCCAGGAGCAGGGCCAGGCTCCAGGGCCAGGCCTGGACTCTGCACTGGCTGTTCACACACCCAGGTACCAGCAGGAACAGCAAGGACTCCAAGGTTCCCGGGGAGACAGCGGCACAGAGTTACTCCAAGTGTTTTTCCAGGTGTGGCTGGCAGGGAGCTCCGGAAGGCTGGGCACAGATCATCACCCACCTCTCTCCCCTCTTCCCTCACCTGTCTGGAGGCAGCTCAGCCCTCACCTGCAGGGGCTGGAGCAGGTGGGGCACATCCTGGGCATTTGGACTCTGCTTCAGGGCAGGGAGCCCGAAGATGCACCCGGAGCCAGTTCAGAGCCTGGATGCAGGGCCCTGGCACAGATGATCCCAGCAGCAGCCGTCACAGCCCCGTAACAAACGTGCACAGGGAAGGGGTTTGTCCACAGAACTGAACCAGAGGCACCATGGAGTCAGAGCTGCCACGCTCCAGCTCCCCCCTGACACCCCCCAGCTGTCCAGGGGCAGCCACAGCACATCCCCATCTCCAAACATTCCTAGAACATCTCCAGCTGTGCTCCCTTCCCAGGGACTGGTGCTGCTGCCAGCACTGCAGCTGCCCACTGAACCACAGGGAGCTGAGACCGATTCCATACACTCACGGAATGGTTTGGGTGGAAGGGACCTTAAAGCTCAGCCCATCCCACCCCCTGCCATGGCAGGGACACCTTTCACTATCCCAGGCTGCTCCAAGCCCCATCCAGCCTGGCCTTGGACACTTCCAGGGATCCAGGGGCAGCCACAGCTGCTCTGGGCACCCTGTGCCAGGGCCTCCCCACCATCCCAGGGAACAATTCCTTCCCAATATCCCATCTAACCCCACCCTCCCTCAGCCTAAGACCATTCCCCTTGTCCTGTCACTCCATGCCCTTGTGAGAAGTTCCTCTCAAACTGAATCTATGAAATAAAAATGAAGACCATTTTAATACTGCTTCCTGACCAGAGACCTCAGGGCAAAGAAATCCTTCCCAGCTGCATGACCAGAGATCCACAAGCCCCACACATTCTGGTCCTGCCTGACCTGTGTCTGGGATTTTACCAGACAGATGGGTCACTGGCCAGTGGGTGAACTCCAGCTCCAGGCCCACTGGGAATGTGGGATTTCTTCCTGCAGGCACTTCCTGATGGATTCAGACAGAGTCCTGGAGGGAATGAATGAATGGACCACCACAACATGTGACAAAAAACACAGGAGGAAAACGATGAGGAGACAGTAGAGGAAGAAGCCGCCACTGATCTGCACCTTCCAGGAGCTGCTGGACTTGTTGGGATCCTTGTTGGCTGCTCCTCATTCCTGATCCTGGGAAAAGCTGTGCATCACTGCGTGTTCATTTACAGAATGACCTAGAGGGAAACCGACCCAGCCCCGAGTTATTTAAAACAACAAAGTAAGCACTTTATTCCCATTAAGCATGTTGTTTTAGTATCACAATGGAATGATGAGAAAACGTTTAAAAAAAACCCCAAAAAAGTCTCTAAATCCCCGCCAACATCGGGGAGGTTTTCAAGGCAATTTAAAAACAAAGGGAGTGACAGAAGTGCCAAACCAGTCCCAACGTCAGGAGACTCCTCCTCCGAGAGCTGGGCAGGGCAGGAAGGTGGAATGACACGAAGGTAAGAATGTCTGAAGTGGTCTTTGGCGCTTCTGCCTCGTGTTTGATACGGACATGATCTCTCCAGACACCTCCAGATGCAACAAAGTGCTACAGGAGCAGAGGGAAAGCCCCGGGAGAGGGATTTCCCAACAGTCGGGACGCCCCGGGGGTGGGCATTAAGACACATCCTGCCGGCTCCAGCTGCGGCCTCGGGCTGGGGAGGGAGAACTCAAAGGAAGCGGTGGTGGAGCGCGGTGAATCCAGGGCGTGGCCACGGGCAGCAGCCCGGCCCGCAGCGCTGGAACGGCCCGGGAGGAGAGGGGGCGGTGGCAAACACGGATCCGTTCCCTAGGGAATGGCAGGAGTCCAGTGCAGTCACTATAACTTCACAGTGCCGGGGGGCAGGCTGTCGTTGCACAGTCTGTAATAGCGCAGGTCGTTCACCAGCCTGTGCACGTTCTGCGTGAACGAGGGCAGGTCCTGCAAGGGAGAGAACAACTGTGAGCGAGGGCAGGTCCTGCAAGGCACAGAACAACTGCTGGGAACGGGCTGACAGCGGGGGACAGAGAGGGGCAAACACACAGTGGGTGTTCCCACAGGGAGAGATCGATCCTGACCGTCCTGTCAGAGCCCAGGGAACTCCAGTTTCTGGAGCAGAGATGGTTTCAGAGCTGCCTGCAGGGATCCAGGCTCTGCCCCCATCTCCCGGCTTCTCATCGTGCAGCGAGGCACAAGAGGAATGGTTGTGGAATCCCACACTGGTCTGGGTTGGAAGCACCTTAAATCTCATCCAGTCCCACCCCTGCCATGGCACGGACACCTCCCACTACCCCAGGCTGCTCCAAGCCCCAATGTCCAACCTAGCCTTGGACACTGCCAGGGATCCAGGGGCAGCCACAGCTTCCCTGGGCACCCTGTGCCAGGGCCTCCCCACCCTCCCAGGGAACAATTCCTTCCCAATATCCCATCCAGCCCTGCCCTCTGGCACTGGGAAGCCATTCCCTGTGTCCTGTCATTTCATGCCCTTAGCCAAAGTCCTTCCCCAGGTCTCCTGGAGCCCCTTTAGGCCCTGGAAGGGGCTCTGAGGTGTCCCTGGATCCCTCTTCTCCAGGTGAACACCCCCAGCTCTCCCAGCCTGGCTCCATGGCCACATGCAGCACTGATTCCTTGCTGCCCTCCTGCCAAGGCTCCTGGGTGTCACACACTCCCTGACAAGGGCTGATATTCCTGAGGAGCAGTTGCCTTCTAGGGCCAAGCAATTCTCCTACCCTCACCCTTGGCCTGCCATCCCCATCCCCTCCCTCAGGACAGGGAGCACTCAATGGCCAGCCCTCAGTAAGTGGAAGCCACAAGCTGCTGCTCTGCCATGATACTCCACACATTTCCTTCCCACACACAGGGGTTTGCAGGAACTGTGAGCCTTTGCAGGCACTCTGCTGTTGTCCTTAACCCTCGAACATCTGGCCAGCAGCTGGAGCGAGACTTAGGCAAGATTCCCACTCTGGAATGTGCCAGCCTACCCCAATGAAAACTTCCCGCAGGAAACATTCCCTAACTCCCAGAGCATCCTGCACCCGAGGGATGAGGTGGCAGCTCTGCTACCTGCAGTGAGCAATCCTTGGCTGGGGACTGCTGAGCATGGAAGCCTTGGGAACAGAAGGAACTGCCTGGAGACATTCCCAGCTGCCAGCCAGAGGGTTCTGGGGGAGCACCGGGCATCCCGGGAATCCCGCTCTGTTCCACCCCCCTCCTCACCCTGTCCATTTTGAAATTCCTCCCCAGCACATTCTTCTGGTTGGAGTCCACGCCGTCGCAGCTGGCCAGGAACTCGGGCAGGAAGGCGGAGTAGAAGCCGTCGAAGTCCACCGAGGCCATGTTGTAGGTGGCGATGCCGATCTCCTCCTGCAGCAGGTCGTGGGACTTGTGCACCAGCACCTGCAGCAGCACGTTCACAAACTGGAACAGCATCGTGGTCCTGAAGATCTTCTGCACAGGGGGAGAGGCACGGGGTTAGGGGACCTCACTCCTGCTGGAGGCCACAGGAGGACAAATCCAGCAAGGACGGAGCAGAAACGGCTTCGGCGGCGTCTGCAAACTCTGGTGAGCACTGAGGTGATTTTCTAAGCCAGGCCAGATCAAAAAATGGCTAAAAGAAGCTCAATCAGTGTCAGCTTGAAAGTTAATGTTGAATTTGGCCACACTTACCTCATGGTTTGGGGCTTCAGGGAGAGCTCAGAGCCCCTTCCAGGGCCTCAAGGGGCTCCAGGAGAGCTGGAGAGGGACTTGGGACAAGGCATGGAGGGAGAGGACACAGGGAATGGCTTCCCACTGCCAGAGGGCAGGGCTGGATGGGATATTGGGAAGGAATTGTTCCCTGGGAGGGGGGGGAGGCCCTGGCACAGGGTGCCCAGAGAAGCTGTGGCTGCCCCTGGATCCCTGGCAGTATCCAAGGCCAGACTGGATGGGGCTTGGAGCAGCCTGGGATAGTGGGAGGTGTCCCTGCCATGGCAGGGGGGTAAAAGTAAATTAGCTTTACAGTCCCTTCCAGCCCAAACCATTCCATGATTCCATGCTCTGACCCAAGTTTTAAGCACTGGCAAAGCCACCAGCATCAAGTCCCACTCCAGAATTCCAGCCCGGTCCTGGAATTCCCTGCACAGGGCTCCTGGGAGCCAGGGAATGTGGCAGATGCCTGGCAGTCTGCCCCAGGCGCCTGTGAACACAAAGGGCTGCCCTTCAGGTGGGACCACAGATGAGAAACTGAAAGCTCTGCTTTCCCAGGCCCAGCAGATTCCCTGGATTGCAGATTTAACCCTTCAGGCAGCAGCTAACACAGGTAGGTCACAGGGCCTGGAGGATGGGTCCAAAGAGAGATGGAGACTCCCACAGTGAGCTGGGAATAGGGGATAGCTGCTGCTGCCCAGGGGGGAGTGCTGGGGGCACTCACTGTCCCACTGATGATCCCAGTTCCCCCTTCCCCAGACAGACCTCACTGTCACTGTGTGTTCTCACTGTCAGGAGAGGGAACACATCCGGGCTTTGCCTGACTGGAGCTGGGATCCCTCCCATTCCCAGTATCAGGGCGGGGTAACCCCGCTCCAACCACCCGGAGCGCGGCAACCACCCAAAGCCCGTGGCACAGAACCCCCAAATCCTGACCTGCATTTCTGAGTGGTTTCAAACCAGTCCCAGGACAGCTCCCACCCCCTGCCATGCCCAGAGGGCTCAGGCTGAGGCAGGACCCACCTTGTGGTACAGCTTCTGCTTCGTGTTCAGCGTCTCCAGGTAGAAGAGGTTCTGCTTGAACAGGTGAATGTCAGGCTGCAGGAAGGACTGGCCAAACGCCTGGGGACAAAGCACAGTTGGAGGAAGGGGATGGAGACCACCACAAACATCAGACCTGCCAGGCAAAACAGCAGCATTTTCACCCTGGCACCAGGACAGACCCCTGGGAGCCTCAGAGCAGCAAGCTAACAAGAGACAGGCAGGTGTTCAGATCAGCTGTGCTGCCACCAGATCCCTGGGAATGGCATTTTGGTGGGAACGTGGGCACATCCCTGCAGAGCAGCTGCTGAGCTGGGCCCCCTGGGAACAGGCAGGCCAAGCTGGCACTGGAGAGGGCCAGGGCTGTTCCTCAGGGATGTCACCTAAGGCATCACAGCACAGGAGACAGACCCATGCCTTCAGTCCCACCCAAGCAGACATCAGTGCCCTGAATTAGGATTTGGAGATGGGCCCTGGGAGCCTGTGAAGAGCCCAGAACAGAATCTGCTGGACCCTGATGTGGTCTGGCAGGGCTGCACAGTGTGTGATCAAACACCTTTTCCACCCTGAACACCTCCAAAGCACTGTACAGGGGATGCAGGCAGATGAGGTCAGCTCTGAACAGAGACAGGCAGCAGGATTGTAACAGTTCCTCTTCACGGCATTGTGAACAGAAGAGTTTATTCACCCACATGACCCATCTATTGTCAAACGGACAAAAATGACCCAGATCCCACCAAGACTGAGGCAGTTCTGGCCTTGGATCTCAGGTGGAAACCAGCACACAAGCTCTTAATGTCCCCCACACAAAGCACTGGCTGTGGGAACACTTACAGGACATTAAATAGAGTTTTGTATCAGAGCAGCAAAGCCAAGGAGTAAAAGGAGCACTGCAGTGCTGCCACCCAGCCTGAACTGGGATCATTATATAAACATCTCCCAGAATGAGGCATTCCGCCGAGTTTGGAAGTGTTCCACAGCTACAGGTGAGAGAGGAGCTTGGACAGCCCTGCACAGGAACCAGCCTGAGCTTCATTCACACCAGAAGGTGGCAGGAGAAGGGCAGGCCCGACACAAACATGACACAGTTGATGTCACTGCAAGAGCTCCCTCTCCACACGTGCACCAGAGGGGACCCAGTTTCTCCAGGCTCTCCACGATGGGGCAACTCCCTCAGAGTCCTCCCAGCTGCAGTCTAAGGTGATCCAGGAACTGCAAGGGAACTCCTCTGGGCAGCTCTGACTGAAGTAACATGTGGAACACAGTCTGTTAAAAATCCAATTTTCCCCACCTGAGGAAGCTGGAGCTGGCTCTGTGCACACGCTGTCCCTGCCTGCCAGTGCCTCAAGGGGCTCCAAGGGCCTGGAGAGGGACTTGGGACAAGGGATGGAGGGACAGGACACAGGGAATGGCTTCCCACTGGCACAGGGCAGGGGTAGATGGGAAATTGGGAAGGAATTGTTCCCTGTGAGGGTGGGGAGGCCCTGGCACAGGGTGCCCAGAGCAGCTGTGGCTGCCCCTGGATCCCTGGCAGTGTCCAAGGCCAGGCTGGACAGGGCTTGGAGCACCCTGGGACAGTGGAAGGTGTCCCTGCCCATGGCAGGGGTGGCACTGGATGAGCTTTCGGGTCCCTTGAACCCAAACCATTCCACGATTCTCTGTTCCCCAGGCCAAAGCCTGGCAGGTGTTACCCCACTGACCCTTCCCTGCCAGGTCCCGTGGTACAGCACACAAGTCCAAGGAAACCAAAAGACACTCAGGAACACTCTCCTGCACTGACAGCTTTCCCCAGTGCCAATCACAGCACTCAGAGCTAACTGGGGCAGTGGCAGTGATATATTTTTATTGCAGGATGAGGCTTGCAAAGGAATTAACATTCCTTCCTCATGCCTGCATGGTTCTGTGCCTCGTGAGCTCAGCAGATGGGTCACCCCTCAGCAGTTTTCATTTTCAGCAGTTCCTGGAAGCAAAACCTCACTCAAGACACATCGAAACCCATCACCCACATGTGCCCACGTGGGACCCTCACAAGAACAAAGACACTGAGGGGCTGGAGTGAGTCCAGGGCAGGGAATGGAGCTCGGAAGGGGCTGGAGCACCAGCAGCAGCTGAGGGAGCTGGGAAAGGGGCTCAGCCTGGAGAAAAGGAGGCTCAGGGGGGCCCTTCTGGCTCTGCACAACTCCCTGATAGGAGGGAGCAGCCGGGGGGGTCGGGCTCTGCTCCCAGGGAACAAGGACAGGAGGAGAGGGAATGGCCTCAGGCTGAGCCAGGGGAGGTTTAGATTGGATCTTGGGAAAATTCCTTCATGGAAAGGGTGGTCAGGCACTGGCACAGCTGCCCAGGGCAATGCTGGGGTCACCATCCCTGGGGGGATTTAAAAGCCGTGTGGATGTGGCACTTGGGGACCTGGGTCAGTGGTGGCCTGGGCAGTGCTGGGGGAATGGCTGGACTCAGTCTCAGAGGGCTTGTCCAGCCTTGATGATTCTGTGGTTACTGCAGCGCCCCGAGCAGCGCGTGCTCCCCTGCAGGAAAGGTTCTGGGGGATGGCTGAGTTACCTGCATGATGGCACTGAACTGGGCTTCGTTCTCCATCTGCTCCTCTGCCACTCCCCTCTGGACACTGGCCAGCACGCTGGATTTGAAGAAGTACCTCCAGTTGTGGTGCAGGACCCGGAAGAGCAGCTCGAACAGCTCTGCTTTCACATCAGGGGATGAGCGCTGGCAGGAGAGGGGGACAGGGCTCAGAGCAGGCTCCTCTGCTGGATCCCACCCCAATCCCTGGATCCCACCAACACAGGCCTTTGCAGCCAAGCACCAAACCCAGCAGCTGCAAGATCATGCTGAAAACACATCACTGAATCTGAGTTTTACCTCCTGCTTGGACCACCTCCCTAATTTTAGCTTCTCTTGAAATTCCTGACAAAATCCTCCACCCCCACTGCTTCCAATCCCACTGACTACTCCTCCACAGGGTGTTTTCCCTCCACACACGCAGCTCTTGGAAAGCCAAAGCTTCACTGCTGCCACCCCCCAGCAATGCCTTCCTATTCCCATTCCCATTCCCAGCCCTGGGAGAGCAGCCCTACCTCTGCAATGATGGGATACACCTGCTCCATGCACAGCGAGATCACACTGGGCAGGAAGGGTTTGAACACCTGGCCTGGCTCCTGCACCACCACCTGCAGGATCTTCAGGAACTTTTCCACCACCCGGCAGCCGGTGCTGCCCTCGTGGAGGATGCTCTCTGCCAGCTGCTCCCTGGGACACAAACAGGCATCAGGAATATTCCCAGAGATCTGTAGGCTCACCTGGTTTACTGGAAAACAGGTGATGCCTCTAAAATGCTCAATTAATACAGGCCAAGTACATGAAGCCACAGAAAGGAGGGAGGTTGTGACTGAGGGTTGATGGATCCCCCTCCCCAACAGAAGATGAGGGAAGGGACACCCTCAGGCCTTGGGCAGGAGCTAAGAGGGAACGTGAGAGCCCAGTTCAACACCCCACACTGCCAGACAGTCTGTGGGAGAGCTGGAATTGCACAGTGGCAGGTATGACTGATGAGCATGCACTGGGGCTCTCCAGACTTGGAAGTGTTTTCCTCAGATTCAGCCCTGGGACGTGACAAAAGTCAGGCCACGAAGGCTGGAAACAGCCCACTTTGGGGACAGGGACCCACTGGCTGAGCAGCTCCTAAGATAAACCACCCTGAGGGGTGAGAAAGAAGTGACCAGTGTTGGGCAGTACCTGGTGAACATGTTCAGGAAGGTCTGTATGATCTGCTCAGTGAAAGGCACTCCCATCTGCACCCTCAGGCCTTGGAACAGCGTTAGGAAGAAGCTCAGCATCTCATCTGTCACGTCTAAGAGAAGAGAAAAGCAAAAAGAACATGTTAAGGAAACATCCAAGTGCATCAGTAAGTCTTTTATGTTTCAGTCTTTGATGTAAGTCTGAAGTTTGCTCCTCCTGTTCAGGGAATCCCATTTACTCTTGGGAATTTACCAGCAGGGTTGTCAGAAACTGAAAACCATCAGCTGGTAACTACAGGGCTTCAGGATTGTTCATCCCCTTCCAAAACCTCCCAGGCATGACAAGCACAGGCAGCACCAACCCCTCAGAACAACCACAACCCTGCCAGCAAGGCCTCAGTGAGCTCTGCCTGGGCTCTGCCCGCACAGAGCGCTGGGACAAAGCTCAGGGGCAGCTCCAGGCCCATCTCCAGCTCTCACTGCTTGCACAGGGTTAACAGGAAACACCAGGAAATCCAAAACATCCACCCAGCTCGGGTGGAGGAGACAGAATCCAGCTTGTTTTTTTGGCAGGAACTGAGAAGACCCTTCTGTCTTCAGAAGGGAGCATGTGGTGATGCAGTGAGCTGACCAGCACCCAGCTAATCCTTCATCCCTCCCAAGGAACACTGGATAACCCAGCTGGAGCTGCTCAACTCCTCCTTCATCACACAGCCTTTGGTAGCCAATAAATGGCAATTGATGAGGCTGCCAGGCTGTTCTGGAGACTACAGCTCCCTGGAGTCACAGCACCCTTTGCTGCTGCCTTGGATCCTCTCTGCATTTCGCCCCTTTTGTCTCCCCTCAGCCCTTCCCTGGGAAAATCCCACCCAGCTCCAAAAGGGACACGAGGGAGCACCCTGATGTGACACAAAATGCAAGCTGCTGGCCAGAAGGCTGCCAAGTGACAGTCCTGGTTCCATCTCAGGGAAGAAAACCCCCAAATCCCACACCATCTGACCTAATCTGACGACAGCTATTCCTCTTTGTCTTCAAGCTTCTGCAGAGAACGTAAATGGCAAATACAGCCAGAGAGGGTATTTTAAAGCATTGTTTTGTGCTCAGGAGCAGTTCCTCTTTGAAAGTGTGACAGTCCTGCCTGGATCCTGGCTGGCAGGGATGGATGGTCCCTTCCCTGCTGTGGCTCAGCCCAGCTCTCCCAGCACACCCAGGCACAGCCAACCCACGCACTCCACACCCACACCACAACTCTGTGCTGCTGCTCTGGGTGTTATCAGGAGCTCAGAAAGCTACTCACAGCATGGCCCCTGGCCTGAGGTTATACCTGACTGATGAATGAAAGCTGGGAAGAGGGCTAGTGAGACCTGCACGGATTCTTGCAGCGACTGATAACAGATCTGCCGGGACTTGGTGGATTCTCCCGAGATACTTTCTACAATATCTTCCAGAACGCTCAGTGTCTGGTGGATGATCACTTTGGCTGCAAAACAAGAGGGGTGATGCTTCTGGCACGTGCCAAAACTGCTCAGAGGTAAGAGGAAGAGAAATGAAGCTCACACACACAGTAATTAGAACGACGGACATGTGACACTGCAGATTTCTGAATGATTTCTAAGGTCATCCTCAATGAAAAAAACCCAAAGACACCAGGCCCACAGCACATACAGAAGTTTCCCTGCACCCCTGCCAGGAGTTTGTTTACATAAACAAACCCTCTCCAGTACTTCCCAAGTCTGGAAGAAATTCTTATTTCCCCCCTTCACTTTTTACACCCATGGTCTTCATTAACAGTGCTTCCAGCCAGTATTTCTAACACTACACCACGAGGCTGTTCAGGATTCCCAGTGCAATCCTTACTACTCAAACTTTTATCCCAACCCTGACCCCACCTTCCTTAGGAAGACAGCCCTTTAATGGAAGAGTTTACAGGCGACCTGGGGCCAGAGCACCTTGTACAGAGCAGAAAAACCTCTACCAGTAGAAAGAAAACACAACCTGCTCCTTTCCCGTACACGGAAAACCAAGTTAATTACTGGCAAATCAGCTTAATGACAGTCCCCAGCGCAGCAGGAGTGAGCAGGACACTGGTACTTACTGTCCTCCAGCTGCACCTTCCTCTGGGGCAGGCTGGCCGTGGCCTTGAGCTGCCGGTAGTCCCTGGTGAGGGCGGACACGAGGCTGGCGTGGTTGGTGGAGCGCACGGCCCACTGCTGCTCGCTCTCGGGCAGGTTGGGCCAGGGCAGCAGCAGCACGTTGGACAGAGCCCTGCACACCAGCACCTGGGCCTGGGAGGGACAGGAATTGCAGTCATGGAGTGGCTTGGGTGGGAAGGGAGGTTAAAGCTGATCGTGTTCCAGCCCTGCTTTGTGCAGCTCTGATGTGTGGGAGGCTCTGGATGAGGTCTGCAGAGCTCCTGGGACGCTGAGGATGGAATGCAGCTCCCAAAACAGCCAGACAGCTGGATACAAACCCTATTTCCTGGTACCCTTAAGGAGATGTGGGAGCAGAAAGCCACCTACAAGAGCCCAGACAGCACCAGGGTTGGACTGACAGCAAAACCACCGAATCATGGAATGGTTTGGGTTAAAGGGACCTTAAAGGTCACCTTGTTCCAACCCCCTGCCATAGGCAGGGACACCTTCCACCAGGCCAGGCTGCTCCAAGTCCAACCTGGCCTTGGACACTTGTAGGGATGGGGCAGCCACAGCTTCTCTGGGCAACATGAAGCAAAGAGACAAAGTTTTAACTTTTTTCCTAAGTTAAGTTTTGCTAGAGCACCAGCCTGGAGTGAAGTGACATTTTATGGCTGTCCAAGACACCAGCAGTGCTCGCTGTTCAACAGCACAACATGAGCCCAGGTACCAGCTCTGCAAAGAGAGAGAGAAGCAAAGCTCCAGGATTTAAGGCCTGGAACCATTTCCCAGCTCTGTCAGCCCTTCCCTGCAGCAGTAAACCTCTGGTGTTTACAAAAACAAAGTTGATTTTATTTTCATTATTCCTTGTCTGGTTTACAGGCTGAGTTTCTGTACCTGTGCAGCACCCTGTGCTTCCTTGCCAGCACACAACACAACCATATCCCAGCACTGTGGCTTTTCAGAGCTATAAATGGAATATATTTAGAGTATTCATATATTATATTGAGTTCCACAAAAAAACTCTTTGTGTAGGTCAGAATCAACGTGCCTGTAGCGTAAAGATGATGCAGAATCAGGGATGGTGTCAACAAATGAGAAAACAATCAGATCTAAGAGGTGCAACTGCATTTTTTCCTTGTGCTGTTGCTTGAAATAGATCATTAATTACAGACAGTATCGCTGTAATGCCTGGATAGCCACAACACAGAGATAATTGCTGCCCCTCCACGTGATTTTTGAGGTTATCCCTCAGCACCTGAGGCACATCTTCCCAAGGACACCCGATTTCAGTGTGAGACAGCTCTGGGCCAGCTGACCTTGTCGGGGAGGCGCTGGGCAGAGGTGTCAGTGATCCTGTTGAACACCTTCTGCACGGCTGGGATGCTGATCAGGAACACCGGGCGCACCGTGGTGGCCAAGGACACCAGCAGGTGGCACGCAGAGAGCAGCAGCTTCTCCTGCACCTGAGAGAGAGGGGTGGTCAGGCTGCCCACTCACACCAGCACACACAGCCAGGGCCAGCACACTGAGCTGCCAGGACCTCCGGGGTGCAGCCAGGGGGAATCAGGCTCTGCTCCCAGGGAACAAGAGACAGGACGAGAGGAAATGGCCTCAAGCTGTGCCAGGGGAGGGTTAGATTGGATATTGGGAGAAGTTCTTTATGGAAAGGGTGGTCAGGAACAGGGTGCTGAAGGCAGTGATGGAGTCCCCATCTCTGGAGGGATTTAAGAGCCATGTGGATGTGGCATCTGGGGACATGGGTGGTCAGTGGTGGCCTTGGCAGTGCTGGGGGAATGGCTGGACTCCATCTTAGAGGATTTTTTCAACCTAAACAATTCTGTGATTTATTTGTCAACCAGAGCATAGCTCAGTTCCCTTAACACCATGAGAGAGAGAGAGAGAGAGAGAGAGGGACTTCCCTGCTTCCAAGCCAGAAGATCATTAGACTGAGTTTAAAAGCCTTTAAGTTGCTTATTCCTGTACTAGCCTGGCCCCCAGTGCTGCTGAGAGCTGCTCCACAGGACACTCCCCGTGGCTCTGGAACCCAGCCCCAGCCCCAGCCCGCCCCAGCTGAGCAGAGCGCAGCCCCCAGCCCCTGCGGGTGTCCCACCCAGGGGAGCCAGGCCCAGCAGTACCTTGGAGCTGATGAGGGGGGTGATGGCCTCCAGCGCCGTGGACACCAGGGAGATGAACTGCTCAGGGTTCTGCCGGTGCACCTCGCTGTAGAACTGGGCCAGCCAGTGAGCGTAGGCCTGCAGGGCTGCCAGGGACTGCGCGTGGCTGGGGACAGCACGGGGCACGGTGAGCACCAGCGCGGGACACCAGAGGGGTGCTTCAGGCACACCTGGCAGCTCGGTGTGTAAAAAACCCTTCCTGCTCTTTTGGGTTTGGGGCTGGACCCACCAGGCCAAAGGTGCAGATTGATAAAGTCATCATCAGTGGGTCGCTGACTATAAGCACGCTCCCTAATCACACTTCTATCACGCTCAGATTGAGTCAGGGTGTTTCAGAGAGGGGTGTGACAGCGCTGCTTTCTCAGGCAAGCATTAGAAAATGGATCACAGGTGTCCTCAGGGACAGGGAAAAGGGTGAACCCTCGCTGAGAGATCATGGAGAACACCTCCCACATTATCATAAACCAGAAAAGAAACCATTAAAACAACATCACCTGCACAAAATTCAGTGCCATTAACTTGGGACTAATAGGAGAAATCCCACTAGCTATGCAGTTATATGGTGAAATCTAGCAGGGGTCTTCAAGGAGCTGCTGCAGGTGCAATTACAAACCAGAACAAGTGTTGAAACGTTCAGTTCTGCTCACAGAACACCAGCTGGCATGGAACAGGTTTGTGCTGCACAGCCTCAGCAAGGGAAGGTCCCTAAAAGGCAGTCACAGAGGTGATCCATGACCAGCAGCATCAAGATTTCCCACTGAATGTCAGTGCCTGGATGGCAGGCAGTTGTTTGTCCCAAAAATGGCTTGCACAGCTGCAAGGCATATGTTTGTCTTGGAAGACAAGGATTTGAAACCCTCAGCTGGGAAAAACCTCTTTTACCTGAGCCACAGACCTGACTTGGGTAGCAAGAAATCCATCAACTGGATTTATATATAAACTACACGCTACACAGTGGATCCATTTCTTTAAAATATCACTGTTGTAGCACTTATTTCCTCATTAATTACCCTGCTTTTACAGC
This sequence comes from Machaerirhynchus nigripectus, assembly GCA_013397975.1. Lineage (NCBI taxonomy): Eukaryota > Metazoa > Chordata > Aves > Passeriformes > Dicruridae > Machaerirhynchus > Machaerirhynchus nigripectus. The sequence goes on from VZRQ01003286.1 coordinate 15,141, forward strand.
CCCCAGCACAGGGCACAATCCCAGTTCGCTTTCAGAGCTGATTTAAGGGGCAGTTTCCCTTCTCAGCACAAACATGTTTTCCTTTAAACGACCTGGGTACTCCCATTAGAGGAAAGACTGGTCCAAAACGCTGGCAGCAGCCTTGACTTCCATCAGCTGAAAAAGGTGCTTTCCTGGGGAGCTGCCAGCAGCTGGAGAGGCTGTTTCCCAGGGTATCTGCCAGGGTGGGGTGTGAACAGCAGGCCCAGGAGATCCAACCCTTGCCCACCCCGTACTCACACATCGATGAGGTCGGGTTTGAGCACGGAGGGAACGGCGGTTTCGATGTTGTACAGTTTGATTTGGGATCCATACAACGTCACCTTTACCAGCCTGGAGGTGCAAACACACGTGGCAGAGCTAAGGGATTGTACAAACCAGCTCCAGCACCTGATCTAGTGCAGCTCTTCCCCAGGCTGTGGCAATGTTTACTAATACACAAATGAGATTTTGACCACTTAGTTTAAAATAATTCAGAGCCTACTGTGCTGTTTGGGATCAGATGGAACAGGTCAGATGTTCCTGCACAGAAATGGAAACACAAAACCTGTGTAAAGGCCTGAAAATCTGCCATTTGTAACCATGTGCTAATTAAGTACCTTGGAGGGGAAGAATAAAATGTCTGCCCCTTCAGCTTTCACAGGTCTTTTCATTTCAGAGAAGAACCATGGAATCACCAAGGCTGGAAAAGACCTCTAAGATCACAAAGTCCAACCATCAAAGGAAGTTTTGGTGGTTTAGTTTTGAAAGATACAACTCTAATCAAACTCTACGTGTTACTTCATTGCCTCACAAGAGCAGATGCTGGAGCACAAGTCCCTCAATGTTTTCAAGGGACTGAATTTATCTCATTTCACCCCCTGCCATGGGCAGGAACCCCTTCCCCTATCCCAGCCTGCTCCAAGCCCCAATGTCCAACCTGGCCTTGGACACTGCCAGGGATCCAGGGGCAGCCACAGCTGCTCTGGGCACCCTGTGCCAGGGCCTCCCCACCCTCCCAGGGAACAATTCCTTCCCAATATCCCATCCAGCCCTGCCCTCTGGCAGTGGGAAGCCATTCCCTTTGTCCTGGAGCTTCAGGCCCTTGTAAATGGTCTCTCTCCATCTTTCCTGACGGCTCCTTCTGTTACTGGAAGGGGTAATCAGGTCACCCCTGAGCTGTTCCTTTTCCAGGCTGAAACAATCCCAGTTCTCCCAGCCAGGCTCCAGAGCAGAGGGGCTCCAGCCCTTGGAGCAGCACTGTGGCCTCCTCTGGACTCGCTCCAGCAGCTCCACATCCTTCCTGTGCTGCTCCCCGGGGCTGGAGGCAGCTCTGCAGAGGGGGTCTCACCCGAGCAGAGGGGCAGAGGGGCAGAATCCCTGCCCGCCCTCGCTGCCCACGCTGTTGGCTTTACAATCCACGTGCTGGCCTCCATCTGCTCACACCGAGGGGAGGCAGCAGGCAGCCCAGTTTGCCACGGCACAGAGGTGACAGCCAGCCCACACCCACCTCTCCACCACGGTGAGGGCGTCGTTGAACCTGGCGGCGAACACGTCCCCCGTGAAGTACTCGGCCAGGCGGCCCACGGCCTGCAGCAGCGAGCTCAGGTCCCTCAGGGAGCAGTGCAGCCTCCTGCAGTCGTTCTCTGCTGTGATGTTCAGCCTGTGACCTGTGCAGGGACAGCACAGCCCATCAGTGACAAGGCCAATTAGCATTTCTCTCACAGCTGCCCATAGAGCTGGAAATGCACGCTCGTGCGAGGGGAAAAACCCTATAGCTTTGGGATTGATCCGTGCAGCTCTTGGGGAGGGGAAACCTGAGGACAAAGTTGGCAGGAAATGCAAAGTTTATTCTAATTACATGACAAACATTCCTCTGAAATTAGCTCGGCGCTGGGTCACAGGTCAGATGGCAGCACTGGCCCAGGCACTGCAACACCAGAGCTTGGAATGAAATCAGCTGTTCTGACAACACTTCAAAGGCTGATACACGTGTCAACGACTACTTCAGCCTTCTGCACCTTTATTCCCTTCTATATGGTGTTAATTCCTACACAAACAGGAGCCTTTCTGGTTTTCTGCTGCCACCAGAAGCAATCCCAGCTCTGAAGAAGGTGGTTTTCCACACTCCCTCTGCTGGCTGCAGTTCCAGTGATGCAGCAGCAGATCTGGGACAGTGAATTTGTGACTTCACTTCTGATGTGAAATGTGTTGTGTACTTCCATATTTCTCAGGTACAATTCCCACACAAATCCCCACACCAATCCTCCTGCTGCTCAGGTGTGGACACCTGGGCTCAAGTGTTCCAGAGCTTCTACTAAAAAAGCAAATATGTTCTGCAGCACCACCTTTCGAAGAAGATCAGATTTTCTTTCCACTGATTGTATTTAATCTCAGATTAAGCTTTCAGCAACAACCTGTCCCTTTAGTGCCATCCACACAAACACAGCCCTGTGCCACGTGCTCTGGGATGGGCAGGGAAGCTGGATCAGATGATTCAGTCTGGTCCCTCCCAACCTGACCCAAGCTGGGATTCTGTGCCACCACCCAGTGCTGGATCCAGACCTGCATCTGAGCTGCTGCTGCTGATCCAGCCCACAGCACAGCTCCTAACACAGGCTGGTGCCACAGCACCAAACCCTACACATGGCTTATCCTAGGGCTGAAATGATCCTAAAACTGGGAATATTTTTTCCAGAACTGCCCATACAACAGTCACCACTCTGCCACGTGCAGCAGCATTGGAGGTGGGACAGATTCCTTTCCTGGTCACACCAGGAAATTTCAGTATTACCTTAAGCTATAACCTCCCCTCAGGCAGATCTCAGTACTGCTGCTTGCCTTGTTTCTCAGGAAGGAGTTGCAGTATTTGGTGCTGCACACATGTTCTAAACACCTCTGGCAACTTCATTTCAAGTACCAGAACAAGGGAAGAAACCATGCCAGTAACAATAAATCATACTATGGGATTTCTGTCTGCTGCTGGAGTTGAACTGCTGAGCCACGAGACACCACACAGGTTCTGATCAACTGAATATAGAAAAAGCAACACCAGGGCAGGTCTAGAGTGGGTTTGCAGTCATGGGGAGGGAGGAGCACCGTTAGTGGGTGGTTATTACCTGTTCCTGAAGTGACCACGAACTGCTGGAGCCCCAGATACACCTCCAGGTTATCCTGCAGAACGGGAAACTGGAAGAGAGAAGAACTGAGTGTGATCCTGGGGCTTGGCAGACAGTAACACCCAACCACTGACTGCTCTGCCAGAGCAGAGCTCTCTCATCTCTCCCCAGTGCCTTCACACGGGCATTTGGAGGAAGGGCAGGTTGGGCTCCGGGCTGATCCTGCATCCCACAACTTCCCAGGTCTTGACAGCTGTCAGGAAAACAACGATCACCCCCCTGAAGGCACTTCCCTGTGGCAGCTCTCCTTTCCCTCTAACCCCAGCAATCAGCCTGACAGACCATGGTCTGACAGTGGAAGTGAGGGCACAGCATGGCAGCACCAGGAATGGACAGCTGGATGTACAGCCCAGGCCAGGGAGCAGAGGAGTGGCAGAATCTGTAGTGCAGGAGGTCTCTGCTCACCCGGCTCACCTGGAAGTATCACCTTCTCACCTCCCAAAATATTATGCAACCAGAAAGCTGAGTTCAGTGCCTCTGCCAGGGTACAGAAGGGAAGCAGTGCAGCACTCTGCCAGCAAGCTGCAGGCTGCAGCAGCTGAAATTCTGTGGGGAAAACAGCCAAAGGAATAAACACCACAGCCCTCACGCACCCCAGTGTGGGAACAGAGTGTCAGCCCAGCTCCATCACTCAGCAGTGACAGCAAACATGCCAGGTCCTGCTCATACTTCAGTTCAAGGATATTTTTCAACCCTTTCAGCCTGGCAGAGCTCCATTTAATTTCTGTTGGTGTGAGTGCTTGAAACTGGTGGTTGGTTTTATGGAAGTTCTCTCACCCAGCAGCAGAAGGAGCTGCAGCCTTTCCTTGCCCAGCACGGGATGGAGTTGTGGCAGCTGCTGTCCACTGCTTGAGTTATTTGCCACTGCTAAAACTGCCCAACTGACCTCTGCACCCACCAGCCCTGCAGCCACTGGGAAAAGCACTGGGAACTGCCTGAGAGCCTCCCACATTCCCCAGCCCACAAGAAGGAACAATGCAGGGCTCAGGAAAACACTCCCTACCCTGTTCCCAACATGCTGTGCCTAATTAACAGTGGAGTGTCTTTGCAGAACTGCCTGAGGGGAGTTTAAAAAACCACAGAGCCTTGCTCATGTGAATGTGTTACTCCAAGCAAGCCACATGCTCTCCTCCATCTGATCCATCTGCTCCCTGGAACACCCGCTCCGTGGTGCCTCCCGCTGACTCACGGCAAAGCTGCACAGCAGCCCCTGCTTTTGTTCACTCCTTCGAGTAACAGGCTTCTCCTGCTTCACTGCTTCAAGGAAAACACCAATTGCAAAGGCACTTCAGGTCAGGCATCTTCTGCCTCTGCAGCAGCCCAGTTTTCTCTGTATTCTTGGGAATACAGTTCGGAGGTCGAGGTGTGCAGTGTTCCCAGCAGGATTAAAGCACCTGCTGAGATCCCACTGCTGTTGTTTCCCTTTCTCCTCACCCAGCAAAACCACAGGGACTGCTCTGAATTCTGGACCACACTTACAGCCTCAAGATCTCCTCCTCAAAATTGTTATGATGCTACAAACCCAGACAACTTTTACAGCACCAAAGGTAGTGACAGCAGCTGAAGAGAAGCACTTATCCAGATCAGATCTACTTCCCAATTGTCCAAGGCCTCTCTCCAGCATTTTCATCTAGCCTTTAACTTAAACAGAGATTCCACTCTCCTTAAAGCCTTAATAATGACACTTACCTGCCCAACTCCCAGTCCTGCCTCCCAGGTAAAGGCCAAGATAAACAGCACCGAGGGGTTGCTGCCAAATGTTTACACTTTGAGAGGTGAGAATTTCTAAAGAGTGTCCACCAAGCTGGACTTAGACCCTGAAGCACTCTCCTCAAAACACACCAAGAATGCAACAAAGCCAAAGAAACAATTTTTTCCTCTTCAATTTCTAATCTCCCCTTGCCAAGTTCTGCATCCAACCCCAGATTTCCCTCCGTTTTTTTGGCGCTGAGGCATCTATCAAAAAAATCCAGAGCGGCTGATGCTCACTCCACGTGGCACTTTGGGCCTGGGGAAGGACTTACGAGTGTGGAGAAGGCGTGAGTTGGCAGGAGCTCCATGACTTTGGCCACCACTTCCAAGCTCTGGCGCAAGTACCGCTGCCACTCCGTTTGCTGCTGCAGGCACAAGAGACACTGGGGTGAGCACAGCCCTGCCCTGCCCTGCCCAGGGGAGCTTTGGGGACGCTGGGAAGGGAAGGACAGCAGGGAGAAACCCCCCAAAGCAGCACCTTGGAGAAATGTGACTTGCACGCTCCACTCGAGCTGATTTACATACAGAATTCCTTCTGTTTTCACGCAGAATTGATAAAACGGGGGGACAGTGCAGGAGAAGGGAGGGGAAAGAGTGGAAATAACCTGATAGGTGAATTAAACAATTCTATTAACATTAAAGACTCTTTCTATGCTCAGCTACACAGGTGACTGAGAAAGAAGCTGCTTGTTCCCATCATATCCCAAACCTGCCATTGATATAAGAGGGTAAAAATGGAACAAGAAATACCCACAGCAACATAAGCAGCAGAATCAAAAGCACCATGTCCTGACTTAATTTTGTCCTTAAATAATGAACTAAAACCCTTTTCAAATTTTATACCAAAAGCTTCAAGTCTTGCAAGTATCATCATTTGCCAGCCTGTTTCTGAAGCGTAAGGACAACTTCTTCAGGACTGCTCCAGATAATTTATACCCTTATTTGTGACATTATTATCACCACGGAAAGGCATCCAAATACCAACATGGTCTGTACAGGGGTATAACAGCTAATTATCCAGATAACACAAATTCAGTGTCAAATGAATCAAGAAAATAATTTATTTTGCTAATGAAATGGTGCTGCTATCAAGCTCAGAAGCTGTGATGTGACCAGCCCTCAACACCCCAGAATTTAAAAATCTGTCTGATCCCATTCGTGATGAAATTCCCTCTGCTCCTTCACCTACCCTCTTGTGACAGCTGACCTGCCCTACCAGGGCTCTGGCCTCACCCATTCTGACTCCACTTGGACATTTACCAGCTCCAACATGATCTTTATCAATACCAACCTAGGAGAAGTAAGCTTGAACACGAGCACCAACAACACACACAGCTTCAAGCTTTTGCCTCAGAGATATTTTAGCATTTAAATCCCCAAGCGACCAGCAAATTAATTCAAAACCAATTAAACACTTTAAATTCCAAGGGTGTCCAGACATGGACATCTAATACCTCTGACAATCAGAACATAAGGATCTAAATTTTTCCCCCAGTAAGAACCAAGTTAAACCCAAAGGTTTTATCTTCAGTGTGACTTTTTGTGAAAAGCATCTGAAGCTGTTTTACACCTCAAGCCCCACACAGAAGGGAGGGGACAAGCAGCTGTTTAGCCCCTACTCCGAGGTACAAGCTCTGGAAAAGCCATTCCAGGTGTTAGCAGTGCAGGGCTAACATGAGGCCCTGCAGCTGTCCTGCTCCAGCTCTGCTCCTTACATCATCATCCAGGGTCTCGTCATCCAGCTCCTCCAGCTGTGCCTGGTTATACCTGAACTGGATCCGATTCAACACCTCTGTCAGCAGCAGAACCAAGGCATCTTCGTACCTGCAGCCACGAGGGAGACAGAGAGAGCTGGATAAAACCCTTCCAGCAGAGGAAATGAGTAAAACAGAGCAGTTCCACCAAGCAGCTCCTGGGGTTAAAGGTATCAGCTCGTTTCAGGTCACGAGGTACCTGCAAGGAAACGGCCTTGGCAATACCCAACATCCCTCTGCCTCTGGAAGGGAAAGGGAGGATTGTTAGCAATAGGAACAGCCCCAGAGTTCAAAACAGGAAAGGCAGGAGCAGCTTGCCAGGAATAACACCAGGTGTCCATGAACAGGAGGCACCAAGAGCCTCCTGTAGCCTGAGCTGCTCCTCAGCAGCCTCAGCTTTGGGCACTGAATGAGGAACAGAGGAACCAGGGCAGTCAGTGCTGCCTCAGGTGGGACCTTGAGCCTGTCTGTGCTGCTGTCCTTCTTCCCCACACTGGAATTCAGGCCCTTCTGCCCTGAAACAAAGCCAGCACCTTCCCTGCTTGCACTGTAACACTAAAGGCATGCCACTGAAATATCCCTTCACCTCTGGGAGCCAGCAGCTGGTACAGAGCACACCAGAGATCCAACAGAAGTAATGCCGAGCTGCAAAACCAGCAGAGCGTGCAATCACTCCCAGTGCCACAACAGCAAACTTCAGGGATTTCAAGCGGGGTTACTCTGATTTTTCCTTTAAAAACCTCCTTCTCAAAACAGCTGGGGGTTCATTAAAAAATCCTGCTTGTTTCTAGGGAGAATCAGGTTGGAAAAACAGGCATTAAAAAAGAGCAAGAGACGCAGAGCTTGATGCCAGCCAAGCATCAGCCTGTGACAGCCAGCTGTGCCACCAGCCAGGCAGCTGCAAGCTCAGGGCAAGGTGGCGTAACCTTGGATTTGGCAACTTCTCCATGGTAAGAGTGGCAGTGTGTACAAAATGCAGAGTTTCTAAACCACAGAACAGGAAACTTCCTCTGTGCCCCCGTGGTGTAACCACTTCCAGACTGCCCCGCTCAGAGTTCACACGGCTCAGGGTGGGCCGGGACACGGGGATGGCAGAGCCCTCACTGAGGACAGGCAGCTCTGACAACCACTCCCAAGCTTTATTTATTATTGTGCAGTCTGACAGATCTAGACACAGCTTTTTGTCACAGCTGTCTCCACCACGAGCTGCGTGACACCAAGACAACACGCACGACACGCACGTTGGGCAGGCAGAGGAGCAAATCACGAAGTTCAAACCCAAAAATCTGCTTCTTGAGAAACTCAAACCCCACTGACCAGTTCCCATGCTGAAAGGAGGAGCTCTCTGCTCTACAGTAGTTCCACATTTCTTTGTGGTCATGATGCCAGGCTGGCTTTCAAAAACCAACTGCTTCTATTGAGGGTGCTCAAGGGAAAGAATCTTCCTTCTGCACTTAGCAGAACTTAACATGGCACAAACCACAGTGCTTCTAAACCTCAAAACCCCAAACAACTCACCAGGATATTCACCAGATTTTTAAAGTGGCAGCAAAGAGACTCTTCTCAAACAAAACCCACCCATTTTAGGGTCAGCATCTGCCAAGGAAGAGCTGCCAGCCTCTGCTGTAATTAATACACACAGTAGTAAGTGACTGCAACTTTTGACTTCCAGTCTCATCCGTATTCCTCAGAAACACATCCTCTATTTAAAGCGGAAATGTAAAACCCTAATTAAATAAAATTTGTTTCCTAATTCATTAATTAGTTGTATGAGCTGTGTGAACACTAAGTAAGCAACTTGTGTTGTAGTTTCCTCTTCTAATTTGTGCTAAAATGTGCTCCAGTTCTATTTTAGACTACAAAGCTTCCTTCCTCTGCCTGCAAGGCTCACACACAACATATGTAAATGACAGTTTGTCTACCCAAACCTGCTCAGCCTGAATTCTTGTGAATGAGTGTGAAACATTGAAGTTTATGCTTTTTATACTTCATGATTTTAGAAAAAGAAAGGACTCAACCACACATGAAGCTGCTGTAAGCAGTAGCTTACTTCTCACAGCTCTTCCATGGTGACCACAAAGTCTCTTTGCTGCTGTAGGAAAAAATCCTTCCCTGGCAGGGTGGGGAGGCCCTGGCACAGGGTGCCCAGAGAAGCTGTGGCTGCTCCTGGATCCCTGGCAGTGTCCAAGGCCAGGCTGGACTGGGCTTGGAGCAACCTGGGATAGTGGAAGGTGTCCCTGCCCAAGGCACAGGGTGGAATGGGATGAGATTTAAGGTCCCTCCAACCCAAAGCATTCCAGGATTCCACGCTGTCCCTCCCTGGCAGCCCCCCAGCCCTCACCTGTTGAGCACTGCTTCTTTGTCTGCCAGGCGACTTTTGATTTTGCTGGTCAGATAGTCCAAGAAGAGTGTCCAGATGTCCAAGCAAGAAAAGTAACCTTCATGTGTAGGCTGGAAGACACCAAAATTCCCAATGAGTACTGCAAGCTATGGCAAGATGGATTTCACGCAATGAAAACAGGAGTTAACATCCACTTCAATCCATGGGAAGAGCTTCTTGCTTTACTGAAACAATTCTAGGATGTCACTGGAGAGATTTAGAGCTGTCAAAAGATGAGCCAGAGCTTTTGTACGAGGGCAGGAACCCAGAAATTACAAGGGTGGTCTCAGCTTTAACCCATCTCATGGCTTGCTACACCAGCTTCCAGCATTCCAGTGCCTAAAGGGGCTCCAGGAGAGCTGGAGAGGGACTGGGGACAAGGCATGGAGGGACAGGACACAGGGAATGGCTTCCCACTGCCAGAGGGCAGGGCTGGATAGGATATTGGGAAGGAATTGTTCCCTGGGAGGGTGGGGAGGCCCTGGCACAGGGTGCCCAGAGCAGCTGTGGCTGCCCCTGGATCCCTGGCAGTGCCCAAGGCCAGGTTGGACAGGGCTTGGAGCAGCCTGGGACAGTGGGAGGTGTCCCTGCCCATGGCAGGGGGTGGAACAAGATGGGTTTTAAGGTGCTTCCAACCCTAACCACTCCATGATTCTGTGATGTTATCAAGCTGCTTCCTTGCCATTGTTGCTGTGTTTGTGGGGCTGAGCTGCACTGACAGCTTCTGCAGCGAGGTAAAACCGACCCAACACCACAGGGCTTGGGGTTTTTACACAGAACCTAAAGGCTACAAGAAAGCCACAGACTGAGGACAAAGAACAGCATCCCCAAACACAGACCAAGCAAGTCAGAGAGGCTTTTCCAGAGATTGTCCATTCCAGACTAGAAAATTACTAGAAAAGGACTAGAAAAAAATTGAAGCAGAAGGGAAGTTAAACATCAGACAAACAGGTTACCCTGTTGTTGCAGGGTAACCACCTGTGACCTGTTTCCAGGTAAATCCAAGAGCACATTAAGCCATTTCCAAGTCCCCAGCACCACTGGGGGAGTGCCAGTAAGACCAGTTAAATGCTCTTTTTTTGGGTTAACTGGGGCAAACCAGCTGGCCTTGCTGAACAGGACAACAGAACAGACTGGGAAAAAGGAGGGTGTGGGGCTGTACCTGATGGAAAGTGTATTTGAACAGCAGGGCCAGGAATTCAACCACGGGGAACTGGGAGTAGGACTCGATCCTTCGGAGGTGGACGCTCACAAAGAGACGGAGGAAATCTGTGAACTTCTCAATGTAGCTACAAGGGAAAGGAGAAAGCACTGAGAAAAAACAGGAAAGGTGCCCCAAAGGAAAGCAATTTCACTGACACAGTGATAAAAGCCACTCAAGATCTTCTCATTAGGAAAAAAGTTACAATTAACCATCAGTAGAACAATTAAAATATAAAGCCCTGCAACAATTACCTACAGGATGGGCAACCCTTCACTCCATTAACACCTGAAACAGCAGAAAAGACAATCTAGTCAAAAGCAACTTTAATATTCAGATAAATATTGAGTTCAACCAGGCCTGAGAATAAAGTCAACCCCCTCCACCCTGGAGAAATAATTTGATAGCAAGGGTCATTGTACTGATGGAGACAGGATTAGTGAAATGAACTGTACCCCTGAGGAATTCAGCTGGAAGCAAAAGTTAATGCAGGAATCAGCAACAGAGGGGTTACATTTACAGGAGGGGGTGGGAGAGCCAGGGAACTGAGAGCTGGAGAGGAAAATTCCTCCTGCAGTGGAGATCAGCCATCCAAGAGTTTCTGAGCTGAGCTGAGGGCTGGGACTGAATTGGGCTACGAAGAGAAATCTTCCTCCAAAGCAGGGGGCTCCTCAGGGAATGTACAAAGTGTCATTCCCAGAAGGAGTCTGCCACCAGATCCTGAGGGATTGCAGCAAGAGCACGACTTCAGTGCAGCATGGAGAGTTCTTGAGGGGAAAATGGCCCAGCCCACAGTGGGGTGAGCTTTCACTGGGGAACCCAAACACACCCTGCACAGCACGAGCTTCAGCAGGGTTAAAAATCATCACCAGATCCATCTGTACAGCAGGAGTTAAACGCTCCACCAGCCACAGGAGGGATGGCAGCATCACACACATCACACACCCAGGCAATTCCAGCCTTCCCACATGCCCAGAGCTCTGAAATACAAGACTGCCTAAAGTTTTAAATAAAAAGCTGGGCTCAGCACAGTTTCAGGCACGCATGAGCAGCCTGGTTTTACTCTACTGCCTGCTCTGCTGCAAGCTCTGGGGATGCTGGGTTTCTTTTGGGAATCCCCACTCTTTCTAACAAGCACTCCCTCAAGACCAGCAGCACTGGCAGCTGACAGAGCTGCAGCACCGGGGGTTGTTGTGAGCCTTCGAAACCACACGCTGCTTTGAATATGCAAAGAAGATGAAGTTCCTTCTTTATTTGGCACTGCCTGCTTGACAGGAGATCGCTGAGCACACCTGAGCACAGATCAAACACTTCAAAATCAAAGCCAGGGGAAAAATAGAAGTAAGTCCAGACTCAAACATCTCCTTCATCCTATTAATTTTTATTTTCTAAACAGGCCTGAGACCAGTGAAATTCTTCCTTGGCCCCCAGCCACCGAGCCAGTGCTTGGATCCTTACCAGCCACTTCCCATATTTTGGGATCTTCAAAGCCATAACACAAATAAAGCAAAAGGCAATTGGAACTTACTCTTTCCTGGACTAGTCTGGCAGTTTCAAAGTGTTCTGACTGATTTTTAACAGAACAAAAATAACCAGCAGCATGAGAAGAAGGCAAGGAAGGAATCCAGGGCCTGCAGGTTCTGAGGACACCCATCTACTGAAGGGGCTTTCTTCAGTGCCCCTTTTGTTCAGGATTTTGTTAGTCCAAGCCAAAATGACACCAAAATTACAGCTGTGCCCTTAAGTGACAAAAGGAAACTCCTCATGGCCTTTTCCACGGAGAAGACAAGGAGAAAAGAAAGCTCTGCTCCCCCAGAAGCCAGCTGGATTTTTCCAGTCTCCTCAACATCTTGGTTCCATCCCTACTGCAGACCTCAGCAATGAGTAACGGGGGTCTCACAGCTCCAGGCACCAACAATCCCTGTGGATAACACATCTGAGGAGTGTCATGGAACGGCAACATGACCTCTGCCCAGGCCAGAACAGCTCCAGACCCTCCACTGAAGCCTGGCTCCAAAGGCTGCTGGATATTGTCCACAAAAGAAAGAACAGCTAAATACGGGATTGTGGGCTTCCAGGAGAGCTTTTCTGAAATCCAGAGGGGAACTCCTGGCTCTCTGTGCCTTGTAGGCAAAGGTGGCACATTCCCACATGTCACATTTGTAGGGAGAGAGTGACACAAGCCAAAGCTATCAAAAAAATGAGCAGAGTTCCCTGTGAGTCTGGATTTACCATCCCAAAGTTATCTAAAGATATGGAAAAGGAGAACTCTGCAGCAGAAACATGCAAGTCTTCTCTACAAATCGACCCACAGCTTTTTTTCCTGAGTGGAAATTTATTTCCACCCTTGTGTAGCCATAGTAAGATACTCAGCACTTTCACACAGGGAGTTGCAACCCCTCTGCCACTGTGAGCAGCCCTGTGACAAGAGGCAGCACCAAGTCACCACCCTGCCAACACCCAGGCTCAGCCACTCAACACAACAGCAAGACGAGTCTCACTTTCTCCCCTACAAGTAGGAACATCTGACATGAGAGAGTGGAGCTGTCCTAGGGAACAAAAGGTGGCAGTAACACCCTGGAAAATGAGAGTACACGGCTTCCCAAGGTGCTGCTGCTTCCCTGCTGCCTCCAGCCAAGCTTGTGGAGAGCCTTGGAGGTGGAGCCCTTCAGCACCGAACAGGGCTCCCCAAGCTGTGTTTGGTGCTGTTTAAAAATAAATTTAAAACGTGAAAATAAAAAAGAATCAGAAATGGCCATGGCTCAACAAAGGACAGGAAGCTACTGCTGTTTTCTTCCAAGTCATGGCTTGCAGGATGTGTCCCCACTCTGTGTGGCTTGGGCAGAGTGGCAGATACTGGCCAGAGGGGACAGAGGGGACACTGCAGTGCCTTTACCTCACTGAGCCTCTTCGGCGTTCTGTGACAACAGGGTCAGCTCTGGTGCCACCTCAGACCTGCAGTCAGACAGCAACGAACAGGACAGGGGAGGGAGAGGACAGCGAGGAACACACGCATGGCCAGCAGGTCCCTCAGCAGCGAGCCCTCAGAGGCCCTTACCTGGGCACACCTACCTCTCTGCCCGGCCGCCCCAGCTCAGTGCTCTGAAAGAAAGGCCATCAGACACACCGTGCGTGACCCCAAAACAAACCCCCTGCTCCTTCAGAGAAAAGCCCGAGGCCCTGGCACGGCAGCTCGGCCGCCCCTACCTCTCATCCAGCTCCTCGAGCCGGCTCTTCACCGTGTGCGCGTTGTTCTCCTTGGTGATCTTCTGCAGGAGGTAGAAAGTCTGCTGGAACATGCGGAGCAGGTACTCCTCGAACTCCATAGGCACGCAGTTCTTGGACATCAGTTCGTTGATGCAGGCCATGGCCAGCACGCCCAGGCGGCCCCGCTCCTGCCCCAGCACCGAGTTGTGGCTGCTGCCGTTGACCGAGGACATTTTGCGGGCGCGGGTGTCGCAGCCGAAGCGCGCGAAGTGGAAGATGGTGGTGAGCAGGGACGGGGTGATGCTCGTGGACAAAGGGATCCAGCTGAAGAGGTGTGCCAGGCACTCCAGCGCCAGGGAGCAGACGTATTCGCTGTCCGTGTCCAGGATGGGGATGGGCTGGTTCAGCAGTTTGGCCGCGCTGGGGCTCTGCAAGAGGCTACTCAAGAGGTCACCTGGGGGAGAGAGCGGTGTCGGGCAGGGCACGAACCCCCAGCCGCCCAGCCCAGCCCTGTGCAGGGCCAGGAGCTGGACTCTGATGATCCTTGTGGGGTCCCTTCCAACTCAGAACACCCTGTGATTCAGCAGGTTATTTGTGTGAGAAGAACTGGTGATTTCTGTACTCAGGAACCGGCCTCACACAACCCTTCAGGCCTTACCAGGCAGGGCACTCACGTGGCATTTCAGCAAACACAATGCCACGGGGTGTATTTTAGGAATTCATTATAAAATTCTATCCCCCCACAAGGTTGAGCATCCTTGGTGTAAGCTTGGCACATCCCTGGTACACTGAAGGTGGCAGAGCCTTCTGCTGGCCCGTGACACGTCTGGGTGATGTCCCAGTCACACCAAGCAGCTCACTCAGTGCAGAGCCTCTCCCCAGGGACCCAAAGCCATGGCAGGCACAGGTCACATCCCCCAGCCTCCCAACCACACCACGACAGAGGCTTCCCAAGAAAGGTGCAGTCTGAAAAATTTGACACAAGCTCGGGATTTATCTTCCATGACTTTCTCCAGCCTCCAGCTGAAGCCACATAAAGTTAATATCTGCAATATCCTGTGACAGAGTTCCACAGCTTCACCACAAAGCTGCTTTGTTTGGGGTATGCCAGCTGCTAGTTTCACTTTCTACCCAACCAGGGAACAGAAATAATCCCTGCTTTCACTTTCTTTGTGTCAGTAGGCTTCTCGTGCAGCTCCTTGCCCAAGTTTCTTTGACAGAACAAAGGTTTCACCTCTGTTGTTATTTACGGGGAAGCCACTCAAACCCCTCCTTCACCTTTAGTGCCCTTCCACAAAGCTTTCACTGCTACTCTGCACCTACTGATACCGAAAGAGCAGAACTGCAGCCACCACTCAAGGTGCAGATGAGCCTCAGCCCCACAGAGCAGCACAGCAGGTGGTTATTTCTGACTGCTGCTGCTGTGAATTCTCTGCAGAATGACGTGGAGAAGCTCTAAAGTTAATCCTGCCTATCCCAGGGTGAACTCCCCCCTCACAGCAAGAGGGGACCCCACCTTTACTGAGCCAGCAACAATCCAGAGACTCCCTTATCCCTCATGGCCTTTGCTTCCTGAAAAGCTTTTGGGATCCAAGGGCCAGCCCCAGCCAGGCTGCCTTTCCCACAGATGGTGCCCACAATCTCCAGGCTTCCACCTGCTGCAAAACTGTTCACCCTCCCCAGGTTGTTCAATCCACTTCTCCTCCTTGAGTACAAACAATCTCTTCATCTTTAAAAATCTGGCACTCGCTGTGCTACAGCATCTGAAGTTCTTAGAGAATCTGAGTGATTTTTTTATGGAAGTGAAACATCCTGACACACCAGCAGTGCCAAAATAACAGCTATGATTTACTGAGCTACTTCCAACGTACACAAGAGCCTGAGTGATGAACACAGCCCTCCTAAGTCTTCATTTTTCCCCAAGAGTGATGTCTTACATCACTAAATTCATAATTGCCTGCCAAGCCTTATCATTGCTTCTTTCTCCACTCCAGAAGCCGAAGGCATCGCGTGGCTCGAGCTGAACGAGACAATCCTGCCCTTCAGTCTTACCACTGAACCCCCCCGTGGGGACATTCCCACCTGCACAGCTCACACTGTGCTCTCACAGACCCCTGGAGCTCAACAAGGCCAAGTGCACCAGGGCTGGGGCAATCCCAAGCACCAACCCAGGCTGGGCAGGGAATGGATTGAGAGCAGCCCTGGGAGAAGGATTTGGGGTGCTGGAAGATGAGAGCTGTGAGCACCCAGAACCCCCGAGTGCTGGGCTGAGCCCCCAGTGTNTTCATGTGGAGAAGAGAAAGCTCCAGGTACACCTCAGAGCCCCTTCCAGGGCCTAAAGGGGCTCCAGGAGAGCTCCAGAGGGACTTGGGACAAGGGATGGAGGGACAGGACACAGGGAATGGCTTCCCACTGCCAGAGGGCAGGGATGGATGGGATATTGGGAAGGAATTGTTCCCTGTGAGGGGGGGGAGGCCCTGGCACAGGGTGCCCAGAGCAGCTGTGGCTGCCCCTGGATCCCTGGCAGTGTCCAAGGCCAGGCTGGACGGGGCTTGGAGCAGCCTGGGACAGTGGGAGGTGTCCCTGCCCATGGCAGGGGTGGCACTGGATGATCTTTAAGGTGCCTTCCAACCCAAACTACCATTATTCTTTTAAACATTCAGTTCAGCCAACTCCACAAAAATCAGTGAGAATTACAGATTCTCATCTTTTAATCCATCCACACCAGAAACTCTCAGTGATGTTCCTGTAACCCACAGCAGTTGGTCCAAGTGCTCTGCACGCAGCTGAATCACTGAAGCTCTGAGGTTTAGGGATTTTCAGTGTCTTTGCAAACAGCTGACAGATTCACAGCATCAGCTGCATTCATGCCAAAGGAGCACACTCCCAGTGACCAGCCCTGCAGCAGGAACCCAGCCACAAATACTTGTGCTCATTTGTTTGCCACAGGTGAGTGAATATTCCTGAGGAAGGGATTCATCAGGAAACATGCTATAAATCATGCAAAGACAACATTTGGAGGCTGAGATTGTTGCTGAGTAAATCCTACACCAATGCAATAACTCAAATCTTGTCCAACGTGGGACATTATCAGAGTTCCTTCGCTTGAGTGATATGAGAAATGAGGTTAATGTTGTCTTCAAGTGCTATTTAAAACCTATGCAAGACTTGCAAGTAATCATTTCACTCCACTTCCCCGTGCAAATACAAAATAGGAAGCAGAGTTTTCCAAGTTCCTAAAGAGAATTGGGCTCTGAGGGAAGATATTAAACATTCATGGGGACTCAGAAGCTTGTTTTGCCTCTTGGAACACCTTTAATCTCACCTGAATGCACAGAGTAAAGGGTGGTGGCCTCATTTAAGCAATGATAACATTCAAGAGTCGCCAGCAAACAGGAATTGAATCCTGCATGAATTGAGTCTCAGGGGACACAAAATGAGCAAGCAGTGGATCAGAGGGAAGTACTCTGTGTTCCTTTTGGAAGAGGTGGAAGCACCATCTCTGGAAGTGTCCATAAGCCATGTGGATGTAGCATGTGGGGACAGGGTTTAGTGGAGGCTCTGGCAGTGCTGGTTAATGGTTGGGCTCAATCTCAGAGTGTTTTCCAACCCCAGTGATTCTGTGACTTCAAGGAGTTGAAGCACAATCAGTTTTAACATGGAGACAGCAAAGACACAGCACGGCCAAACAAAACAGAGAGAGTTTCACACAAACAAGTTTGCACAGGCAAAATGAAACTTCCAAAGGCACTGCCAGTGTGGTCCTGCTTCTGAAAATCACCTTGAAAAAACACAGTGTAAAAGTTTGTTTGTTTTCTTTGAGAGGGGAGAGAGGAAAAGCCCAGCACAGAAGTGCAGCCTACTTTCAGTTTGGGAAATACGATCCCCAGTCATGAGGTGAACACACAGGTGGATGAAAGCTGCCTCAGCACAAGCCCCAGGGGACTGAGGGACATCTCCAACAGGCTTCCACAACAGCCAGCCCAGAATTTGTTCCACCAGTGCCCTCCCCCAGCACCATTCTTGACCACTGACACCAGAAGCTTTGATCTTTTCTGTAAATATTTCCTGTTCAAATTCTTCCCAGCTACAGCAAAATCCACTCCCCCCTTGCTAACCCAAAGGAATATTTCTTCCTATTAAAGTTTGTGATTTGTATATAAATATAGAAGTATCTTAAGCTCTTCTACAGGAAAGCAGCACTCGAAATGCTGCTCAGACTTCGGTGTGAAAGGTTCTAGCACGAAGCAAAACACTACCAACAGCTTATCAGAGACAGCTGCCTGGAGCTGCCTGGTGCAACCTGGCCACAAGGAAGTGATCTGCAACTCCCAGGGAACAGTTCAAGGTCCCAGGGACAAGGAAATGTGTGCCAAGGACACAAAAATGTGTTCTCATTTTCCGAGGTAGCCAAGAAAGAGAGATGTAAATGGGTTAACATTAGATCAGCACTCACACAGAAGTGCAACAGGAATAGATGGAAAGCAAACTTTCACAATCACAGAACAGTTTGGGTGGAAAGGGACCTTAGAGCCCATCCAGTGCCACCCCCTGCCATGGGCAGGGACACTTCCCACTGTCCCAGGCTGCTCTAAGCCCCGTCCAGCCTGGCCTGGGACACTGCCAGGGATCCAGGGGCAGCCACAGCTGCTCTGGGAACCCTGTGCCATTTCACAGAGACTTGGCTACCTTTATTTTCTTTTTCCTAGGTACGTTTCAGTTTTACTCCATGGGCTTTTGATGTGCTAACAGCTGGAACTCAGGGGACAATGTCAACCCCACGCACAGCCACAGGCTTGGGGAAGAGGGGCTGGAAAGTTGCTCAGTGGAAAAGTGGGGGCAGGAAGGCAATGGTACCTGGCCTGGACCAGCACTGGGGTGGCAGCAGGACCAGGGCAGGGACTGTCCCCTGTGCTGGCACTGCTGAGGCACCTCCAGTCCTGTGCCCAATTCTGGGCTACTCACAACACTGAGGGGCTGGAGCAGGTGCAGGGAAGGGAATGGAGCTGGGGAAGGGGCTGGAGCACCAGCAGCAGCTGAGGGAGCTGGGAAAGGGGCTCAGCCTGGAGAAAAGGAGGCTCAGGGGGGACCTTGTGGCTCTGCACAAGTCCCTGACAGGAGGGGGCAGCTGGGGGGGGCGGGCTCTGCTCCCAGGGAACAGGGACAGGAGGGGAGGGAATGGCCTCAGGCTGAGCCAGGGGAGGTTTAGGTTGGATATTGGGAAAACTTCTTCACTGAAAGGGTGGTCAGGCACTGGCACAGCTGCCCAGGGCAGTGCTGGGGTCACCATCCCTGGGGGGATTTAAAAGCCGTGTGGATGAGGCATTTGGGGACATGGGTCAGTGGTGGCCTTGGCAGTGCTGGAATAACAGCTGGACTTGATGACTTCAGAGGGTTTTTCCAACCTTAACAATTCCATGATTTTAACTCACTGTCATTAGAGCATTTTGCACTGACACTTCAGGAAGGTTTCTGCCAGCTGAGGACAACAAGCAGCTCTGTGGGCACTTTTTAATGAGGTGACATTTGCAGTGGGGCAGCCCCACAGTGGACACTCTTTCTTTGTGTAGGGTTTTTCTTTCCAATCAGGAATTTGTTGGCCTAGGAAAAGCTCTAGGAAAGGGTTATTATGAGAGGTTAGTCAGTAAAGGAAGCGATCTGTGCCTGATCCTGCAGGTTTAAGTACATGGAAATCCCATCTTGCAGCTTTTCCTTACCACTTTCTCCTGAGGTCGGGGACGGTGGTGGAGTGGCAGCAGTAGCACTGTGCTTATCCCAGATGCTCTCCAAAATACCTGGCCAAAGAGAGACCTTTCAGAACTGCCTTCTCAAAGCCACACTGATCTCACAAACACAGCACAGCCTGCAGGAGAACTCGGGCAGAACCCACCCTGAGTGCTTTGAGAAGGGACAGAAACACTCAATAATGTCTCCTCTTAGTGAGCCCAAAGCCAATCTCCCTCCCTCTTCAGGGAGGGAGCTCAGCAGCTGCTCTGCTACACAGCTTGGTCCATAATAAATTGACCCAAACGCTCCAGGGCAGAGCTGAGCGTTCCAAGTGTAGCAGCAGCCACTGCATCACCCCCAGTTTGCTTCCCTGAGCCCCAGGAGCGCCGGTCCAGCAGCACCTCAGGGTGGTGAGGGGCACCCAGTGCTGTCAGGGGCACGAGGGTGGCACTGTGTGACCCGTACCTGTGAGCAGCCCCAGCACTGTCTGCACCTGGTCCAGGAGCAGCTTGCGCAGCTCCTCCTTGCGGGCCACGCTCAGGTCCTCGCGGGGACACGCCAGCTCCTCCGAGGTGGTTTTCAGCATGATCAGCCCCAGGGGAGTGGTCACAGGAGACTGGATCAGCTGAGGAGGACAGGAGAGCAGCGTGAGGGCAGCATTCACTGACAGACAGGGGTTAGCAACGCTGCTCACAGTTTACAACAGCGAGGGCACACCAGTTCCCACAGACACACTCGATTTCCCCAGACGTGAGTCTCTGATGTTGCAACAGCTCGAGCCCCGTGGGAATCCTTGGGGTTTCAAGAGAGCTTTCGTCATGTCCTTGCACACATTCTGTGGCCCAGCACGTTCACAGGAACAGCCTGTCCCTTCTGTTTGCTGCATCCTCTGACCTCAGCCCTGCCCAGGATCACCTCAGCACCAGCAGCTCACACCTCACGGCCCAGCAGCTTCCCCAGAAACATCCCACCCTTCCCACATGACCCAAAGGCTGCAGCCAGGAGCAGACGCCACCAGGCCACAGCTGAGGGGGATCTGACCTCCCCTGTATTGCATCTCAAACTGGAAACTGCATTTCCCCCAAAAAGAGTAGCTTCTGCCCCATGCTGGAACAGGGCTGGACAAAAAGCTGACTTGTGCCTCCAGCAGCCACTGGGATATTGAGGACTTGTTCAGCTGGGGCAAAGTTTTGTTTCCAGCTCTTGACCAGACACACCCAAAGCGATTTATGCACTGCTCCCTCTGGGGACAAAAGAGCCCAAAGCCAATCCCAGTTGCTACAAGTAATCCTTGAAGCCATAATTCTGTAATCCAGGCTGACTTTGGTCCTGATCCCCTGACCCTCCAAAGGAGAGCCAGGCTGAGTTAACACCACTGAAAACAGAGTTTAGTGAAATATTTGGGGAGAAAATAGCCCATCTAAAAGCTCTTCATCTGGACATACATCTTGGCTTTTGGAAAGGAAGTCCCAGACAAAGAAGCAGATGGCAGAGAGCTCAGTGAAACACCCAACTTGTTGGTAAATTGTGAAGGGACTGAAAATCACCTCTCAGAATATTTTCTGACAAGCCCAGGGAGTTTTAGCAGTACCAGGCACTGGTACCTCAGTCAAGCTAAACAAATGTTAAACCTCTAAGGAAGCAGCACTTTATGTAGAATTATTGGGTTTGCATAATGACAGTACAATAGCTCAATTTACCTTTCTTCTCTCCACCCCTCCAGAGGTTCAGTAAAAGGTTTAGAGACTACTCAGAGCACTGGGATACAATTTAATGCTGAAGAACAAAGAACATGTTGCAAATGATCTCAGAATAAGTCCTGAGAACAGGGCTCATCTGCAATTCTAACAGCAAATCATTCTGCTCCTGTGCTACTCTTCCTTCTGTTGAGGCCCTGGAATTCGGCATTACTGTTTTCCTTCCACTTTCTCTGAACATTTTAGGAATGTGTCTGCCACATAAATTAATTTATGGGAACATTTCCCTCCACTGCTGAGCTCACAAGGAGAGGCTTAAGGGAAAATAGACTCCTCCAGTGAGCTCTGCAATCCCTTAAGATAACCCTGGAGTGCTAGAAAGGCCAGGAGAGCTCGGGCTGCCTTTCAGCTCGGATCCAGGTGAAAGGAGAGGCCAAACTCCAAGTGGAGACAGTTATCTCCAAGTATTTACTGTCAGACTGACAACTGAGGCAAAACCTGCAGCACGTCCCACTCCATAGCACAGTGGTTACACCAGCCAGTAATGAGCTCTGGAGCCAAGATAGCACTTTTTTTTTTTAATTTTGCAATTAATACTAGATCCATTTGCCTTAACAAATAAACTCCTGCCACTCAAGGACTTGGGTTTAAATAACTGCCTTGTGGCTTGGCCGTGGGCTTTGCTGCATTCAGATCGTGTAATTATGTCAGCAGAAAAAGCCTGTGCGGCACTTCAGTTTACACTCAGCCTCTTTAAGCCAATTAGGAACAATTTTAAGGGAACTGGAGACAAAATACTCCAACAAAAAGAGGTTTGCACCAGCCTGGTGAGGCTCCAGCAGCAGCCTGGCTCAGGATTCCCTGCAACGATGCTGAATTGCAACCAACATTCCAGCCAGTAACATGGATTCAGCCAGGATCCTCCAGTTCAAAGCTGAGCCTTCCTGCAGGAGCCCTCCTAAACACCCCAACAACATCCCATTAGTGACCCTAATGATGAGGTACCAGAGATTTTGGGGTGTCTTTGGCTGTTGGGTGAAAAATCTCCAACAGCCCCATTGAGGAACTGCCCTTCTGAGAATCAGTGACACATCCATGGTTTTATGGACAATTTTTTGTTTCAACAACCCACACCCCCTGTACTTTCAAGAACTAGCCCATAATATTTAAAATTCAAAGTGAATACTTGTGGCACAGTATTGTTCCTTCCTCAAAACACTTCTAACACTAGAGAGAAATGTAACATGTAAAAAGTTGAGTGTTATCACACAACTGAAAAGGAATTTATGAAGCAATATTTAATATTCAATCTTCACCAAAAGAAATCCCTGCTCAAGGAAACCAAATGATGCTCCTAAGGGAAAAATTGTCTTCCTTCACAGACAGACTTCTTACCTGCAGGATGTTGGTGAAGAAGTCGTGGTAGAACATGGGCCAGTCTTGGCGGCCGATGTCCACGATGACTTTGCAGAGCTTGTTCCTGATGAAGTAAGGCAGAGTTTTGTGGTGAGCCAGCAGCAGCTTGGGCAGGCAGCTCCTGATCTCCATCTTGTCCTGGGATGGGACCCCCAGCCACATCTTATTGATCAGGTTCTGGAAAAGCAAGGGACATCCCAAATGAGCTCACCTTGGGCTTTGCTGAGGTGGAAGAGAGGTAAGAGAGTATGGACACGGAGAATCAGGGAATCTCAGACTGCTTTGGGTTGGAAGGGACCTTAAGAATCATCCAGTCCCAATCCCTGCCATGGGCAGGGACACCTCCCACTAGCCCAGGCTGCGCCAAGCCCCATCCAGCCTGGCCTTGGACACTGCCAGGGATCCAGGGGCAGCCACAGCTGCTCTGGGCACCCTGCGCCAGGGCCTGCCCACCCTCACAGGGAACAATTCCTTCCCCATATCCCATCCAGCCCTGACCTCTGGCAGTGGGAAGCCATTCCCCTTGTGCTGTCCCTCCAGGCCCTCATCCTTTGTCCCTCTCCAGCTCTCCTGGAGCCCCTTGAGGCCCTGGAAGGGGTTCTGAGGTCTCTCCAGAGCCTTCTCTTCTCCAGGCTGACCAGCACAAAGCAGGGACAGAGCATCTGGCAGAGCTGCTGCGTCTCATGGCCCAGGACTGGCAATGCCACAGCAGAGCTGAAGTTACTGTGTTGACTGGTTTTGGGTCAAGCAGAACTGGTGGCAGGCACAGAACTATCTCCTCTACCTTTTAACCCTGGGCACTGAGGTTCTCCCCTCTAAAGGGGGAAGCACAGCCTTGGATGAAGCAGGAAAAGAAAAACAGGGAAGCAGGTTTGGTTTTCCATGGCTCTGATGCCCCCCAGGTCTCCTGAGGCTGAGCTGGAAGGGCACTGGAGCGGGCACTGCCTGGCACTGACAAGGCACCACTCCCACAGAATGCTTTTAGTCCACTTAGAGCCAGACAGAATCCAAAGGACAGCAAGAGTTGCAAATTGTTTCCATGCCCTGCTACGATCCCATTTAGGGCTCTGGAGCATCAGGAGCTGAATCTCTTGGGATAACCCAGGGAGGAGGTGAGGCAATGTCTATGCCCAGCTACAGGATTCAGCCTGCAGAAAGAGAACGCTGGAGATCACAATCATAGCCTGGTTTGGGTTGGAAGAAACCTCAAATATCCAAAACTGGAAGGTGATGTATGGTCAAAGGAGATGCAATCCACAGGAGGATGTACTGCACAGACACCCCAGTTCCCAGGGCAGAGGAACACAGGGATATTCATTCAGAAGTTCCTCAAAGAAGTTGTTTTTGGTGTTTTCTAGCAGAGCAAATCCAGGAGTACTGCTTAAAAACAATGGCCCAAGCAGCTGAGAGTTCCTTGATGCAAGTCCAGAATCCCAATAAAACTGGAAGATGTTTTATCTTTAACATCCACCCTTTAATGCCCACTGTGTTCTGTCCTACTCCTCCCACCTGCCAGCAGCAGTTTTCTCCCTATAAATGCTTGTGGGAAGATGTGATCATTTCTAAAAAGCAGGAGGTGAATGAAAACAATTCATCTGGAAGGGGGCCAGGAGGAGTTTTATTCCAAATCCACTGCTAATTTCCTAAACAGTTTGGGAAATCCACATCCTTGGGCAGTTTTGGGAATGATCCCCGTGGTCCCACCCCTTTGATCCAGCACCCAGGGACAGCTGGGGAAGCTGCAGACTGGGGCACACCATGGCTCTGAGGCCCAGTTCATGTCCAGCACTGCACCAGTTAATTTTGGGAATTCAAGCTCCTCCATGGAGAGATCCTCATCTTCCCATCTGGGCTGGGGACTCCTGTCCTTCCCTCTGCACTGCACAGGGATTTCTTTATTCTGGGCACAATTAGGTTTTTCAGTGCTACTTTTTCCCCCTCCGGGGAGGCAGAAGCTCAGTAACCAAACTCCATAAAATATCCTGAGCTGGTAGGATCCACACAGGATGATCCCAAGGATCACTGAATCCAACTCCTGGCCCTGTGCTTCTTTTGCTTGTCAGGAAAATCAGCGGGACACCATTCCCTGGGCAGGAATAATTCCCATGTCATTTGCCATGATCACCCCTTTTTGAGGGGAAGGTAAATCAGATTCAATTTGCAGACGGGGTACAGACTCCCTCTGCAATCCTTAACAAGTAAAATGAGTATTTAAGAGAAGAGATCAACCATATTGTGGATAATTTGTAAAAACAACACAACTTTAAGAGCAGAGTTTTTATCTAAACATGTATTTTATCTAAAAAGTGGCCCAGTGCAGGGGCCACAAACCCCTCTGATGTAGGGGCACAGCTCAGAGTGCCCACCCAGCCAAGAGCACAACACAGGGGCCACAAATGGCCCAGACTGAGGTGTGACATCCACCAAAGCCCAGCATATCCCAGAAGGACACTGCACTGGTCACTGAGAAATCAGTCACACAACAGAGCTGTTCACAGAATACTTTTGCTTATTCCACTAGACACAGAGATCAATACCAAGGCTTTTAACCCAAATTTTGCTCTTTTAGAAGTAGGTGAAGAGTGGGATGTGGCTGTGTAAGAGAGACCTCACCTCTACAACCAGGACAAGCTTGCAGGATGCAGTTCAAGAGCATCAACCACAACTACAAAATGTCAGAAAAATAAAAGCAAGTTTGCCTTCCCTCTCAGCACTCAAAGGCTGCAGGAGCCTGGAGCAGGTAATATGTACTTCAGTCCTGATCATAAAAACAGCATAAAAGCAATAACACCCTTAAAAGCATCGTGCAGAAACTCGAGCAGCCTCTGAAACTGGAGGTAATTTGTACTTAGAGATGCCAGGAAATGAATTCTTCAATTTGTGTACAAAGATTCATATTCTCCCACTCCGAGCCTGCCATTAAGCAACCTCTCTAGCAGAGAGCAATAAAAGCATCCTTTATCACTGTACTCACCAGGGCTGCCATTTCAGACCCACATTTCCCCCCCCAAAAATCGATGCCCAGATAAAACTGCACCAGGCAGAGAATGCACTGAGCAGGGAGGAGCTCAGCTCTCACCTCAAACACTGTCAGGCTGTACATCATCACATAATCATTCCTTGTGCTGGACAGGAAGTACAGGCAGAATCTCCAGGCTCCTATCTGCTGGGCAAAGTTATTTAAAAGCTCCTCTGAAAAAAACATAAAAATAGAATATGAATTTAAAAATGTACTTCAGTTTTAATTTGACTTTGATGCAAAATATTCCACTGAAATTCTTTAGCTGTAAACAAAGCTGTAACGATGTACAGTGACAGCACAGCAAGTGAGCAGGGAAGAGACCCTGTGTTCAGGGAATGACTCAAACAACCTGGAGGAGGGCAAAAAACACAATAAAATCCCATTCTCCAGCGTTTAAAGCAGTGTAACAACAGGCTTTAATGAAAACAAAACAGATGTGTCATGTTAGAATCAGTTTTGGCATAAATACTGCAGCGGACTAAGAGGTGAATATTAAAAATCACACAACAGTTGTATTATGAGCATTGTTATTTTATCTGTAAAAGCCAAATGTTGGGATTTCAGGTCGTTGTGAGAGAGTAGGAGCACTTCCAATCCCAGTGTTCTAAACTCACTTTTTTTTAATGCAACTCCAAGAGCTGATGGCTTTGTGGAAGTTCAGGGTATCAGAAACCTCCCTGAACGCTCAGGGAAGGACTTGGTCACCTCTCATGAGGTGACAATGTGACAAAGAGAAAAGCCACACAGCTGCTTTAGAGGCTAAGCAATTTTAAGGCTTAATTAATTGTTTTCTTTCCTGCAATTTAAGCAGGAAAATAAGGGATACCTTTTCCACAGAAGGAGATCACCATCAGAAAAACCACAGCAAAAACCTTGTGCTGTTTATTTTACAGGATTTCTGGGACAAGCCTTCTGTGCTGGTCACACTTTTGGCACGATGGTAGAACCAGAACAATCCCAGAATGATTTGGGTCAGAAGGACCTTAAAGCCCACCCAGTCCCAGGCAGGGACACCTTCCACTGTCCCAGGCTGCTCCAAGCCCTGTCCAACCTGGCCTTGGACACTTCCAGGGATCCAGGGGCAGCCACAGCTGCTCTGGGCACCCTGTGCCAGGGCCTCCCCACCCTCCCAGGGAAGAATTCCTTCCCAATATCCCATCCAGCCCTGCCCTCTGGCACTGGGAAGCCATTCCCCCTTGTCCTGGCACTCCAGGCCCTTGTCCCCAGTCCCTCTCCAGCTCTCCTGGAGCCCCTTTAGGCCCTGGAAGGGGCTCTGATGTCTCCCTGGAGCATTCTCTTCCCCAGGTGAGCACCCCCAGCTCTCCCAGCCTGGCTCCAGAGGGGTTCCAGCCCTCAGAGCATCCCTGTGGCTGTTTGGGAATAAAAGGAATCTGCCTCTTTACAAGCACCAGCACAAGCAGCATCCCCAGAGCATCTGCAGGACCCCTGCTGCCTTCCAGGACGTATTTAATAACACCACCCAAAGGGAATTGCTGTTATTCCTGCTTGTCACCCCACAGGAACTGGGACAGCCTGGCTTTGTATTCCTAATGCTGAAGTCCGTGCTCCATCTCCAGGCAGAAGTTTTCCAGGACACACAACCCAACCATGTACAGAGGAAATGTCACTGGTGGATCATCATCCCTAGGAGCTGCCACAGGTTGCCCAGAACCCAAACTATGGAAACCTTTCCTTCCCGTTCCCACCTAGGCAGGACAGGGGGAGATGCCAGGTCAGCGCCAGGCACGGATTGAACACAACCAGCCCCCCTGCTGAGGGCTGCAGGCAGGAACCCCACCAGGAACATCCCTGCAAGGGGCAGGAGCTCACCTATCTCACGTTTCCGCTCATTGGTTGTGCAGTTGTGGAAAAACTCTGTCATCAGACTCTCCAGAGCCCGCAGCGAGGCCTCTTCTGACGCCTGGGAACGACATTGAAGGGAAGAGTTAAAACTAATTCCCACTCTGGATGCCTTTTGGGACTACCTAAAAACAAAGGCTAGACAAAATAAAGAGCACAAAGAGCAGTTTTATTTATTGAAGGGCCTTCAGGTACATTTAGGGCAGACAAAGCCCCCCAGGGACTACACCTGATGCCTTGAGACAGGAGTAAGGGGATGAAGGTTGGGATTTATTTGAAAGGCCTTCAAAGGTTCACCCTGGGGAGCCAGAGGCTGCATCCAAAATGGACCCCGAGATGGACCCTGAGTCACGAGTTCCTCACACTTTTATAGGTTTGGTTCATTTGCATAAATTCACCAATTAAAACTCTAGCTAATGATGTCATTTCTTCAATTTCTCCACCTCTCTAGAGGCCCTAGTTTACACCTTTTGGGCCTAGGACAATCTGAGTGTCCTTGAAGAACAAGCTCGGAGAGGCTTTGTTGTGTCTGTCTGGCCCAGGAGAGGACAGCAGGTAGCAGGCTACAAGAAACTCTAGAGTTACACACCAGGCAATAGAGAATTTGAAAATTATAAAGGCCAAAACCCAAGGCAGCACACCCAAAAATGCACGACGGGGTCACGGGTTTCCATACTTTTCTGAGTTTGGTCCATTTGCATATTGGGGTTAATCCTCCCATTGCAGCTTCAGGTAATGAAGTTCATTCACCCCAAGTTTGCTCACTCCCTCCTCACTGTTGTTTACATTTCTTGGGGCCTGAGGCAGTGAGGTGTGCTTCGTCCCCAGGCCTGGAGAGGAATTGTTTTGTCTGACCAAGATGGGAGAACAGCAGCTAACACTGCATGTGGAGTTTAGAGTTACTCACTAAAGAACTGCAGCATCACAAATATATGAACAATATAAAAGCTAAAACTCTGAGGCATCACTCTGACGCAGGAGGGTGGCATTAGAACATCACAGATGCACCAAAATCCAGCACAAGGAGGAACAGGGCAGGGCAAATAACTGGGAATTCAAACTGCTCGTTGGTAGCAGCAAGGTTCGTCCACTGCAAGTGAAAGCTTTGGACATGAAGGACCATTTGCTCAGCTCCATTAATGAGGACAGCAACACAACAAACTTCCTTTATTTTGGTGGCATTCATGGCTTTTAAGTGAATAAATAATTCTCACAGAGACAGCAAGTTCAAGAAAATATGCTTTCAGATGTTAAGAGATCATAAATATCCTATCACAGGAAGCATAAACTCGGAGAGGATTTCTTTTGGACATTAGGAGGAATTTCTTCCCAGAAAGGGTGATCAGCTCTTGGAATGGGCTGCTCAGGTGGGTGGTGGAGTCCCCATCCCTGGAGGTGTCCAAGGAAGGCCTGGATGTGGCACTCAGTGCTCTGGGCTGGGTGACAAGGTGGGCATGGGTCACAGGCTGGACTTGATGATCCTGGAGGTCTTTTCCAACCTCAATCATCCCGTGGTCCTGTGAACCCTGACACCTCTTCCCATCTTTGCCTTGGTGCCATCCTGCTGCTCAGGAAGCTCGAAAAATTAAGGAATTTCCAGCACTCTAAAAAGCAATGCACCAGTATCAAGCAACGTGATTCAAGAAGAACAGCCCCCCTCCATCCTCAAATTTAGCTTTCATTCTTGGAAATCATTAGTTACAGTTTTAAGACCTAAAGAAATTATCAGGATTAGAATACAGCTGTAGTTTTGGAGCTCTCTGGAGTTGGGATGATTTTATTCTGGCAAGGTAACAGCCTTAGAAACAGTCCTGCTACGGCACAGACCAGGCCAGAGCTGTGTCTCCAATGTTTTCAACCCATGCTATCAATAATAAATGCATCAAGATTCAAGCCCAGACCTTGCAAGCACAGGAACAAAGCAAACATTTAAGAAAACTGAAATTTCTGCCTCAAAAAACCCCCAAACCAGAAACAAAAGCCATGCCTGGCAGTCTCCGGCAGAGAAGAGCATGTGAGGTATCCGGCAGAGACACTCCAGGCTTCTGCTCATTCCCATTTCCACACACAGCAGTTTTCCCAAGGGCCAAGCAGCAGGAGCCCCTCCTCACTGGATTAACCCCCAGGAACACCAACAACTCCCCACTGAGGGCTCTGCTCCCCAGCAGCTGCAAGTGGATGCTCTGCAGGACACCAAGCACTTCCATTTACAAAGGAACGCTGAATTCCCTCCTTTCCTCTTCCTTCCCTGCTCTTTCCTTTTTTTTCTTGCTCTTTAAAGCCCTGCTCTAGAACTCAAGGACTATTTCAGCAAGAGATGTTGTTAGTGGGAAACTGGCTCCAAACAACCAACAATCCAAGCAGAGCCACGTTTTGCAGCTCAAGTTTCCAGCTTTAATCCATTTAGGCTTGGGCTGCAAACTTCCCTTCAGCCACGGATCAGCCTCCTGCCAGTCACCATTCCCAGATAACAGCACCACTGTGGATAAAAGCCTCTCTTTAAACAGAAATGTTTAACTAAGTCGAGTCCTTAGTTACTTAGGATATGGCAACCCTGCCATTTGTGGGACAGAAGTTGTCCTCAGTTCCTCCCCAGGCAGATCCACACATACAAATCCAGTATTTTCCTGAATCCCTGCACTTTGTTTCTCTGCTGCTCAACACAGAGTGAGTCTCACTCACTCAACTCGGTGAGCTGCTGGTGCCAAACGCCCAAAGATGAGTTTCCAATCTCAATTTGATGCAAATTCCTCCAAGAGCAGCACTGTTCTCCCACTCCACCTTCCACCATCCAAGACCAAGATCACCTCAACCTGTGGAAAACTCTTGGTTCTTCACAGGATGGAAGGGCTCAGACGTCTCTGGATACTTAATCCAATCTTTCTTCAGCAAGAGTAGTTGACATAAATACCTTTCTTCCAAGATTCAAGATTTATGTCCTGCTTTTGGAAATAAATTACGGAGTTCTTACAAATCTCGAGCATCTGCCATGTCCTCCACTGGCTTCAGCACTGAGATTGGGAAGATCCTATTCCTTAGAACACAGTTAATCTTCCAAAGTTAATCTTCCAAAGCAAGAACACCACGATCCATGATGTTCAACTTGTCAAAAGCAGGAAGAAAAGAAACACGAGAGCACAACACAAGGATTTCATGCAAAAAGCCCAGGCTGGAGAGCACCCAAGGCCTCCTTGGCCACAAAAACACAGTGGGACCTCCAAGACTGTCCTCTCCTCTTGTTTGACTTCTTGTGGCTCTTCTGGGGGTTTGGCCAAAGGAAGGTTGAGAAGGAAAAATTGTCTGAGGCAACCAAAGCCCAGCCTAGGACCTCTTCTAACTCCAGGCTGGACTTACCAAGGACCTGCATCTGCTGATGCCTTTGGGTATTCCTCAAGTTACCCCGATCCTGGGGCACATGGTCATCCCCCAACTCTCCAGCAAAGGCTCTGATAAGGAGGCCATTGAGATAAGGAGGTCACGTGCTGTGCAGAGCTGCAGGGGAAGGTTGCTGTACCTGCACCCAGATGCCTGGGAAGTTGATTAGTGAGACTCCAATAAAAGTCTGGCTGCTTGGAGCACCTGGGGCTGCACCTGGAATATTTCCTAGTGTTATTCCCACGTTAACAAGCAGTTTGGTTTCTTTCAGGGCTCCCTGTTTACTCTGCATTGAAGAGGACAGGCAGAACCAGCAGTTCTGAACCAGCTGAGTTCAGGTTCTGGCCTGAAATTCTGGGTCATGCACAGATTTCATTGTCCAAGGTTTTCAAGGAAAGTGCAGACCATCAGGAACAGAATTTACCCCAATTTTCTATGTCAGGGCTCACCTCCATGAGGCATTACTAAACATGCAACTATTGAAACAGAAATACTTCCCACTCTCTTTCAGAAGTCACACCTGACCCCTTCACCCCTAGTGCCTCCCAGGGCTGGATCAATCAGGAAATACCATTTCTCTCTTCTTTCTGCCAACCATTAGAGGAAAACCCATCCAGTTCTCCAGCTCCTGCTTGCAGAGCAGGTAACGTGAGCTTTCCACCACGAAAACTCCGCAGCTCACATGAAGCACTGGAGATAAGATGTGCCACGTCACCACCCACTCCTGCCCTGCTGCCTCAGCACTGTGGCTGAGCTGTGACCCACAGGGAGGGTCCTGGCTGCCAAATTCAGCAGATCCTCTGGCCAAAGGTGACGTCCTTGTCACAGCTCCCTTAGGGGAGTGAGAGGTGAAAGCAAGCAGGGCTAAATGCTAACACAGCCACGGCTGCAGATTCCCGTGTTCCAGAAGGACATCCAGAGTTTGACCTGGAAACTGGGTCAAAAGAGCATCTCTGGGAGGTGTGTCATGGGTGATCCTCCCCAAAACAGGCGCCTGTAAGTGCTGGGTTGGGTCCACAGCACACAGACCAGGCAAGCAGCAGCTCTGCTCCAGCTCTGCCCTGCCTGCACTTGTCCCACCTGACCCGAGCAGGACTTGCTGCGGATCAGGGTGGGAGAGAGCCACTGTCAATCTGTGTCCTTCCCATCCCACGTCCCCTCGTGAGGTTTGCTAAAGGTGTTTCACATCGTTATCAGATGAGGGGTGGAGCTGCTTACTCATTCCAGTTATCTCTGGACTCCAGCCCTCTGTGCTCTTCTCCAACCAGGAAGATGAGCTCCAGCAGCTCCCTTTCCTGACAGAAAATACAAGGTTTGCTACCAAGAACCTGCACATCCAACAACATTCTCCATCCACCAAAGCACCACAAGAAGAACCTACCCCACCAGCTGATTCAGGGCTATCCTCCAGTTACACTTTAATGAGTCACTAACTGATTTCTGCTGATTAAGGAAAAAAAAAAAGCTGCCAACCTCCTGCATTTCAGACTGTTCAATATTGCAGCTGCACCTCAGTGAGGCTCTGGAGAAGCAGAATCTTTGTACCCTGCTGCTGACTCCATAACAAGCTCAGATGGAGACTATGACTAAAGCACTGGGCAGAATGAGTTACTCATCCAACTCCAGCAAACAACAG
This sequence comes from Machaerirhynchus nigripectus, assembly GCA_013397975.1. Taxonomy (NCBI): domain Eukaryota; kingdom Metazoa; phylum Chordata; class Aves; order Passeriformes; family Dicruridae; genus Machaerirhynchus; species Machaerirhynchus nigripectus. The sequence continues at coordinate 47,365 of VZRQ01003286.1, forward strand.
AGCAGTGATCCTTGAGCTGCAGTTTAGACACTGCACATGCACTTCAGCAGCAGATACAATGCTAAATTTAGTTTGCATATCACCAAACACAACCGTAGCCCTTAAAAAAGCACCTGCTCATTCTGCAAGACATGGAAGTGCTTTCTAAAGCCATTTTCTCCACAAGTGCTTTCATTTAGAGTTCACTTCCTTTTCTTTTTTTTCTTTTTTTTTTTTTAATTTCGTTTTATGCTCTCTGAAGGGATCTTTTCGTTGAGGGAAAAGCTTTTCTCTACTGCTTTGCCATAAAAACACAAGCTGTTAACCTTGTAATGTTTGCCATTAGAGCATCCATCACAAAAACTATGCTCTAAATACGGCAACTCGGGCTGATGACAACTAAGAGGAGGGTTAGGTCTGTTCAGTTTTTCCCTAATGTGTTTGCAAATGGATATCACTCCAAGACAAATTTAAGGCATTCCCTCTCCAGAGCTTTTTTTAGTAGGATGTTAATTGCAGCTGCAATTTTACAGAGGTGACTTCATCCTTCAGGCAGCGCTGGAGCACCTTCCTGGATGTGGAAGGATGGATGTGACACCACGCAGGCTCCCAACACCACCTCCAGTGGCAGGGAGCAAAAGCCCTGGCTCTGCTGCACCCCAGGAGCCCTCAGAGCAGCTCAAACCCCCCTTCTGCACCTCTGCTCTTTAAATAAAGTCGGGAGTTCTGTCGGGGAGTTGTTCCCACCCCCTGCACCCATCCCAGTTTGAATTCCGACGCCCACCGCTGTTCATCCCTGCCGTCAGTCCCCGTGCAGTCCCTGCTCCCGCTGTATTCAACACCTCCCAGCCCACAGAGCCCCCACACTGAGCTCTGACAGCAAATGCAGATCCCTCTGCAGCTTCCTCGCTTTCTGGAGCTGCCTCTCCATCCCAATCCCACCCACCCCCCTCTCCTGCCATCTCCAGTGCAAGACACACAGCCCAGCACGGCTCAGCCTCCTCCCGGTTATCAGGATTCAGATCTTATCACATTTATCTGTTAAAACCACTATCAGCTACGTCTACCAGCTTGTGGGCAGCTCTTCCAGGAGAGGAGGGAGAGCATACAACGTGAATCCGGGCTGATGGAAGCATTCTGAGCTGGAATTGCTGTGATGCCACCAACCAGCCAGAGTACAGGGTTAAAAAAAAACAGACAAGAAACAAGAAATTTCATCCACAGCACCTGTATAAAATAACTCATCATCACCCTGTCTTTGCTAATTGCAATGTCCCATCCTCTTCCACCTCAGAGCCTTCTGCTTCCAGTGCTGTGCAGTTAATTAATAGCACAGTCACACACCTCAAAACACAAACAATTACACTCCAGCTGCTGAATTTTCTTCCTTCTGTATTATTTATAGTCAAGCCCATCTTAATGATGCACATACGTATCGTGAGTATTAACAATACTAACATGCCCATGTACCCAGGTAGTAATTTACTCACTGAAGGATTACCAGGGTGTCTTCCAGAGCTCCTCCCTGCCCCAGCCCTAACACGACATGATAATGAAATGGTAAATCAGAAATCACACTCTCAGAAAACTTGTGGGTTGTTTCAGGCCTGCTCACAAAACCCTGGAGAACCCCTGGGGCAGCCCTGGGTCACTCGGGGCAATGAAATCCGTGGAAGAAGTGCACTATTATTTTTAGCAAGAAAAGCAGAATTAGGAAGTGTTTTAAAAAAAGCTGTAGGACACCCAACACATCCAGGCAGGCACAGCTGGGGGTTCAAAAGCGGTGTTACTCATTATATTTAATCCTTTCCACTAATAATTGTAGAATTTGGGGTCTCACCCTCATTCCCAGGGTCTCTTCTCAGAGGCCTGACACGAGGAGCCCACAGCATACGTGCTCCCCAGCAGTGCTCTGCTGATGCTATCAGGCCAGGGCTCAGCCTTCAGCCTCAGTTTCCTCGCTGCACTTCAGAGATGTTTTTGTGGTTTAAAGAACCGAAAGTAGCCCGGGCCTCGCTCTGTGCTCCCGGCACAGCTCAGCTCCTGGGGCCGTGTCAAGACAGCTCTGGCTGCACTGCTGACCCCTCTCCCGGCTCACTCATGCAGAGACCACAACTTCAGCACCTCACTAACAACAGGGACATTCTGCAAACTTGTTATAGTAGAGTTTTTGCTTCAATTGTGGGATAAAAATCACGGATTGCTGTTGTACCTCAAGGCAACTGGCAGAGGAGCAAAGGCACCACGCTCCTCTCCGTGTCCCCGAGGTCCCAAAGCTCAGGGCCAGCTCCAGAGCTGCTCAAAGCCCTCCAGCCTGGACAACTCCCCCCCCTTCAGGAACCTGGCTGCACTTCAGGAATCAGAGTGTTGAATTTAAATAGGATTGCAAAGGACTCAGCACGACCCCAGGCTGAGCAGTGCTGCGTGGAACAGGCCATGGAGAGCCAGCAGTGACAACCTGATTTCTGCACCAGGGATCATCTTACCTGTAACACTGCCTGCTCTGCCAGTAATCAGCACCTTTTTCAATACCCAAGGGATCAGATTTCTTATACCCTCTTGGACAGGCAGATTCAGTTAACCAGGCATCAGGTTTGAAGGCCGAACTTTGATTAACAGGCTCAAGTGTCTGAGTCTGATTCTTTCTAACCCAGTAACTCTTAACCCACATAACCAAGCCCAGCAGGCAGCATGTCCTCCACCCAGCAGTTCCCAGTGGCTTCAGCACCCAGCAATTCTCTTAGAAACCCAGCAAAGGAATAAAACAATCCCAGCAGCCTGGAATAAGCAAAGGAAGGTTTAGGCACAGTGCTGTTTCAAGCCACGCTTGCTGAACACAAGCCCAAGAGTGATTTCTGGGTCCCTGACGCCCAGGAAAGGCAGCTGGTCACGTGCTGGTGACTTCCTAATTGATTTCTTGTGGTTTAGCTGCTGGAAATGGCTCAGCAACACAGTATTTTCCCAAACAAGCAGCTGCTAAAATAGCAGTACACAGCTGAGAAGTGCAGAAGCACCCAAAGCAGATTCCTCAAGATCAATACCCTGCACATCACCAAAGCACAGCAGGCAGAGGTGGCTCTGGAGTCACTTTTTGGACCTGCAATCTGGCCACAGCCATCAGATCTTCCTCAGCAGACACTTGGCTCAGTCAGTTCTCAGCTGCTGGCCACCACTTTTTAAGCCATCAATGATGATAACTTCTCATTCCGTGTGTTATCAGCAAAACCAGCCAGACTAAATCTGCTCTCAGACGGACACAGCTGAGCACGTGCCAAGGGTGCTCAGCCCGACAGGGGCCACTTCCAGAAGGTAAAACACTGCAAGGTGACTCTGGTTGTCTCAGTTCAGAAGCCAGTTCAGAATGCACTTCAATTCCCCCCAGTGAAGTCTAGAAACTCACACCTCTGAAGCTGCATCATTGCTTTCACCTCACACTCTCCCTTCGCCGGGTTCCCCAGGATGCTCCACCCTCCAAACCAGCCTGTGACCCCCTGTAGGGAGATCCCATCCTTCCCTGCAAGGCACTGCTTGTGCAGGAGCCCCGGGACCACGGGCACAAGGAACACATCACTTCCCTTTTCTCTACTTAAATCAGGCAGGACCACAGGGCTGCCCCAAATGGTTCACTCAGTTTGAGACACCACTTTCTCCAGAGGTTTAGGTCAAGTAACCCAACTTCTGAACAGGCAGGTGGAAAAAAGATCCCAAGGAATCCTTTGGAAACGAGTATGTTGGTGAGGAGAGTATTTGTGAAGGGAATAAAAAAACCCTTGTAAAAAGTATTTGTAAAAGGTGTTAAGCAAAACGCCCACACCATCTTACTGCAAAGGTCCAGAAAGCAAGAGATGAGCAGCAGTGTCAGATGAACTCACACTGCAGCCAGCACGGCCTTCTTAGCTAAGGCTGTTTAAAAACCCGACACCTATCACAGAGTCATGGAATGGTTTGGGTCAGAAGGACCTTAAAGATCATCCAGTGCCACCCCTGCCATGGGCAGGGACACCTCCCACTATCCCAGGCTGCTCCAAGCCCTGTCCAACCTGGCCTTGGACACTGCCAGGGATCCAGGAGCAGCCACAGCTTCTCTGGGCACCCTGTGCCAGGGCCTCCCCACCCTCCCAGGGAACAATTCCTTCCCAATATCCCACCCATCCCTGCCCTCTGGCAGTGGGAAGCCATTCCCTGTGTCCTGTCCCTCCATCCCTTGTCCCCAGTCCCTCTCCAGCTCTCCTGGAGCCCCTTTAGGCCCTGGAAGGGGCTCTGAGGTGTCCCTGGAGCCTTCTCTTCTCCAGGTGAGCACCCCCAGCTCTCCCAGCCTGGCTCCAGAGCAGAGGGGCTCCAGCCCTTGGAGCATCTCCGTGTCCTCCCCTGGACTGGCTCCAGCAGCTCCACATCCTTCCTGTGGTTATAATGACCCTTCCTACAGAGAACACTCTTCATGCTCTTACAGATAAATTTGACACTTATAAACGTTAAACCCCTGTTCCTGCCCACTTGCACAAATGCAGCAGCTCCTTTGACCAGAGAGAAGATGAGAAAAGAAGACCCCACGTGACAGGAGTGGAGAACCCGGCGTGGCCGTGCAGCAGCTCCAAGGAGTCCGAGATGCACAAAGTGATTTTTTAAAAACACTTCTCAAATCCTTCACTGTCAGCAGAGCCACAAATAAACCCTTATTTATCTCAGCCTCCAGACAACTCCCAATAATACCCAGGGAAAGGCTCTGAATCACAGTCGTTTGTAGCCCCAAGTGAAGGAGTCTCTGGAATTATGCACATATGCAGAGCTGGAAATGGGAAGCACCAGGGCAAGCAAAAAAAGAAAGTGAATGTAAGAAAAAAACCTAATTATTCAGCATTTTTCTTAAAGGGGCACCTCTACTCAGATGCAGCTCCAGCTCCAGCAAGTAAATCCTGCTGATTTTTCCAGGTAGTTATCCAACATCCACTTCTGCCTGGCAGGATTAAGCCCATTACCATGGGAAAAACTCTCCCAACACCTGGCTACACAAAGTGCAAGGTTTAGGGCAAACTTGGGGGCAGGATTATACCTTACCCAGTACATTACACCAGCCAGACCTGATTTCCAAGGAGGTGTGATTACATTATACGAAAATACGGAATTTTCAGACCCTCGCCCCTTGTCAAAGAGAACAAAAAAAAGATTGTGATACTCTAAATTTTATTCCTGGCAAAAGCATTAAAACTCGTGCTGGGCATTTAAGAGTGTATAATGAAACTACCACAGAAAACACCATGGGAATAACTAAGATTTTTGTTAATTAAAATGTTTTCAAAGGACAGCTCACGCGGGGAGAACATCCAGCCCAATTAAAGAAAAACAAGATGTTGACATCTGCAGTGCTTCTGCACTTTGGGGGATTTCACAGCTGCACTTTGCTGCTCACCCCTGCAGCTCCTGCAGCTCTGGCACAACCGGGGTGTCCAACCCCTGGGAAGGCTCCGGGCTCTCTGCCCACAACAGGGGGCTCTGATGGGCCCATGTAGGGATATTTGTCCTGGGGGATCCAAAGGGTCACCCTGACCCAGCCAGCTCCATCAAGCACCAGCAGAAAACAGGAAAAAGCAGCTTTTGAAAGCCAAAGCTGCCTTTCTCCCCTGCAGCTTCCCCCAAACCCAAACCCAGCAACTCCTGGGATCAGAGGAAGGGCTGGTGCGGCCCCCAGCCACGAATGGGAGCAGGAATTGCCTCCTGACCTCACACTTCCATGGCAGAGATCGTGGATCACATCGTCCTCCTCTTTGTTTCCTTCACATTTGCAAAAAGAAAGCCAAGGGATTGTAGAAAACACAATTTTATCCCCCATAACCAAAGGATTAGGGAATGGGATGAGGAACAACAAATGTAGCCATACCAAGTAGCTGGTTTTGCTTGATTTTAAACACCAGGGAAACCACCACTGAGCCAAACTTCCATGGAAGAAACTGCTCTCCATCCCAAAGAAAAGGTGGAATTGCAATGCAGAAGAAACCTGTTCTGTTCTTACCCAACGAAGCAGCAGAGAACCAGCTGAGCACAACACAGATTTTTCAGGCAAAACATCTCTCCAAAGGGGAAAAAAAAACCCACATTCCCCTCTGGAAAGCTGCATCCAATGCTGGCTTTGGCATCCTGACAAGCCAGCACACAAAACAGATGAACACACTCCTTTCTCCGAAGAGGGGACAAAAAGGAACCAGGACAATCCCTCTCGGGAAGAAATCCACGCTGCAATTAAAGCCCTAATAAAATATTAAGTCAAACTGCTAAAAATACACAGAGATCCAGCCACAAACTTGGAGATGCTGGAACAAATAAAAGATAATTTAGAGCATGAATGCAAAGGGTTGGAAATGGGAGAAGAAATGGAATTCTGGGCATGATCCACATAGGAGAAGGGTCAGGGAAGATCAGGGGGAAAAAAAATAAGGAATTTGTGGTGTTGCCAGAAGAGCCTGGAATAGTTCTGGTGGAGTGAAAGCATCCTGAGTGTAAACAGGAAAGAGAAACACGGATAAAGAAAGGAATCAAATGTGTGTGGAGGGAAGGTAAGATCGGAAAAGAGTTGCTTCACCATAAGCTGTAGGTGCTTCTTAGCCCAGAAGAAGCTGCATCATTCCCAAAATTCCAGAGGACAGAGAACTCACAAATAAACCCCAGGGGGTGCCTGGACGAGTAGGTAAGTCCTTGACCATCAGAATCAGTAGGGAAAAAGCCAGTTGCTTTTCCTCTACCAAAATATTAATATTTATGTTTTGGTTGGAACAACGAGGCCTTCAAGGGAGAACAGGCACATGCTGCACACTTCATAAATGCTGGAAACGGGATTCCAAAAATGATTTGATCTAAATGGGAGTCTAAACATTTGATTTGGATAAAACAAAGCAGCAAACACCTTTTCTTTCTCTCAAAGAAGAAGGTTGTCATGTTGACACCTGGGATGCAGAGAAAGCCAAGGCAGCAGTGACCCAAATACAAATATAGTTCCTAAGAGGAAATATCTGCTGTCTGATAGAGGATAATGATTTGGAAGGATTTTAGGGCACATTCTACCAGACAGGTAGCAGCCTATACACCTCAAAGCTACATTTTCTTCTACTCTGCATATACTAATGTATAAATACAACATTAACAGCAGCTACTTCTTTCCTAAATGACACCACCTAAAAATGTGCAATTAGTTCACCAAACTGAACCCCCAATCCTTGGAGTTTTCATGTATCCACACATGGAGTGATCTCTCCACAGCGCTGAACCCCATGGCAGGAGCTTTGTGGTACCTGCCAGATTTTAATGCTTTTCTGCTGAAATAATTACAACCACCACCACCCATCCATCAGCAACAGCCAGTGGAAATGAGCTTTTCAAGCTCATTTAGTGAACCCAGAGGCTCAACAATTTTGCCTTGATAGCTTTTAGTCCTCCCAGAGCCAGTGCAGCCTACATTTAGCTACCCAGGTCTTTGAAATATGGAGGTATTGGAATTATTGGAGGTCCTGAAAGGGATTATGTGCAACCACCCTGCTAAATGAGCTGTTTTCTTCTGAGAAAAAGCTTTGCTTTTGGAGGAAGCATCCGAGCAGAGATCAGCTCTCCTGCTACAGTTCCCACTCCTCGTTCATCTCCAGAGCTACCCGGCTTTGCTGCAGAGATGGGAGAGTTCACCAGCTTCCATCATCACCTCCAGTTTGATGATTTAATAAAGGGGAGATAACTGGGGGGCGCACAAAGTCACAATACAACTTGCTGGCCAAAAAAGGAAGCCAGATGTTGGAGCTGAGGCCGGAACTTCCGAGTTCCTACTCTCTTGTTTCTCTGCTCGGCAGCCAATTGAGTCAGAAGGGTTCTACAAAGGGTTTGCTTTTACTGGGAAACTGCACATGAAGGGGGCACACTGACAGCAGGCACAACTTCGGGCTCAGTGGTGTAGTTTTGATGCTGAACCTCAGCTGGCACTGCTGGGGGACAGAGGGAGGGGACAGCATGCTCAGCTCCCCTCTTCATCCCAAAACCCTGCTGGGAAGCTGAGCCCACCTCGCCACGTGCCAGCACTTCCTGCCTGTGAAGGGAAGCATCCTCCCCATCTCCTCCCAGCACAGCATCCCTGTGCTGAGCAGGTGACAGGAACAGGCAGCACAGCAGCCCTGAGCTCACCTGTGACAGGAACAGCAGCCCTGAGCTCACCTGTGCCATGGAACAGCAGCCCTGAGCTCACCTGTGCCATGGAACAGGCAGCACACCATCCCTGAGCTCACCTGTGACAGGAACAGCAGCCCTGAGCTCACCTGTGCCAGAAACAGGCAGCACACCATCCCTGAGCTCACCTGTGCCAGAAACAGGCAGCACACCATCCCTGAGCTCACCTGTGCCATGGAACAGCAGCCCTGAGCTCACCTGTGCCAGGAACAGGCAGCACACCATCCCTGAGCTCACCTGTGCCAGGAACAGCAGCCCTGAGCTCACCTGTGCCAGGAACACGCAGCACACCAGCCCTGAGCTCACCTGTGCCAGGAACAGGCAGCACACCATCCCTGAGCTCACCTGTGCCATGGAACAGCAGCCCTGAGCTCACCTGTGCCAGGAACAGGCAGCACACCATCCCTGAGCTCACCTGTGCCAGAAACAGCAGCCCTGAGCTCACCTGTGCCAGGAGCAGGCAGCACAGCCCCAATGGGGCCCAAGTGTCCCCAGTGTGATGGGACAGCCAGGCCAAGGGGCTCTGCAAGAGCAAGAAGCTGCTGCTCCCTTCTGTCACAATGTCCTCAGTCACCTGCAAGCAGCAGGAGTGCTCCCCAAAGCAGCTCTGGTTCACAGCCCACAGCCTGAGCCAGCCTCAGGGCCACCAGCTCAGCCAGGCTCACACAGAATCATCAGGAGTTATTCTGGTAATTGAGCAGGAGCTCCTTGGCAACCACGAGTGCCAGGATAACCCCGGGCTCACCAGCATTACCTGGCAGGACGTGCTGCAATCCACACACACTTCATTCCTTCGTGAATGAAAGGCTTAAACCATCACCAGGCAGCTTCAAGCATGAGAAAACAACAGCACTCACTGCTAAAAAATGGGAAGGTGGTAAGGGAGGCTATGGAATGAAAGCCAGGATGCTGCTGTGGGAAACTCAGAAACATCCAAGCTACAGACGCCCACTGCCTGCTCCCGTTTCAGCAGCTCCATGTGCCTCTCACAGAACAGGGACACGAGATTCCCTGGATCTGGGCTGCCCATTGTCTGCCTCCCGCACAGCTGCTCGCCTGGGAGGCCCAGGGACAACCTGAGGGAAGTGTGATGTGTTCTGGGAGAAGCCTGTCTGCAGTTCTGCAGCATCTCTGAATCCCAAACCTCACCAAGCAGCATTTCCTGGAAGCCCCTTTTCCTGAGCTGTTTTATTTGCCGGCAGGATACAAATCCCATGTAACTGAAGAACGTATTTCCTAGGAGGCAATCACCGAAATTCCAGCCTGACATGAGAGTTACAAATGCAATTCCCAGGTGAGTGGTTTGCTCAGGAGATCCCAGCTGAGCTCCCAGGGCTTCAGAGATGGTTCATCTTCACCAGTGGAAGCAACAAAGGTGAAGGAAGGAGTGATGAGACAAAGGCATGGCTTATCTGGACGGAAAACAAATCCCTTCAAGGATAGCTCCATGATCAATATTTACTTTGAAGCTGTTGACTAAAATCCTCTAGAAGGACCCTAAAAGCTGAGTAGGAAGCAATATAATAATTAGTGGTCTGTGAAAGAAAAGCTTGAAGTTGGATCTGGTTCCTGCGTGTTCAGAGATGAACCCCACAGAAACCCACCTGGATTCTGCAATATCCTGTTTTCCCTACGGAAACACCACGACATCCTCACCACCTTTCCCTTAGGATGCCCCAAACTGGACTCTGCACAAGCCCTGTTTACACACACAACAGGCAGGAGCAGCCCCAAGAGCCACCCCACAGGGATGCCCAGAGCTCTCTGCAAATACCTCTGAAAGCAAAGAATGCTTGAAGCTTCCTCTGAACCCAAATTTTAAGTGGCATTAAGACTTCTGAGCCATGAGTGGCAACTAAGCCCAGCAAATAGGCACTTGTTCTACAACATTTGTAGTGTCTGAGCTCACTGTGCATCACTGCATTCCCTCCTGCCTTCCCAATTTCCTCCCAAAATTCCTCCTCAGTTAATCAAGCTCTAATTCATCCCTGCTCATTCCCTTCCATGTCAACCCAATTCAACCCCACTAAGGAAAAATCTGCTTCCAGCAGCCTGTTATTCTGGAGCAGAGTTTAATTACGTTTTATTTGTTCCCAGTGTGCCTTCCAGCAGCTCATCTTCACACTCTTCCAACTGTTTCCGGGAAGGAGGGTGCACTAGCAGCAGAACATGCCCATCTGTAGGCTCCAAGGAAATGGGAACAGAAGGAAAATCTTGCACAGGAGTCACATGATGAGTTACAACAGTAAATCCTGCAGCACAGCCAGGGACTGCTTCTCAACTTCCACAGGCAGGACTTGTGGCTGAGCCAAACAGTGGATGTTGAAGGGAAGGGAAGAAGAAAACAAGGTGTAATTTGGAAGAATAAATGTGTGTCTCCACAGGACAGCGAGGGAAGAACTAACAAGTCCTTCTGCCACCTGCAATTTGAAGTGCACACCCTGGCCTACCAAATCCTGCAGGCCAATTATTCATCTTTGTGAACCTGGGGTGCTCTCTAAGAAGAATCCACCTCAAACACGTCACCCTCTGGCTGAAGCTAAGCCCACAAAGAGCTGGGACACGCGGCAGACACGTCAGGAGCCCACCCTGAGCACCCACACACCCCCAGGAGCAGCAGGCTCCTACCAGCATTTATTGAGGAGACCATATCCCACCCCAGCACATCCCAGATGGAGCAGCAAAGCCTCTCCAAGGGACTAATGAAGCTCAACTCGAATGGGTTACAGAGAGCAAAGCTTCAATAAAACACAAATCGTGTACCAGGAGCCCATCACACAGTGAGCAGACGTGATTATTTCGGCTCCTGGGTGAAGAAATTCACAACCAGGATCCCAAATTCCAGAAGAAAAGGGGTGCAAAGCCTGATCCTACATCACGTGAGGCAGGTTAAGCTAGAAAGGGGTGAAAACTAGACCAGAAACCACAGTCTGTGCTCAGTGGGACTCTCTGGGTGAGGCAGGGCAGGAGGCAGAGCCCCAAGAGCAGATCCAGGGCTGCTGAAAGCACCTCCCCACTCCCTGCCCACCTGCCAAGCACACGTTTGTGGCTTCCCTTTGTCATCCCAATAAACACTGGGATACGAGGTCTCCCTGTGGGTACAAGGGGAAAACCAGAACAGCAGTTCTGGGACAGTGACAGTGAGCAGCACCCCGATCCCTGGAGACACATTCTCACCTCCCATCCCGGCTCTGTGGGCACCCAGAGGATCAGAGACCTCTCCTGCGGCTTCTTATCAAGGGGAAGAAGAGACCGTGCAAATCAGAGCGGGCTGTATCTGTCCCTGCATCTCTCAGCGGCCCCGGCCCGGCTGGCACTGCGGGGAGGCAGCTGAAGGCCGATGTCTCCAGCACAGAAAGGAATCCAGGTCATTCCTACAGCTTATCCAAGGCTAAATTGGAGGCCATCAAGGCAAGCCCACAGCTGGCGCCGGAGAATCTTAATCACGAAATGGTTTGGGTTGGAAGGGGCCTTGAAGCTCATCCAGTCCCACTCCCATGCCATGGGCAGGGACACCATCCACTGTCCCAGGCTGCTCCAAGCCCCGTCCAACCTGGCCTTGGACACTGCCAGGGATCCAGGGGCAGCCACAGCTGCTCTGGGCACCCCTCAGCCCCTCACTGGTTGTAACGCCGTAAAACCTGTAATTCCCAACACCTCCAGGCACCAACGCTCCCAGGAGAAATTTCTGCCTTCCCCGCTTTTTACACCGCGTGACCACGGTGGCTCGTGGGGTGCAGCCGCCCCCCAGCCCCCGCAGCCGCCCAGGCTCCGGTGTCCCGGGCCCCGCGGGACAATTCCCCCCCGCTTCCTTCCATCCCTCCCGTCCCGCCCGGGCCCCGCTCCCCCAACTCACCATGGCCGCGGCGGCCCCGGGGCGGCTCTAGGCAGGGCGCCGCGCTCCGCTCATCTCATGGCCGGCGGTGGCCCGGCGGGGCCTCCCCGCCCATGCACCGGCGAGCCCCCGCCGG
>VZRQ01003286.1:61638-73536 GCA_013397975.1 Machaerirhynchus nigripectus
CATCTCCAGCACATCTCCAAAACCTCTCCAACATTTTCAACCCCTCCAATGCCTCCAAAACTTCTCTGACTCCTCCAAAACCCTCCAATACCCTCAAAATCTCTCCAGTATCTTCAAAACTCCTCCAAGACCTTCAAACCCCCTTTGAGCACCTGCAAAACCTCTCCAGCCTTCCCCAAATCTCTCCAACATCTCTAAAACCTCACTGAAACTTCCCAAACCCTTCCAACACCCTCCACACCCCTCCAAAGCCTCTAAAATCTGCCACCTTCAAAACCCCTCAAACACCCCCAGATATCTTCCAACATTTCCAAAATGTCTTCAGCACCTTCAGAACTTTCCCAACACCTCCAAACTCCTGCAAAATTTCAACCACCCCCAAAATCTTCCATTGCCTCCAAAACCCCTCTAACCTTCGAACCCCTCTGACTCCCCCAGAACTTTTTGAAAACCCCTTTAACACTTCCAAAACCCCTCTGACACCTCCAAGACACCTGCAACCTCTCCAAAGTCTCTCCAATATCTCCAAAACCTCTCCAAACCCTCTTCAACACTCTCAACACCTCCAAAGCACCTCCAGCGCCTCCAAAATCTCTCCAGCATCTCCAAAACACCTCCAAAACCCTTCCGAAAACCACTCCAGCATCTCCAGAACCTCTCCAAAACCTCTGCAGTATTTCCTACACCACCAACACACTCAGATGACTCCAAGACCTCTCCAGCAGTCCCAAAATCATTCCAATGCCTCCAAAATCTCTTCAACATCTCCAAAACCTCTCCAGCACCTCCAGAACTCCTCTGACTTCCCCAAAACTCCTCTGACACCTCCAAACCCCCTCCAAAACCTCCCCAACATTTCCAACATCACCAAAACCCTCCAAAACCTCTCCAACACTTCCAAAATCATCCCCACGCCTCCAAAACCTCCCTAACCTCTCCAAAATGCCTCCAACATCTCCAAAACTCTTCTGACTCCTCCAAACCCACTCCAAGATCTCTCCAAGCCCCTGGCTGAGCCGAGGTGCGTCCGTGTTGATCAGAGGCTGGAGCTGCCCGGATCCGCCACCTCAGCAGGGCTCCCACTGGGATGTGCAGCTGCGCGGGCTCGTTACCATGGTGATCATTAAAAGGATAATCTCATTATCACCGTTTGTCATCCCGGCAGGGCTGTGTGCGGCCACGTGCTCCGAGGAGCCAGGGACAGCGGGGACAGGGATCTCCTGAGCCTCCCCAGCCAGGGGCCCTGCTGCTTCCACCGCTGTGGGGTGTGGGGATGGGGTTTTTTGGGGTCGCCAAAAGGGGAGCGGCTCCAGCTCCCTGGGATGAGGAGGGAGGGATCCACAGGCACAGCTGATGGGAACCTAAAGAAAGAACCTTCTGTCAAGCTGCCAGATCCCTACAGGGAGAATTCTCCTCTATTCCACTTATCCCTGCAAAGGCCAAGGATGTGGAACAGCCTTCAGGAATGTGAGGCTGAGTTTTGCAAGCCTTTGCTTTAGAAACATCTGCCCCAAGAAAAAGGATTCATAAAGCATGGAATGGTTTGGGCTGAAGAGACATTAAAGATCATCTCACCCCCCTGCCATGGCAGGGACACCTCCCACTATCCCAGGCTGCTCCAAGCCCCGTCCAACCCAGACTTGGACACTGCCAGGGATCCAGGGGCAGCCACAGCTGCTCTGGGCACCCTGTGCCAGGGCCTGCCCACCCCCCCAGGGAACAATTCCTTCCCCATATCCCATCCATCCCTGCCCTCTGGCAGTGGGAAGCCATTCCCCCTTGTCCTGTCCCTCCAGGCCCTAATAAAAGGTCTGTCCCCATTTTCCTTCCAGGCCCCCTTTAGACCTTATAGACACACCCAGGTGTCCCCGGTGTCCTTGTGCCTTACACAGGAAACACCAGGTCTCACACGGCCCCATCAGGGACCTCCTGTTGTTGTTGATCCATGAAAAAACACCGTGGGAATTCCACATCTGCCTCCAGCATCACTGGAGCACAGGGAGGAGCCTGCCCTGGGAACATGGCCATGCCAGACCCAGGGCCTGCTTTATCCCATCGCTGGAAGTGCCATTTCTCAAAGAAAATCACCAGTCCCCCAAACCAGTGACGCTGGCAGCCCCCGTTTCAATTTGGGGCTCCTCCATCCCTAAGGAGGGAGCAGCAGTGCTTGGACTGTGCCTGGACCAGCCCTGAGGCAGGAGAAGCCACCCAGCTTTTTTTCAGAATTTATTGAGTAACTTTATGTTTCAAAACCACAGAAGGACTGGAAATGCCATGGAACAGCCATTTGGGGAGATGAAGGGAACAGGATTTGTGAAAATAATGTGTTACTACATGGTTTGTCTCTCAATTTTTATTGCAAACAGGCACTGAAATGCCTGTTCTCCAAGCCTCCTGCACTGCTCCAGCCTTGATTCCAGCCCCTCCAATCCCACATTCAAATATTCATCACATCTAATTGCTTTATTCCCCGTTTCGCAGCGTTCGGGTTTTGCCCTCGGGGTGAGTCTGAGCCTCACGCCAACCCAGCAGCTGTCTGTGCCTCCCCTCACATCCCTCCCCTCTGTTCCCATCTCCTTTATTGTTCCTGCCACAAACCGAGCTGTAACTCACTGGGAAGGCCACGGAGGAGCGAGCATTTCACTGCCCTGCCGCCTCGTGCGAAGCAATGCGATGGAAAGGGTTAAACCGTGTTTTATAGGTCCAATAAAGCAGCTTTGGAAAAGGTTTGTCCACAAAGCCCCACCGCTTCCCACCTCTCCCAAGCTCCTTGGCAAGGAATTTGCTTATTTAGCGAGCTGTAAAAACCCAGCAGGTAAAAATTCCTGCGGGAAGTACAAGTGCGGGTAATTAATTACAGAAACCCAGCAGAGCCCGGGGACAGGGAGGTCTTCCCTGGGATGGGTCCGTGTCCTCCTCCGCCCCCCTCGGTGTGGGGTGGGACACAGGCACCCCCAGCCCGCTGTCCCAGGGATGGAGGGTGCTCAGCTGGGGCTGGCGTCCCCCCCATCCCACCCCCCTGTGCTGGGCAGACTGGTCAGGGCCACCCAGGGTGGCCGCAGCGGGTGAGGGACCTCCGTGGCTTTGTGGCCACCACCTGTCCTGGCTGGGTTGTCCCTGCCTCCACTCCTGCTCTGCTCCACAACCCGCTGGGATTTGTGTGGGACAATGCTGGGGTTTTGGCCATGATTGTATCCCTGGGAACGGCTTCCCAGTTCCCTCTGAAGGGTGGCTGCTCCCAGCCCAGGACTGAACAAGCCCATGGGGACGGGGCGCTGAGCAGATCCCCAAAGGACACACGGATGGGCAGCACAGCAAGGCCAAGCTTCAGACAGGCTTTGTGGGTCAAGAGTATTTGAAAGGGAGCCCTGGAAATTCATCCCAATGTCCCAACCATCCCTTCCAGCAGCTCCAGGGCCAGAGGAGCAGTGGGAGCCACAGCAGTTATCTCCCTCCACTCCCTTACGGGCAGGGAGAAAGGACTCACCTAGGCTGTGGCTTCTTTTGAACCTACACAAAGTTCAGCCTGTCCCAGCCTTCTTCCCAAACCTCGAATCCACCCAGACAACACAGCAGGATGTCCTGACCTGCCCTTCTGTGCCCCTCCTTGCTCTCAGCATCCCATAAATTTGTGTGGCTCCAGCAGAGGTGCAGGTGGAGGTGGAGGAGGATGATGGAGCCGGAGTTCCCCTGGGCAAGGTCTCATCCTGAGGGGTCTGTCCCTCACCAGGAGCTCCTGTGGGGATCCAGCAGGAGCCACATGGATTAGTGACTGGCCCCTTGGTCCAACATTGTGGTGGGATTTTATTCAGTGAGGCAGGAGGGTCCCATGAGCCGAGCGCGGTGTTCTTTCCAGAGAGCACAGGGTGGAGTGGGATGCAAATCCAGAAGCCATCAGGGGCTCCCCAGGCCTGGGCACACTCATCCTCTTCCCTTTTCCTCCAGGTTTCTGCTCCACACTGCTCAGCCCATTAGCCAAGGCATTAAATTTTAACATTTTTTCTTGCTCCTGCAGCATGTTCCTGGTGAGTGGGTGCCTGGATGGGTGCCAGAGCCCTGGCACCACGGGGCCTGGGGGCCTGGGGGTCTCACCTGATCCCATGGACTCCTTCAGTGCGATGCCTGTGGGATGCTGACGCTTCTCCCAGCGCCCAAAGACCAGCATGGAAAGGGGATCACTGCAAACACCTTGCACAGCCACAGTGGAGCCAGGCTGGGAGAGCTGGTGATGTCACCTGGAGAAGGCTCCAGGGACATCTCAGAGCCCCTGCCAGTGCCTAAAGGGGCTCCAGGAGAGCTGGAGAGGGACTGCGGACAAGGGATGGAGGGACAGGACACAGGGAATGGCTTCCCACTGCCAGAGGGCAGGGCTGGATGGGATATGGGGAAGGAATTGTTCCCTGTGAGGGTGGGGAGGCCCTGGCACAGGGTGCCCAGAGCAGCTGTGGCTGCCCCTGGATCCCTGGCAGTGTCCAAGGCCAGGTTGGATGGGGCTTGGAGCAGCCAAGTAGAAGGTGTCCCTGCCATGGCAGGGGGTGGAAGGAGATGGGCTTTAAGGTTTCTTCCAACTAAAACCATTCTGGGACTCCAAGATTCTGTGCAATAAAACTGGGATCATCAGGCTCTCCTGGGGGGACAGCACCCAGAGCAGCACAGCCAGGAGCTTTCTGGCCACGAGGAATTAAAAAGCCATCGATTTTTGCCATTAGTGGGGGAGTGGCCGGAGCAGACGCCACAGGCAGAGCCACTCACTGAATAATTCAGGGCGGGAGATGACGAAGCCCAAGGCCAGGCCGGGGAAGCCTCTCCATTTTCTCCTGCTCCAGCTTCCCAAGGACGTGGCTTTTGCTCCTGTCCCAGGGCACTGGGTGCAGGCTGGGGTGAGGGACCAGGATTCGGTCTCAGGGACCTGGGGGACGTGTGTTGGTCCCTGAGCCAGTCCCAGTGGATGGGGCACAGTGACGTCTCAGGGCCATGTGAGTGTGTCCTGGCCCAGCGTGGCCTGAGCCGGACATCGCCTGCAGCAATGGTCCGTTTGGAGGCAGGGACACTCACCATGGGGCAAAGATGCCATTTCTGGGGCGGGGACGCTGTTGTGGGGCAGGGACACCCCTACAAGGCCCCGTGGTGCTCCTGCCGTGTGCCCTGCCCCGCCGTGCCCGAGCGGTGGGGAACAGCCCCCGGGACGGCTCCCACTCCACCGCCTCCCCCATCAGCAGGCACGGGGCGCCCACGAGCACCCAGGCCGAGAGATTTCCCCCCTCTGGTGCCATGTCCCCTGTGCCAAGGGCTGGCCAGAGCCTGGGGGTGTCGGACAGAGCCCCGGGGGACAGAGCAGGGGCTCCTCTCTGACTCGCGGTGCCCCGGGCGGGCGGGCTAAGTTTGCCCGGTCTCAGCCCGTGCTGGCGAGCCCGGAGGCGGCAGCCGGCACCGGGAGAGGGCGGCTGGAGCCCGGGCAGGCGGCATTCGAGGAGTTAACTTGCAGCCTCGCCGCGGGAGTCGGGAGCTATTAATACTCGCACGCTGCTTTAGCTGTCAGAGCGAGCGGCTGCTCTGCCGGTGAGACGAGCCCCGCGGAGCCGCCGCTCCACGACGGCACAACTTTCCCCCTCCGTCGGTGTGCTGGGCAGCGGGACCCTGCCGAACCCTTCCAGACCCTTCCAGACCGCGCTGGAGCCTGTCAGACCCTGCCGGACCCCACCCGCTGCAGGGGACACTTTCCCGCACCGCGACACGGGCACCGTCCGGTGCCACGGGGCAGCCGCTTCCCACGGCCTCTGAAGCACCGCGGGGCTTGCCCGGTGCCTCGGCCCACCCTGCCGGCCCCCTGGTGCCGGTGATGCCATCCCAGGTCCCCGTTCGCACCCCCTGAGGACTGGCACTGCCGCCGGCCGGGCAGCGCGATGGGTGCCGGGGTGGCACCGGGCGTCGCTGGCCCCGGAGTGAGGGCGACGCGGGACATGGCACAGCCGGGAGCTGCCTCCGCGCCCGGGGAGCGGCCGCTCCCGGCGGTCAGCCCGGCCGTGTGACGGGCTCCCCGACACCATGGCCCCGCGAGGGCCAGCGTGAGCCTCCGGCCACCGCCGGCACCGGCGAGGAAGATGCCAACACCCCTCCGTCACTGCCTGCCCTGCGGTCCCCCTCGCCCGGGCGCCGTGGCCACCGGCCCTGAGCGATGGATTCCTTCTGCTTCGTCTGCTTCCAGAAAGAGGAGCTGCAGCCCCTGCCCCTGCACCTGCACAGGTCAGTGCCGGCCCCCCGGGACAGCCCCGGGGGGGACACAGCGCTGCTGGGGACCCACGGTACGGATGGCACGGGAGCGGGGCACCGAGCCGGGCTGGGGGACAGTGCCCGGCGCGGGCCGTGCCAAAGTTTCCTTTGGAGCAGGCGCGGCCTCTCCGGGCCGGAGGAGCCCGGAGCCGGTGCTGTGCCGGAGAGGCTGCGCGCAGAGCACGTGTGTCCGTCCGGGATGGGCTGCCCTGGCAGCAGCTCTCCAGGGAACCCAGCGGGCATGCCGTGCCGTGCCGTGCCGTGCCGTGCCGTGCCGTGCCGTGCCGCGCCGCGCCGTGCCGTGCCCTGCCAGCTCAGCGGTGCTGCTGTGCCCATGGGAGCAGTGGGGCTGTGTGCACCCACGGCCTCCTAGAGCCATCCCCAAACCATCCCAGATCCATCCCGGAGGCATCCCAGCCAGCCCTGCTCACCTGAGCAGGGTCCCTGGGCAGTCTCTGCTCCTCCCTGCCCGGCTGGGGCCGGGGGCCCGGTGCACTTGGGGGGTGCACAAGGAGCGCCACGAGGTTTCCCAAGGCCTGTCCCTCTCGGCAGCAGCACCGGAGCTCGCCTCCCCCTTCCCCGAGATCTCCGCTCCCATCGGCGCTGCTGAGCGGCAGCCAAGGAGAATGTGCCGGTGCCGGAATTAGCCGGGCAGCCGGCAGGGATGCGAGGTGTGAATGCTGGCACATGTTGTGCCCAACTGCTCCTCCGTGGCACTGAGCCACTGCCGCCTCCTGACCCACGCTGCCAGCCCCGAGCAGAGCCCCTGCCTGCTCCAGCCAGGAGTCCTCTGGGCACTGGAGGTCTGGGGGGCCTCAGGGCCATCAGCTGGATCCATCCAGGCCGTCTGTCCTTCCCCCTGGGGTACAGGAAGCTGTAGGATTTGCATTGCTGTAAATGATGAGTTTTTGGAGCCTCAGTTCCCGTGAGTCACTGCCCAGGTGGGAGGAACAGGGGTACCAGGGATCAAAACGGGGGTACCAGGCCCGGATGTGGGTGCTGCTGGCTGGAGGGGTGCACAGAACTCCCAAGGCTCCTGTCCCATGGCCCAACCTGCAGTCGGAGCTGACCAGTGGCATCCAGCCTGTCGGGCCACAGGTGGCATGAATTTGGCATTCTGAGCCAGGGAGGGAGCACCTGGGGTGGCAGTGTGGTGGCCCAGGGTCCTGCGTGGATGCTGCAGGGACCACCCCTCCCTGCTCGGGGGGACAGCGAGGGATGGACACCCACGGTTTGTGCCCAGAGGCTCTCCCTGTGCTGCCCTGCTTCAAGGTGGGCTGCACTGGGGTGTGTGTGTGTGTGTGTGTGTGTCCCAGTTCCTAAACACCCTCTGGTTGTCACCAGCTTGTCCCTGAGTCTGTCCCCATCCCGTGGGGACACAGCTGCCAAGGCCTGTCACCTCCAGCACGGCCCCACCGGGGTGGGCTCCCCCGGGGTGACAGGAGGTGCTGCCAGAGGTGCTCCCTGCCCTGTCACTGCCCCGGCGCCCGGCCCTGGTCCTGCCCCCTGTGCCAGGGGCAGTGCGGGGGCCCCACGCGTGGCTGCTGTGGCAGCGTGTCTGTCCCCCGTGTCTGTCCCCACGTGTTTGTCCCTTCATGTCTGTCCCCCCGTGTCTGTCCCCACGTCTCTTCCCCGTGTCTCTCCCCTCCATCTGTCCCCCCGTGTCTGTCCTCACATCTTTTCCCCTGTGTCATGCCCTCCTGTCTGTCCCCGGTGCCCCTCCCCCCGTGTCTCCCCCGCCGTGTCCGTCTCCCTGTGCCTGTCCCCGTGCCCGTCCCCGCGTGTCTGTCCCCCCGCGCCCGTCCCCGCAGCCTCTAGATGGTGCCAGGAGAACGGGCAGCGAGCGGAGGCGGCGGGCGGGCGGTGCCGGGTGCTGTTGGGGTACCGGGGTGCCAGGGCGGGCCCGTGGCTCTCCCCGTGGCCCCAGTTCAGTCCCTCGTTCCCCTCGAAGAAACCCGTTCTGCTTCTTTTCCCAAGCAGCCCATCCCAAAGAGCCCCTCCCGTCCCCTTCCATCCCAGCAGCTGAACAGCCGTCATTGTGCCCCGGGGTCAACACCATTCCCAAGATCCCAAATGCGGCCGGTTCTGCCGCAGCCCGGGCCGGGGGATCCATCCCGTAGGGCGCTGCGCCCCCGCCCTGCTCGGTCCATCCCAGCCCCCGGGAGCACGGCACGGGCTCAGGGGCTCTGGGCCGGGGGCAGCACCCCGAGGGTCGCTGGCAGGGGCTTGGCGTGTGCCCACCACCAGCGGGGCTGTCCCATGGCTCCCGGGCTGCGTCCCCTTCCTGACCTTGCGAGCAGCCCCCGGGAATCTCGTCCCGGCTGTCACCGCACGGGATGGCAGCACGCGAGGTGGGGGACACCGGGCTGGGGGCCCCGAGCCCCGAGCCCCAGCTCCGGGAAGCAGCTCCCACCGCCCCCTTTCCCCTGGGAATACCCGAGGATAGGCGCTGTCCCCAAGGACCGAGGGGACACCCGGCGCCCCCGACACGGGCGGTGCCCCCCGGGCTGGGGCGGGGGGTGCTGGCCCCGCAGGCGGGACACGCCGGGGCCCCCCGGGATGAGCGGGTCCTCTCCGCCCGTGCTGCGGCTCCCGGCGTGCTCCGCTCGCTCTTTCCCTCCCTCCTTCCCTCCGCTGCTCCTTCCCAGCATCCCCGCAGCAGCCCCGGCAGGTTTGGCTCCTGTCACCGGAGCGTGACAGGCGGCGGGTGGCCCTGGGACCCCGGCCCGCGGCCGGGCGGGGCTCAGCCCCTCGCCTCCCGCTCTGGCCGAGCGATGCCGAAGGGACAAGCGAGCTTCTCGCTGATTTCCGAGGGGATTTGGCACGCTGGGAATATTTTGGGCTTTCCGGGTCATTTCCCGCTGCCCACCCTGTCCAAGCACATCTCGCGGCACGAGCCGGATATTCCCTTCTCGAGCACAAATCCCGGGGGCACTCGTGGTCCCTCGGGGAGGCGGGGGCTCTTCGCACGGTTTGGGATTGCACGAGGTGATAAACATGTTTGATCTGACTCCTTTCATCTCGTTAATCTTAATTAGTTATTAATATTCCGGGAGTGCTTTGAAGACCACGAGCTCAGTGCCGGCGCTCCCTGGTACAACTGGTGTTACTATGGCTCGGTGTGTGTGTGTGACCCGTGTGCTGCCGAGGGGCAGGGACACCCCCGAGGGACCTGACGGGCCCCACGGAGCCCCATGGAACCCCCCGGAGTCACATGGAGCCCTGCTGAGCCCCACGGAGGCCTGACGAGCTCTGAGGAGCCCCATGGAGCCCCACAGATCCTTATGGAGCCCCACAGGTCCCCACAGAGCCACGTGGACTCCCACAGAAGCTCAAGGAGCCCTGTTGAGCCCCACGGAGCCCCACACAGCCCCGCTGAGCCCCATGGAGCCCACAGAGCTCCACGGAGCCCTACTGAGCACCACAGATCCCCACGGAGTCCCAAAGAGCCCTGCTGAGCCCTACAAAGTCCCATGACGACCTGCTGAACCCCACGGAGTCCCACGGAGCCCTGATGAGTCCCAGAGCCCCGCTGAGCCCCATGGAGCCCCACAGAGGCCCACAAACCCTGCCAAGCCCCACGGAGTCCCATGAATCCCACAAAGCCCTGCCAGGCCCAGCTGGTCGCAGTGCCAGCTCAGCCCCTGTGTGCCCAAGGCGCGGCACAACCCCGTCCTCAAGCCGCAGGGTGGTGACACCGGGAGCTGACCCACGTGTGGGGCGTGTGACACTGTCCCTGCAGCCCCCCCACGGTCCCTGGGCTGGCTCCCCATGCACCGGCACCTCCTGCCTGACCTAGAAACAGCCCCGAGCTATAAATAGGGAGAGAGTTGACAGAGAGCTCAGAGGAGCCGCTCGGAACGCTGCGAGCGGGAGGCTGCGGGAGCCAGGATGGCCTGGCAAGGACAGGCAGGGGACACGGGGGGAGAGGGGCCTTGGAAAAGGGCGAGGCTGGACCCACCCCATCCCTAGCGGCCCATGGAGCCGGGCGTGCAAGGAAGGCAGCGTGGCTCTCCCTGGCCTGTGGCTGCTGCTGCGGGGACACGGGGAGCACCCCAGCTGTGCCCATCTCCCAAAATTTTCCTCTTTCCCACACCTTCAGTCCTCAGATGCTTTCCTGCCCTGTGCCACCCCGCCGCAGCCCCCTGGCAGCTGCTCTGGGCACCGCCTGCCCCCACCCAGCCCACCCCGGCTGGCTGGGTCACTGCGCTCCAGCATTTCTCCTCCCAGTGCCATTCCCATGCCTCCACCCCGCTGGGAATCACCCACACTTGGAGCATCCCAGCCGCAGGAGCCGGGAGCTGTGGCAGGAACCGGCGAGCGGAGGGGGATGGAGGGGACCGGCCCCGGGAGCCGCAGCCGCCCCTCCCGCGGCCCTGAGCGGGGCTGGCGGGGTCCCGTGCGCAGCTGCCGGGCTGGCAGAGGGTGACAGTGGCACAGCCGATGCCGGCACAAGTGAAAGCGGAGCGTCGGGGTGTGATTCAGCCTCTTGCCTTAAAGTCATTCATGAAAAGACTTAATTGCTCTGCATCCTCGGCGCGAGCAGAGCCATCCGTGCAGTCAGTGCTGATGGCTCCCCGGCCCTCCCCGGTTTGTGGGGCCTCAGGGGGCAGAGGGACGGCCCCGGTCCCAGCGGAGCGGCACAGCTGGTGTGTGGGAACAGTCCGTTGTCCCCCTCGGAGGGTGGGGGAGCCCCACGGCTGTGGGTCCCTTTAAAGTGGCGTCGCGGGAGCGAAGGGACCTGGCACCCGGCTGAGGGACAAGAAAGCCCCGAAGCAAATCCTGGCCTCTGTTAAACATCCCTGCTTGGCCTTGGTGGGCACAGAAGGAAATCCGGGAAGACGAGGTGTGTCCAGGGATGCTCCAAGGGGGAGCACAGTGCCAACCCCTCCCCTTCCTCCGGGAGAGCTGTCACCGTCCCCCAGGCTGGAGGTGCCCGGGAGCTGCTGGTGCCCAGCTCTGGCATCACTTGCTGAAAATGTTGCCAAATTTAAGGCACCTGAAGGGAAGCCCCCCTGATGTCTCTGCCTCATCTGGCAGTCCCTGGCTTGGCCTGAATGTTCCCACCGTCCATGAGCCATGTCCTGCACACATCGAGGAGCAGCATTTTGGGGGGCTGCCTGTGCCATGGTGGGCATCACCTGTGCCATGGTGGCACAGGCTGCCCAGAGAAGCTGTGGCCACCCCATCCCTGAAGTGTCCAAGGCCAGGTTGGATGGGGCTTGGAGCAGCCTGGGATGGTGGAAGGTGTCCTGTGGCAGGGGTTGGAACGAGATGATCGTGAAAGTCCTTTCTAACCCAAACCATTCCCTGACCCAGGGTGGACATCACCCACACCAGGGGGGCATCACCTGTGCCAAAGGAGACGGAACAGAGTCTCGGAGGGCTCAAGGACAGCGGGGCCCAGGGAAGCAGCGGGCAGCAGGACAGGGTCCTGTGCTTGGGCATTCCGGCTGCGCAGTGCTGGTGACCCCCAGATGCTGCAATCTGGGACTGTCGGGCTGCTCGGGTGGGGTAGGGTGTGAAGCCGCCCCCTGCGGAGCAGCGCTCCCATCTGCATTGTCCCCAGAGCCGTGGGCTGCTCCGAGCCGATCCCGCGGTACCGGAGCTCCGCACCCGGCGGGGAGG
>VZRQ01003286.1:83006-214357 GCA_013397975.1 Machaerirhynchus nigripectus
CTCTTGTGGTCGGGGAGGCTGGGGGCCCCCATGGCCCTGCCACGGCTGTGCTTTCCCCTCCAAGGCTCCCCCCATGGCATGGGGAGGGGTCTCCCAGTACGGGGAGATAGAGTCAGGGGGCAGTGGGTGGCCCACTGGCTCTGCCTCCACCCTGTGCTTGACCCCTGTCCGGGGAGCGGGAAGGCCGATGACCCTGCACCGTGGAGGAGGCCTTTGGGGAGGTTTGGGTGGGTGGTGATTTGCCCTCTTCCACTGGTCCCTGCCGCACTGCTGGGGCCTGGGAGGGGATGGGGAGGTGGGAGCGGGCTGGTGACGGGGAGCCGGGGGGAGCCCCGGACCCCCGCCAGCCCCGGCTGCCTCCCTGCCGTGGGAGATGCTGGCAGCCATTGATGTAGCAAGTGTCCCTGTCTGTGTGTCGTTGTGTGTCCCAGCCACTGCCACCGGCAGCCCCTGTCCCCCCGCGCTGCCCCACGCGGCTCAGGCCCTGCCGGAGGGATGGGTCCCCTCTGGCCGGAGCCGCGCTCCGGGCTGCGGTCAGTGGGCGTGGTGCCGGCCATCCGGCAGGTTGGATGCTCGGGGCCGGGCTGGCTCTGCCGTGCTGGCGTCCCCGTGTCCCCTCTGCAGACTCTTTGTACCCAGGGACTGGAGGAGGTGGCGGCGGTGCACCCCAGGCTGGCCTGCACACCCCGGGAGCAGGGGAGGGGGCTCCGAGTGGCCTCCCGTGGGCCCACCTGCTTCCCTGTGCTGTCCCCATCACCCCTCCTTGCTGTCACCCCTTCCCCAAACCTGTCACCCTCCCCTGGGGCTGGCGGGGAAGAGGCAGTGGGACGGGCCCTGCCGGGGCTGGCTGCAGCGAGGCAGGGCGTCGTGGCAGGAGCCACTGGTGGCCCCTTAGCGACAAGGTCCTGGGGTGTGTGTGGAGGTCTCACCTTCCCTCCTGGATTCGGGCACCCAGCAGAGCGGGGAGCTCACCCCACCGCCGCGGGGGGGAGGCTCTGGGACCACCCCAAGGCAGGAGCACCCTGCTGTGGTTCGGGCTTCCCTCCCATGGGGTGGGTGCCGTGGGGCCGCCCCGGTGCCCTAATTCCCCACAAAGGGCTATAACGCTTTCCAGCAGCAGCAGCAGCAGTTTACAGAGCAGGGGCCGCCCCCGCCCCCGCCGTGCCCCCGTCCCTGGCACCCCCCGGGCCCGGCGTTAGACGTAGCATTGCCCCACGTAGAGAGCTAGGCACCGGTTTTACTCCTTTTTGCCTTAGGTCCCTCGATGTCCTCGATCTTTCGTGCAATAATGTAGATAAGGATCCCGGCTGCCCCGGGAGGGCTCGGTAGCACCGCCCGGGGTGTGTCCCAGGGGGTGCCCGGTGTGATTTCTGTCCCCGTCGAGGTCGCTGTGTCCGTAGGTTGTCAGGTTTTTATTTCCAGTTCCCTCAGCTGTCGGGTTTCGGACCTTCTTCCCATAGGAGAAGCTGTAGTGTCACAGACGTTACCTCAGTTTGTCACTGTTGAAAAGGATTTAAAAAAACCACAACTGAAACCATAAAAAATGACAAAATACATAGTTATAAAAGCAACAAAAAATTTCTCAATGGTGGTGATGGCCTTTTTTTATTAAATAAAGGAAACGTGATGCTGCTGTTGCGGGGGTGGAGGGCACAGGCTCTGCCTCGCCGTGACTCAGGAGTGGCTGTCCCTCCACTTCCACCCTGTCACCACGGCCACCCTGGGAAGGGAGGGCAGGGATGTGGGGAGCAGTACCGTGGGGCAGGTTGGCAGCACCCATGGGTGGGGGGCACCCAGCAGCCCTCGGTGCAGCCCCCTCCGAACAGCCAGGGCTGCCTGATGCCAAATGTATTCCAGCCACGTCCGCAGGCTAATTTCAATTTCCTGGTAATTATGCAAATGAATGTGGATTTAATTAAGGGCAGATTTCATTAAAGTCTTCTTGGGGAAATGAGAACAGGGTGGGGGAGAGCGAGGAGGAGGAGGCAGTGGCAGGGAAGCAGAGATGAAGGCAGCGCCTGCCCCGGAAGATAAATGGCCACAGGGGATGCGGAGGGGATGGACGGGATCCTTCGGGAGTGGGGGTCCCACCTGCCCCTGCCACGGGACCCTACTCTGCAGGAGGCTCAGGGCCCCCAGGCCAGAGCTGAGTGGGGCATGGCTGAGGGCAGTGCCAGGGACGGAGCCCGGGCAGTGCAGCAGCGGCTCCTTGGTGCATCCCCAGCCCCGCTGCGGGGACAGGGCAGTGACTCCTGTTCATCCCCTGCTGCAGCAGCGACGGCTCCCGGCTCCTTCCCTCCCACCAGGGCAGGGAAAGCATTGCTCTGACACGTGATTCGTATTTTTCTCTTCCCCAGCGAAAAACACAGATTTGGCCACGCCGAGAGGTCTAGGAAATCAATGTCATTGTCACCAGGCGCTGGCTGGCAGGACCCTCCCCTCCCCGATCCAGACAAAAAAGGGAACGCTGCCATTTGACGTCTCCGAGCCGAAGCGCTCGCGCGGCTCCAGCGGAGCTGCCTTTAATCCAAAGTGAAATGGGGCTAATTTTATCCTGGCAAGGTCGGGATGCTGCGAGCCCGGCAGCGCCGGCAGGGCAGGAGCTGCTTGTCTCCAGGCAAAAGCTTCAGCCCCAAAAAAATGGAGCTGAAGTTTGCCAAGCCACCGCCTGCCCGGCAAAGGTATCACCTGCCCGGCAAAGGTGTCACCTGCCCGGCCTCCCCTCCGAGATTGCTCCCCAGTTTGGCCGGGAAGGCGGCCGGACATTCTGGGGTCACAGCCGCTGACCTTGGGCAGTCCCTGAGCAAAGGATGAGCAACACAGTCACTGCTCTGAAAGGAAAATAATCCTGGATTTGGAGAGATCCTGGAGGAGCGGAGGGAAGAGGGATGGGGTGGCAGGTGTGGAATGGCGTGGGTGTGGGTGCAGCATCCCGTGAAACCAGATCCTTCCGAGCTGGGAAGGCCAGGAAGGCCTGGCTGTGACACTCAGCTGCTGATCCCGCCTCGGATTTCATCCACCCCCCGATTCTTCCGGAGCTGGATTGTGCCCGGTTTTCCTCAGAGACACTTTGTGAGGCACTGCAGCCCCAGCTAAAACACTGGGGGTTGGGAGTAAAAATAACTGGGAATGATCCGCTCGTTAGGAGCACAATGATCAACGCCGAGCTGGCATCGCACGAAAGTCCCACCCCAGTCGCAAACCAGCCCTTTAAAAGGGAATATTTCGCCACTAGGATGGTGCTTCAGCTCCCTGCTGACTCAGGAGGGGCCGTGGGATGAGGAGGGAGTTCCCACGCATCCCCAACAGGGAGGGGAGCGCAGGGTCCGCGCCGCCGGGGGCTTCCCCAGCCCGGCTCGGGGACACGGGGGACGCCAGCCCGGCGTGGGGAGCATCCATTAACCGCGCTTCTGGGGCTGATCCGCTTTCATGAACTTCCAAAAATAGCGGCGGCACGGCGCTGGAATGGGCGTCGGGAGGAAGTGTGACTCATGTGCCACCCGGCGCCCCGGCGGAACCGGGCGGGCGCCCGAGCGGGAATGCGGGAATGCGGGAATGCGGGAATGCGGGAATGCGGGAATGCGGGAATGCGGCAGGAACGGGAGCCGCGGCAGCAGGCACGGGGGCACCCCGGTGCTCTCTCTGGTGGCAGCAGACTGCCCACGGAGGGGACGCAGCTCGGACTCGTCCCTGCCCGTCCTTCCCGCGGGGACCCTCCGCTGTCTGCGATTCCAGCTGCCAGGGAGGATGGACAGACGTCAGTCAAGGCCTGGCAGCGGCCGAGGGCCCCAGCGGGAATGAGCTGCTGCAGACAGACAGCAGAAACTGTCCCGAGGTGGGGAACACCCAGCCTGTGCCGTGTGGGGAGGCTCAGCCGGCCCGTGGCCGGCGGCTGGAGGGAGAGGTGACCTTGTGTGACAACCCAGCCACCTGTGGGAAGAGGGAGAGCAGAGCCGGCTGCACCTCCAGCCCCATCCCACCCCAGCTCTCAGGACCATCCGTGCCTGCTGGGAGGAGCCCTGCGAGCATCCCACAGGAGCAGCTCATGGCCAGACCCTGCCAGGTGTTGGCTGCCTCTGCTCCAGCCTCAGCCAGCCGGGGGATCTCGGCACGGGGCAGAGGGAAGCAGGGAGCTGAGCAGGAATCTCCGCCGGCATCGCCCACTTGGCCCTGTGCTCCCCACCACGGGTTTGGACACGTTTTTTCACCCAAAGGTGTTTTTTCCCCATGGAAAAAGCGGTGTTTTCAGCAGGGGCTTTTGGCTGAAGGATGGGTGGGGCTGTCAGCTTTGGGAGGAGGGGGTTGATGGCAATTTTGGGGTGCTAGGGCCTGCGGGGGGGATGGGGAGCACCCCCAACCCTGAACACCCCCCACCCCCCAAAGGGGTGGGTTATGGGCTCCAGCTCGAAGGCCTCCCACGTTGCCATGACAACTGCAGCATCCCAGCTTGGCAGGGATGGGAGATCTCCTCCATCCCGTCACCGCCTCGCCCGGACATGGCTCTGGATCTGGCACAGGCAGCATTCCCAAACCCACGCAGGAGCACAAGGTGCTATTCCTCCTGGCTCTGAGGGCTGGGCCACGCTCCTCCAGATTCAGCCCTTCCTTCACAGCCCTGCCAGAGCCACAGGGCTGCCAGGGCAGGGGCAGGAAAGATTTCTGCTTCTCAGGTGCAGATCTTCCCATTCCAAACCCTTCCACCTGCTCTGGATTTGAAGGGTCCCGGCAAGCAGAGCATCCTCCAGGCTGCCCTCAAACCCTCCTGTCTTCTCTGGGAGGGGACAAAGTGGGCAGTGGGCTCCCAGATCATGGACCCTGCTCCCCCAGTTGCCCCAGATTTGGGGGCAGCAGAGCCAGGGGTGTCTCTGGGCTGGTGTTACCCCAGTTAACTGGAGCATCCTCACGGGTGCCTCTTGCTCTCCGCAGCCTCCCAACCCCTCAGCTCTGAGCCTGCAGAGATCCCAAGCTAATTCCTCGCTGACAGCAGTGGTACAGGGCTGGGGAGAAGCTTAGCTCCTTGTCTCAGGGGCTGCTGCGCCTCCAGAAAAGTCGCATTTGAAGAGCATTAATAGAAGATTAATCGAGGTTTTAATAAACAGCGAATCGAGCGCTAATGGAGCCCAACTTGTAAGCCACGTGTAACACCCCGGGGGCTTAAAGGCATCCAGAACATGGCTGGAACATGCTTAAAGGGGATGTTAATCACCCTGTAGCCCTGAAGACACCACATGGGGAAGGGAGCTTCGGGGGAAAGGCTGCAGGTGAGCCTGAGGCATGGCCTCACCCCTCGCACTGTTTCAGGGCACGGGGATTCACAAGCGTTTCCCCCACCCCAGCCCTGGCACGAAGGCAGGCGGAGGAATTTGGGACACCTGAGTTCCCCCAGGGCTGACAATTAAGCAAGGTCAGTTTATAAGGGATGGCCAGATGTGCCCTGGAGTGGAGTCCCCAGTCCCCAGTCATGGTGAAGGGGGGGTAACTGGGGACCATTAGGAGTGGGCAAACCCTACAGCTGGCCTAGGGTCCCTCTCCTGGGGCTACACCACCGTCCTGGCCTGGAACCCATCAGCCCTTCCCTGGCTGAAGCCTCACCACTTCCTCCCTCCTCTCCCAGATTCCATAATCCCAGACAGTGATTTAGATTCCCTCCGTCACCTCCAGCCCGAGGAAGGTCCAGCTCCCTCAGCCTCCGCTGGCCTCGCTCCAGTTTGTGGCACCTCTGCAGCCACTCGAGGGACAGGCCTGGTTTGAGGAGCAGTGCCAGGAGCCTTTCCCAAGGACCAAGGTCTAGTTCCAAAGTCCCCCTTTACCCCGTGAGCGTGGCTGGCTCTGCAGAGCTCCTGGGTCACGTCTGCCCCCGGGGCTGGCCAGGATAACTGGTGTGTGCCAGGGCTGGCTGGCTGCCCCCCAGGCTGCCCAGACAACTGGCCTGGCTTCAGGGCCAGGGGGACTCCAATATTTGGAGGCTGCCAGCTGTGCTGGCTGGAGGCTGTGGGCTGGACACTGAGTCTGGCTGTGGGCTGGACACTGAGTCTGGCTGTGGACTGGACATTGAGTCTGGCTGTGGGCTCGACATCGAGTCTGGTGGTGGCTGCGGGCTGGACATTGAGCCTGGGGGTGGCTGTGTGGGAGCTCAGCAGCTCAGGATGGATGGACTGTGGTAGTTTAGTGGTCAGGAGCTTCTCAGGGGTATTCAGTTTGCTCCACAGCACCTCAGTCAGATCCACGTGTTTGGATATCCCCCTGTGGGGGAGGGAGCAGCTCTGCAGGGCCCCAGGGCACTCTGGCTGGCAGCAGGGTTGAAGCAGCCCGGGATTCTCTGTCAGGAGCTGAACACCATCCTGGCTTCCAGGCTTCCCAAGGAGGCTGGATCTTGGGGAAGGACAGGCCTGGGTAAGAGACTGGGACCAGCACAACAGCCCCGTTTGTCTCAGTGACCTCCCTGCAAGACGAGGCATCCGGCTCCGAGTCCCTGCCCAGCTTTCCCACCATTCCTGGGAGCCACTTGTTCCTGCTGCTCCACAGCCCTCAGGGAAACATCCTGGCCAGTGCTGTGAGAGGGAATCAGGCACCACCAGCTCAGGATCTTCTGCCAGAGCATTGGAAAGGAGCCCCACACCCAGAGTCAGCACTCAGAGCTGGAACTGCAGCTGGTGGGTGTTAAGGGCTCCAGAGCCCCTCGAGTTCCTGTGAGGCTCAGGCCAAAAGCACTCTGCGGTCTCCAAGCAGTGGCTGCCAGCTGAGGGACAATGGCCAGCTGAGGCAGAGGAGCGGGGACAGCCATTCCACCCCGCCCTGCTCCCTCCTGCCCTCTCTCTCTGTGCCTTGAAGTCTGTCAGGTGTCAGTGCCAGGCAGGTCAGCCAGTACCTCACAGCATCCACATCACAGAATTCCAGAACAGTTCGGCTTGGAAGAGACCACCAGAGCTCATCTGGTCCCACCTCCCTGCTCAAGCACAGGGCACAGGATTGTGTCCAGATGGCTCTTGAGTATCTTCACGGAAGGAGACTCCACAGCCTCTCTGGACAGCCTGGGCCAGTGCTCAGTCACTGCACAGGGAGGAAGTTCTTCCTCATGTTGGTTTAGTGGGAATGGTCAGAGGTTGGATCCACTGATCTTGGAGGTCTTTTCCATCCCTAATGATTCCATGTTCATTTGGAACTCCTGGGATCAGTCCCTGCCTGCTCCTCTGGTGCCACTGCTGGGCCCCCGGAGCAGAGCCTGGGCCCTGCTCAGAGCCCTCCCTGCAGCCAGGGACACCCAGGGCTGAGGGCCCCTCTCAGCTGGGGCTCCTCTCGAGGCTGAGCAGCCCCAGCTCCCTCAGCCTTTCCTGGGCACAGAGATGCTCCAGTCCCCTCAACATTGTCTTGGGCAAACCAGTCACAAACAGGCCCACTGGAGCCACCTGAGGATCTTGAGCACCTGCAGCATCTTGGTGATCCTGCTGCACACGTTTTCATCTTCAAAATCATCTTTGAAAGCTCACAAAGATGTCAGGAGGCTCCTGATGGCCAGAAAATGCCCAGAAAATGGCCAACACCCCTCAGGTGCGTGAGGAGGAGACTCCAGGGGTCAGATCCATCGGTTCACCTGGCAGAGCAGCCAAGCAGAGCCCCAGGAAAGGGCCAGGAGCTCAGCAGAGCCCAAGCTGAGGCTTAAATATCCTCAGAGCTGCAGATGGATGGATGGATGGATGGAGGGATGGATGGATGGATGGATGGATGGATGGATGGAGACAGACCCCACAGCCCCTCAGCTGAGCTCCCTCGGAATTTTTGCAGGACCAGCAGCCCCAGTTTGACCCCACACCATGTGAAACTCTCCTGGCAGAGCTTCTGCCTTGGTTTACTGGATCAAACCGGTCACTTCTGGGGACGGACAGTGGTGTTGCTGCCGGGCAGTGGCCGTGGCAGGGCCAGGTGGGCCCAGACAAGGCACTGCCAGCCCTGGTCTCCTGCATGACCCAGTTAGAGCACCCAGTGAGCTCCTGTGCCGTGTTCCTGGCTGAGCATCGCTGTTCCCTGCTTTAATTACCCGCGGGTGACTCATCCCGGCCCCGTTTATCAGCGCCCGCACACAAAGCGCCCTTTGTGCTCCTCCAGCCCTGCCAGGGGGAACTGCCAAGGACCAATTCATCAGCAGCTCCTGCTGCCACAGGCCTGGAGATGGTGCCCTGGGAAGGGGAGCTCAAGGACTGGAGAAGGGCCACTGCCAGCCCCATGGGACAGAACTGGGACTGGAGCCCAGGTCCTGATCCCAGCCCAGGAAGACGGTGGTGAGGCAAATACATCCTTGCCAGGGCCCAGCCACCACCCCGTCATATCACAGGCAGGGATGAGGGATGGGTTGGAAGGGACCTTAAAGATCATCCAATTCCTCTGTCATGGGCAGGGACACCTCCCACTATCCCAGGGTGCTCCAAGCCCCGTCCAGCCTGGCCTTGGGCACTGCCAGGGATCCAGGGGCAGCCACAGCTGCTCTGGGCACCCTGTGCCAGGGCCGCCCCACCCTCCCAGGGAGCAATTCCTTCCCAATATCCCATCTAACCCTGCCCTCTGGCAGTGGGAAGCCATTCCCCCTTGTCCTGTCCCTGCAGGCCCTTGTCCAAAGTCCCTCTCCAGCTCTCCTGGAGCCCCTTGAAGCACTGGAAAGGGCTCTGAGATCAGCAGTGGCTCTTGGCCAAGAGAGGTGCCTTTGGCTCTGGCAGCCAGAGCAAGGCAGATATTTGTGGGCACGGCACAGGATTATCGAGTTTGGTGAGTGTGGATGATCCAAGGACAGCTCCAGCAAGTCCATCAACTCCTCCTGCTTCCTGAGCCAGCCCTGGGCCTCAGGAGATGAAACCCACGTGCCCAATTTCGAGTGTGCCGGGAGGGCAGCAAATCCCCTTAGCTGTGCAGTGCTGCTGGTCTGAGCGGTGACATGGGACATTCCCAGGGCTCAGCAGGGCTCGTGTGCCCAGGGCTGGGGCAGAAACTTTTTTGGGGTGGAAGAGTCAGTTTGGGCAGGCTGAAAGTGCTGAGCAGTCGATGTGTCTGCACTGGTGGCTGCAGAGGGTCAGCAGAGCTGGCACCCAGCTCCCCCAGCAGTGTCTGGGTGCTGACCCCGGCACCCACAGGAGGGCATGGCCAGGCTGTGCCCAGTGGGAATGAGCTGCTCCTGCAGCTCCCTGCCAGCTCAGCCCTGCTCGGGCTGATAAGGGGAGTGATAAAGTCCCCTCAGATCACCTGTCAGGGTGTCAGTGTCCCACTGCTGCTGGGGACAGCCAGGCAGGAATTCCAGGCCTAGCTGGTGATTAGTTAAATCTGTCCTTGGCACAGAGGAGCTACAAACCTGCAACATGAGCAAGGCTCTGCCTGTGCCCTCCGTAGGGGAAAGCATCCGCCACATCCCTGGGGACACCAGTCCTTCCTGAGGAGGAACAAAGGACTCACCTGAGAGCTCCCCAGGTGTGTGAATAAATACAATGTGCCCACCCCGGGGCACAGCAGGAGCCGTGCAGGCCGTGGGGAGCTGCTCTGTGCCCCAACACCTGCCCCTAAAGGGAGCTGATCAGGCTGGGAAGGTGGGGTATCAGCTCCAGGCACTGTGTTCCCATTTGTGCCATGGCAGGACCCGAAGGAGTTAACAGCAAATGCCACCTCCTGTATTTTATCTCTCCTCCATTGAGGCAGCTCTGACACTGGCAGCAGAACAATGCAAAATTCTGATTAGCTCTGGTTTTCCAGCAAGAGGGGAGGCACAAGAGGGTGGGGAATTAATACTATTCTGCATAATTTTTAATCTAAATTCCATTTCTTTTCTTTTCTTTCTCCAGGAAGCAAACAATCTAGGGGGTTTTGTACTCAATTTCTTGCTTTCATAATCTAAATGAATTGTTTGCAAGTAGGAGCCAGCTGCAAAGCTGGCAATCTCGGATCAAATCTGCCTTTCTCCTAGTTCTTTCAATCATTAATTTGCTCCTCAGCTCTGATTAGCTAATCCTGGCTGCCTTGTGGCAGTTTCCAGGGAAAAACAGTGCGAGAGCTGCAGCTCCCGTTGCCGGAGCCGGAGCTGACGGCCGAGTGACAGGATTGATTCCTGGTGCTTCGTGGTGCTCCTGGTTGTCACTTCTCCAGAGACAAGTGGGGTATTCTCTAGGAGAAAAGGCTGGCAGGGTTATTTCTGGAATGCTGGCATTTTGGAAATACCAGAGGATGATGCTTTCCCCTGCTCTGCGCGGGGTGTAGTTCGTTATGCCGAGATTAATTAGCTGGGCTTTAAAATAGGAACCCAGGCCACTGCAGCAGATCCTTGCTCACAGATGTCTGGGTGCTGCCCCATTTTCTGGGATGTTGCTGCTGTGCCAGGGGGATGTGGCAGAGCTGCCACCTCCATTTCCTAGATGGGAAACTGAGGCACGGGGCTTTGCCTGCTGGTGAATGGAGGCTCACAGAGCTCAGCAGGGATGTCTGGAAGGGGATGGGAAATGGGATGTGCTTTGTGCCAGGCTCTGGTCTGTTACACAGTGAATCAGTCTTTACTCAGAGGGTGGGGAGGCCCTGGCTCAGGGTGCCCAGAGCAGCTGTGGCTGCCCCTGCATCCCTGGAAGTGTCCAAGGCCAGGCTGGACAGGGCTTGGGGCAACCTGGGATAGTGGAAGGTGTCCCTGCCCATGGCAGGGGGTGGAATGGGATGGGCTTTGAGGTCCCTTCCCACCCAAACCATTCATAATTTTCTGATTTTATGAATTAATTCTATGAATTAAGAGTCATGGTTTCAACTCCTGGGAGTGCTCCTGCCAAGCCCTGATGGGCTGGGGGTGTCCCACTGGGATGTCACCTCCCCAGGCTGACTGCTGGCACTCACCAGAGCATCCCCTCGCAATGTCCAGCTCCCTGAGATCCCAATCCCACAGGTGTGAGGGCCCAGGTGAGAGGGACAGGGCCCTGTGACCCTTGTGTCACCAGGCTGGCCGGGTCAGGGCTGCTGCTGGCCCCGTGTGCCCCTTCCTCGCGTGCAGCTCCACAGGGCTGGTCCCTCAGCTGCTGTCTTTATTCCATTCCTTTTCCAGATCAAATTCCCCGAGTGCAGGGGGTGGATCCTTTTAATTTCCATTTGTTCCAAAGCCATACAGGGCTTACAAGCATGACAGAAATGTGCCTGGAGTGCAGGAAATGGCCTACTTAGCTACAGGAGCAGAGCGGGCTCCTCCGGCACGCTGACTCCAAGGACCTTGTCCTCCCCAGGGACCAGGGCAGCTGCCTGCTTCCCTCTGCAGCTCCTTCCTGGAGATGTTCGGTCCTACCACAAAGCCCAAAGAGCCCATGCAGGCAGAACAGTGCTGGGGAGCAGAGGCTGGGAGAAATTTCCAAGGTTGGACAGAGCTTGGAGCAACCTGGGATAGTGGAAGGTGTCCCTGCCCTCGGCAGGGGCTGGCACTGGATGAGTTTTAAGGTTCCTTCCAACCCAAACCAGTCTGGGATTCTGTGATTCTGACAATGCACTGCTGTGCCAGGTCAGGACAGGTCACTGTCTGTGTCCCCCTCACCCCCAGCTGGCTGTGACAACCTCTTCTGGCTGTTCCAAGGTAGTTTAGAGAAGGGCGGGGGCTGTGTCAGGACTGATACCTGCTGAGGTGCTGGAGTCCAAGGCATGCCAAGCAGAGCTTGCAGGGCCAGGCCTCCGACAGCTTTGGGTCTTACTGGGCACTTCCATCTCGTCTGCAAAGGGACAGATCTCAGCTGTCACCTCCTCACAGTTTGTGTGAGCTGGGAAGGAGGAGGGCTCATCCCAGGCTCTTCCAGAGGGAAAGGCTGTACAAAGAAGGGGTTAATGTGCCCAGAGCACCCAGAGCTGGGCTGGCCAGGGAGCTCTGCCCTCACCTCTGGGACACTCACAGGGACTGTCCCTGCCACTTCTGCCATGGCTGGAACTAGAAGCATGCACAGCATGACAGAATATCCTGGGCTGGAAGGGACCCACAGGGATCATGGATCCAACTCCAGGCCCTGCACAGACACCCCAACAATCCCACCCTGGGCATCCCTGGCAGCGCTGTCCAAACGCTCCTGGAGCTCTGGCAGCCTCGGGGCCGTGCCCATTCCCTGGGGAGCCTGGGCAGTGCCCAGCACCCTCGGGGGGAAGAACCTTTCCCTGATCTCCAGCCTGACCCTGCCCTGGCCCAGCTCCAGCCCTTCCCTGGCTCCTGTCCCTGGCACAGGGAGCAGAGATCGGAGCTGCAGCCCCAGTGAGCTCTGCCCTCAGCCTCCTCCTCCAGCTGAACAATCCAAGTGCCCTCAGCTGCTCCTCAGACCCTTCCCCATGCCCATGCCCCTCCTTTGGACACTCTCCAAGGACACTTTAGATCCTTCTGATATCGTGGCACCCACAACTGCCCCAGAGCCGAGGTGAGGCCGCACCAAAGCAGAGTCTAAGTCTTTGCCTTAGCCAGGCAGGTAGGAACAGGATGTTCCCTGGGCTGAGAAGAGTCTTTCCTAAAGCAAAAAGA
Organism: Machaerirhynchus nigripectus; assembly: GCA_013397975.1. NCBI lineage: Eukaryota > Metazoa > Chordata > Aves > Passeriformes > Dicruridae > Machaerirhynchus > Machaerirhynchus nigripectus. The sequence continues at coordinate 95,497 of VZRQ01003286.1, forward strand.
TCCCGGAGACCCCAGTGGGTCCCAGGAAGGCTGAGGACCTTTGTATTAACACCAGCTTCGTTTTGTCAGGGCTCCTAGAAAGGATCACGGGATCAGAGGCTGCTGAAGGAGGAGGAAGAGGAGGCAGGGCCGTGTGCCCACGGGAGGGGGCAGGATGTGGGCTGGCACAGTCCCTAACAGGGCTGCTGGAGCAGAGGCAGGTGAACATTGAGCTGTCCAGCTTTTGATCCGATTGAACAGCTCAGCCTGGTGCACTGAACCCTCCAGGGATCCAGCTCTCCCTCAGACTATTTCCATTTCGTTTGCTGTGGGTTTGTCTTTGGTTCAAAGAACACAGGAGCAGCAGCAAGTGGAGTCTCCCCATGAAGTCCCTGAGGCCTGGGGGAGATGGAGTCCCCAGGCGCCTGAGAGACACACAGCAGTGAACAACTACCCCTGGACTGGCTTCCCGAGGTTCTCCCAGCCAGAGGAATGCTCCAAGCCTTGCTCCATGGACACAAGCAGATTGTCTCTGGATGGACCCCACTGGGAAGCACAGCCACAGTTCAGAGGGGTTTGTTTTGGGGCACTGAGCCTTCCTCCACCACTCTCATTTCTCTGACCCATGCTAATGCCACACTTCAGACCTTGTGTTTTAATTCCAAACAAACAGTGCTCTTAGAGCTGCCTGTGCCTGGGTGTCCATCTCCACAGCGGCATCCAAGGCTGCCTGGGGGCCTTGCCCATCTCTGCTAGCAATCCTGGGACTCAATTCGGTGGATGCTCTCTGATGTCAGGGAGTCAAAAAGGCAGCAGAGCAGCTCCTGGGCCTGGGGAAAAACAAGGAAAGGGGTGGGGGAGAGCTGTGAGTTCTGTGCGTGGCAAAGAAACTTCTTTCCAGAGCAGGGAACTCCCTGCTCGTGGTGATGCTCAGGAGTTGTGTTTTCAAGGAACTGAAGAAAAGCAACAACGTACAAGGTGCTAAGTGGGAAATCTCCCCCCTCCCTGGCTGCTCTGCCCGTCCTTCCCAAACCCAGTCCTGGAGCAGCCCTGGCCTGGCTGTTTCCAAGCTGGAGAGGCCAAAGTGTGCCAAGGGCTGCAGGCCCAGTCTGCAATCCTGGCTGTGCTAATGAGCACCACGTCCCCAAAGCACTGGAGATGCCGTGCTGCCACCTACCCCACACAGCCCTCGGGCCCTCCTGCCAGCCCTGCCTCTCCTCACAGCTTTTTAGTCTCTTTTTTGGGACTCCAGCCCTTCTGCCTGCTGCTGAGGGGCAGAGGATCATGCCAAGAGGGGCTGGGAGGTGTTCTCCCTGCGTTGCTCTGCTCCAGCCCCAGGTTTCAGGGGTGCAGGGAGGGGGATGCAGCAGCAGCCGCTGTGGCTCCAGGCAGAGTGGGGGATTAGTGCTGCCAGGGGAGGCTGGACTGCTCCCCATGGGCTCTCACTGAGGGACAGAGACTGTGCCACCCCGCTGCTCTGGTGGCTGATGGTGGCAGTCAGTGATGTCACCGAGGGAGAGACACTTTGTCCTCACAGTCCCATCCCAGCCACTGCTGCAGGTGAGGGGAGATGTCCAGCCCCAGGACATCCCAGTCCCCAGGCTGAGCACAGCTCTCCCTGACCACTCTCTTATTCCTGGACACATCCCAGTTTGGGCACGGACCAGCTGCAGGGACACTGGGACACCCCCCTGGAGGTTCACCAGCCCCTAATGGTGGCACCAACAAACCAGGGCTCTGCCACTTCCAAAGGTGAGCTGTGCTGTGTGCCCTGGCACGGCTGCTGCAGCTCACTGGGGAGAACAGGGAGCTCCCAAAGCGTGGATGTGTCTGCTCCTAGGGCAGCTGTGTCACCCAGGGCAGGTGAAGGTGCTCCAGGAATGCAGCAGAGCAGGCAGACAACCAGCCCAGGCACAGATGTCAGCACTGCAACAGGCCACGTCTGGAAAGCTGATTTCTCATCCTATTGCCTAATCCCAAATCACACTGGCAGCGAGGATGATACTCCCTTTCACTTCCACGGCTTGACTCCACCAAGAAAGGCTGCAGCTCTGCTCAGACCAGGAGGATTTGAAACCCATGTTCATTTAACCCTCCTGAACTTTGCCTGCTATCGTGTTGTTGCTCATTAGCTTTGCCCTGCAAAGCCTGGCTGACATTTCATAAACTCATTAGCAGGAGATCAGAGCCTCAAACATCATTCCTGGGGCCATCCTTTGAGGAACAGGTTCCCCGGTGCGTTTGCTCCTCAGATCTCACTCTGATTCCTGAACCTCCCCTGAACTTGGGAGAAAAAGGCCCACTGGAAAACCAACAGGAGCTGCTGCTGAGCTGTTTGTACCTCCAAGGAGATATGCTGCTGTCCCAGGACTGCATCCCTGCTCCAAAGTCCGAGCTCCTGCGAGCAGCCCCGGCTTCCAGAGGGATTAGATTGCGCATCCCAGGCTGCCAGAAGCAGGGAGAAGGGCTGAGCATATTTGCTTTTCCTCCTCTCTAGCACAAAAAGCCCTCTAAGCCTCTCCCTGATAGGCTCGTTCCCCGGCGCCGGGAAGCAGAAGGGATTTTATGTCAGGCACAGAGATGTAACGTCCTTTCAAAGCAAATCAGGAGACAGCCTGGACTTGCTGCCCTGTCACATTCCTTGGCAACAGCCTGGCACCCTGGCAGCAGCCAGCACTGGGCTGTGACAGCCCTGCAGCTCCGCAGAGCCGAGCAGGCAGCGCTGCCCAGGCACTGCAGCGCCGGGAATCCCACTGCGCCTCTGGAGAGCGGCCGGAAACGGCGGCCGAACGACTTTGGGGAAGTTGGGGTCGTTTTGTCTGTGCTAAAAGCAGGAATGCACACTTCAAAGGGGGCTCTGTGGCTTTTAAGGCTCACTCCTTAGAGCACCGGTGCTGAAGGCAGCAGCTCTGATGTGTTAGGTGAGGTTACAAACGCATCTCGCTCTCCTGCTGGGCTTTCATTGGGAAGAAAAAGGGATCCAGAGGAGAGGTTTGTCCACTTGCTGTCATTTCTCACTCCCCACAAGTCTTTTAGCACAGAATCACAGAACGGTCTGGGCTGGAAGGGACCTTAAAGCTCATGTCATCCCACCCCTGCCGTGGGCAGGGACACCTCCACCAGCACTTCACATCTCCTGGTCCCAACTCCTCAGGCTCTCCCTCCTCTACCCAAACCTCTCATTTGTTCTGAACTAAACTTTGATGATTGCAGCCAGAATTTTGAATGTATTTATGCAGTTTATTCCCATTAGCTGCCCACATGTCTGGAGCTCAGCGTTTCCTTTCTTGGGATGAATTACTGAGAAAATATTCATCTAGACCATCCCTGGAATGGCTAATGGCTTCACTTCTCCTCTTCACTTGGATTTGGGCTTCTGAAACACAACTTTCAGAACACAGGACATGTGCCAGCTTGGCCATAGGGCTGAATGAACATTTCCTGACACTATTTTTGACAAATATCACAGATGCTTGAAATTGTTCCCTGTGAGGGTGGGCAGGCCCTGGCACAGGGTGCCCAGAGCAGCTGTGGCTGCCCCTGGATCCCTGGCAGTGTCCAAGGCCAGGGCGGACGGGGGTTGGAGCAGCCTGGGATAGTGGGAGGTGTCCCTGCCATGGCAGGGGGTGGAATGGGATGGGCTTTAAGGTCCCTCCCAACCCCAACCATTCCATGATTCTGTGGTATTTTTCTCAGTTTTGGTTTTTCACAAAGAGTAACTGAATATCCATGGAAAATATAGAACCTTTATCAATATCTTCAAATGTTTTGATTCAAAACTGTGTCACCACTGTAATGTGGGAGACAGTTTGACAGGATTTTGGTCCCACCTTCCCCATGTTCTGGGCTCTCAGCCTAAGCCAAGGCTTGGGGCTGTCACCACCTCTGATTCATAGAAGTTACAATTTTCTTTGGAATTTCAACCAATGTTAACAAGTCTCCTTCATCACAGGAGCACAAAGGACACTTATCCGTAGCATAAACGTCTCTACTTGCCTGATTCTCATTCTGGGGATAAAGGAGATGCTCTGCAGTGTCCAGGACCGACTGGTTCTGCCAGCAGGCACTGGGGGCAAAGAGAGAGGGAAGCAGGGTTAGTTTGCCATGTCAGCTGTGAGGCAGGGAGATGACCCAGCTCTGGCGAGGGCTGAGCTCTGTGCCAGCAGCTCCAGCCACGGGCATCTGTTACTGCTCCTCTCTACACAGCTAAATCCTGGGTTTTACAAAGCTTTGTGTAAATGGCTTTGCACTATTTAAATATAAACCTTCAAACAAACAGCCACGTCCAGTTGCATAATGGTGGCTCTGGGGCAGTGGGAAATGCACAGAAACGCTCTGGGCAAGGGGGTTTTCCTCCATGAAGATAATCTGGGTGTTTTCCCCCAATCCCAGGATTTACTAAAGTGCCTGGAGCAGCAGGCACTGCCTCACCAGTCCTGCTTTTGCTCTGGCCCTCCTCAAGCCACACACGACCCGCCCACAAAATGTATTCCAGAGAAATCAAAAGGCAAGACACCGATTTCAGAAGTGCCTTTTGAACTGACTCCGTGCACACTCGGAGCCTCAGGCTTGAACACTCTCCCGAGGCTTTGGAAACCACTCCCTGCTCCCTGCCCCCATACCCAGGTATTGTGCTTGGCAACAGTTTTCCCTTCGCTGGTTTTCAGCGGCTCCGAGATTTTACACCCCATGTGTTCATTTTTTTCTTTTTTTCTTTTTTTCTTTTTTTTTTTTTCTTTTTACACCTCCTTCCCCTCCAAAGCTCCCCGGGATGAGGTTCCTACAGGGATAACATCGCTCCCTGCTAGCAGCAATTAACACTTGGTAAGAATGTTTCATCAGAGAGAAAAACATCCAGCTAAATTCTTTAGCACTTGGCTTCTGCTCTGATTGCAGTACGTCGTTTAAAGGCAGGAACGCACAAAGCCTGGCCTAAACTCTGATTTTTCTCCTGCTGCAGCTCGGTTTTAGGGGCGCTTTAACCAACCTCTGCCTACTGAGCTGAGTTAACCAGGTGAGCTGCTAAGTCTGTGCACAACGCAGCTCCTGACAATCTGAAAGTGCTTTTTAAATGCTCAAACCATAAAGGAGTAATCGCTGTGGAATCAGCATCACCTCTGAAGGCAGCTAAATCTGGTTTGTCATGCATAAAAAGCAGAGCATGCCTTCCTTCCAGGAGCTGCTTTGAATCTAGTGCTGTAAATTCTTGCCTCTGCCACCCTGCAGCCAGGAAATGTGGCTGTGAAAACAAGTTGTGACAGGGAAAATTCAGATGCTTTATCCCGAGCTATCCAGGCAGCCGGATGCTGACAGGACAAGAAAGGCTAAGTCCCACATCGTTTTCCCTTGCCTGTGGATAGGATGGTGTCACTTCCCCCTCCGGGATCCCCACTGCTCCCTCCCCTCTTCCAAACACTTCCCTCTGCCCCATGAGCTCCCCTTGGCACGCTCCCAGACTCTCCCAGATTCCTGCTTCGGCTCCACTTTTGGCAGGCAACCAAACTCCCAGGCTGCTTTTGTGCCCACACCTGCATTGTTCGTGTCCCTTTTTCTGTGTCCAGTGGTTTTGTGGTGCAGAAATAATGTCCAGAGAGCAGCCAGAGTGAGCCCTGCTGCTGAACAACCACCTCAGCAAGGAGGGTCTGGGGCTGTCTCCACGTCCCCCAGGAGCTGAATTGGTTCTCTCCTAGACAGAGCTGGCTTAGGAAAGCTTTAACAGGCTCAGTCAGGAGCAGTTACACTGGCAGAGCCCACACGGTTCCTCTCAACACCTGATTCCTCCTCATCCCAGCCCATCTCTGACATCACAGCCAGGCTTCCATACAGATGGCAACGTCCCTCCCCGTGGCACGGAGCCGCAGAAATGTGGCTCAGCTGCCACTCGAGTCCCAGGGCTGGGAAATAATCCCTTCCCCGCGGTGAGGCTTCAGCAGTGCAGCTGAAATGCAGGGAGCTGGGCAGGTATTGGAATCCTGGCAGAGAGAGGGAGATAAATATCCAGTGATTTATCCGGGACACAAAGGGCTGATGGAGCTGTAGGAGTAATTAACCTCTGGTGTTATTTAAATTGAAGATGTCTTGGCATGAAGTGTCCTTGGGAGGCACCAGTGAAGTCAAGGCTGATTTTAAACAGTTCGATGGCTCGGGAGACAATGAGGGTGTGAGCTCCCGATCTCCCTGAGGATCACAGCCCTCCCTCCTCCCACCCTCGGGCACTCCTTGCTGCCCCTCCCTTCCACAGGCATTTTCCATCTTGGAGGCGAAAATGGGGTTGGTGTTTGTAGAACTGGTTTGAAACGGCTCTGTGATCGCTGGTTCTGGCACTGCGGGGAGAGGCAGAGTGGATCCTGCTGTTTGGGGCTGGATCCTGCTGTTTTGGGCTGGATCCTGCTGTTTATGGGTAGATCCTACTGTTTGGGGCTGGATCCATTTGGGGGTAGATCCTTCTGTTTGGGGCTGAATTCTGCTGTTTATGGGTAGATCCTACTGTTTGGGGCTGGATCCACTTGTTTGGGGGTAGATCCTGCTGTTCAGAAGTGCCTCCTGACCCCCATAAGTTACACACGTGTATTTTGGAGTTCAGCACAGAAGTCCATCCTTTGCTCAGAGCAGGATGGGGGTGAGGGTGCAGAGATTGGCACCTAGTCCTGCCCACTCCCTGCTCAGCCCCTCGGCTCTCTGAAAGCCCGGAGAAGCCACGGGAGGTGTTTCTGGAGGGGTTGCTTGGGACTGGCCACTGGAAAGACATCGAGCCTAAAGGAGAAGTGCTGGGCTGCAGCTCATCCTGTCAAGCAGCACCCATGGCTGTGATGCTGGGGAAAATAAATAGGTGGGGGGATCTTGAGTGACTCTCCCAGAACTACCTCCAGCAGTGGCCTCCAGGGTTCCCAAAGCTCAGTTTTTTTTCATTGTAAACCAGAGAAAGAGTGGGAAATCTCACCACCAAGGGCTTGGGTAACTTGCTGTTGTTCTCCCCTTGCAGAGTAGAAGGTTTGGGATGTGGCTCCCGAGGGTGTGATTTTAAACGACTGGAAGTGTCCTCAAAATGCTGTCAGTACCATTTTTGAAAAGTTCCCAATGAAATTTGTTCCAACCATTCTTCCCAGGTGGGGCCCTGGGAACATTTCTGCAAAGGCTGAGAACTCGGAGGTGCAGACGTGGATGTTCAGCTTTGATCCCCTGGTGCCTGCAAACTCCAGCATCCCTGAATCCCTCATTCCTGCCCCACTGACAGCACTTGCTGGAAGTCCTCCAGAGGGTACAGCCAAAGTCAGGGCAGTGTTTTTGGCGTGGCTGCTGGGCTGCTCCACATGGAATGTGGCACGAAAGCGACTCTTGGTTCCTGTGCCAGGGGAGCCATGTGTGAGAGCTGCACACGCCCGTGCCAAATACCAGCCCCGTGCAGGGAACCCTTCCCTCTGGGGAACACAGGGTTAATTGCCCTGCTAATCACTCCGTTTGACTAATCAGTCCCTGCAGAGGGGTTCTGTTTGTTTGTTTTTCCAGGCTGATACATCCTCTACCCAGCGTTTCTGGTGATTTATTTAAGAGGCTAATTTTTGATTTTGCTCTCTGGTGTTTATTTTAAGGTTTGGGTTTTTGGTTTTGGTTTGTTTGTTTTTTTTTTTCCCCCAGCAAACATAAAATCTGCTAAGATATTTCTCCTAGGAATTTCATTGATTCAGCAGGTCTGTTCCCAAAGTGAGTCCTTATTTCAGAGAATTCCGTGTAGACATGGAACCAAGCTGCCAAGCCTTAGGGACACTGCAGGTCCTTAACAAAGAACACAACTCAGGTTTTAAAGGTCCTGAGTAGACGACACATGACTTGGAAACTGGGGGGCACTCTCAGGTTTTGGGGTGCTCATGGCAAGAGACACTGAGGGTCTGGAGCGTGTCCAGGGCAGGGAACAGAGCTGGGGAAGGGGCTGGAGCCCCAGGAGCAGCTGAGGGAGCTGGGAAAGGGGCTCAGCCTGGAGAAAAGGAGGCTCAGGGGGACCCTTGTGGCTCTGCACAACTCCCTGACAGGAGGGGGCAGCCGGGGGGGGCGGGCTCTGCTCCCAGGGAACAGGGACAGGAAAGGGGAAATGAGCTCAAGTAGTGCCAGGGGAGGTTTAGGTTGGATATTGGGAAAATTTCTTCACTGAAAGGGTGGTCAGGCACTGGCACAGCTGCCCAGGGTAGTGCTGGGGTCACCATCCCTGGAAGTGTTAAGAAAATGTGTGGATGTGGCACTTGAGGGCCTGGTTTAAAGGTGACCGTGCTGGTGGCACTGGGTTGCTGGCTGGACTTGATCTTTTCCGGCCTGAACAATTCCATGACCCCATGACTGACCCATGAATGAGGTAACTGTGCAGAACAGGCTGCCTTGGAGTGGCAGCTGCCCTTAGCAGAGGTACAGAAAGGAGAGGTGCCCTCCCTCAGGGCAGGAGCTCCTCCTTACCTGTCCAGCAGGGAGCCCAGGGAGGTGACAGCGCTGTCCCGCTGTGCTGCCAGCACCAGGCACAACCCGTCCTTCAGCAGGGAACACTGCAAGAGAGGGAGGAACAGAGCTTTGGTGCTGCTCTGCACTTGAACAAGTCTCTTAAGTCTGGCTGATGGGTGAGGAACAGGGGCCACAGACAACAGATCCTTCCAGACAGAGCCAGTGCCGTGTCTGAGCTGTGTGTGATCCCTGCAGCCCACCTGTATTCCTGCTGCCCTCTCTGAGGGAAAACCAGCAGATTATCTGCGTGTGTTACTCAGTCCTTGCCTCTGCTGGAAGCAGGAACACCAAGACAGGTAAATATTGAGATGTCGTAGCAGGAACACTCATTACTTGCAGCAGCCCATCTCTCTTCTAGTGAGGGAAAGCAAAGGCTGTAACATTCACCTTTGGCTCAGCAGTGCCAGATCCTTCTGGAAACACACCAGCTCTGCCCAGGGCTGTTTATCTCTGACAGGAGGAAGGAGGGATGGCTCTGCTCCCCCCACATTCCTGGAGAGCTGTGCACATTGCACGTGCAGAGGGATGGCTCCTCGGGGGACTCAGGGGACAGGCGAGCAGTGCTTACACTAATTGGCTGCCCGATGTAATTGCTGTTCCATACAGATGTACTTCAAAGGGATGCTGTCAGTTTTAAAAAGCGCAGCCTGGAAAGATCTTACCTGCTGTTATCACAGATAACACCCAAGACTTAGAACTGAGAGCTGGAAGCCCCAAAGTTTGTGTTTTGTGAAGGGCCTGCAGTGGTCTGACAGCCCTCAGGTGATTGTTGGTTTGCTACTGCCACTGTAATTACCTCCCCCCTTGTTTACTCTCTGCTGCTGACAGCACTTCCCTGCACATTCCACCTCCCAGCTTTGTCCAGGCAAGGTTTCTGACGGGGTGGGCTTCTCCTACACCAAGAGGAAAACAGGCTGGGCTTGGTACTCTGTTGCTGTGGAGCAATGGCAGCTCAGGCCAGCAGCACATCCTGTGCCCAAAACCCAGGCGGGGCTGCACCTACTGAGAGCCACAGGACGGCCTGGGTGGGAAGGGACCTCAAAGCCCCCCTTGTTCCACCCCTGCCATGGGCAGGGACACCTTCCACTGTCCTAGGCTGCTCCAAGCCTCGTCCAGCCTGGCCTTGGACACTGCCAGGGATCCAGAGGCAGCTGCAGCTTCTCTGGGCACCCTGTGCCAGGGCCTCCCCACCCTCCCAGGGAAGAATTTCTTCCCAATATCCCATCTATCCCTGCCCTCTGGCAGTGGGAAGCCATTCCTCCTTGTGCTCTCACTCCAGACCCTTAAATAGTAAATAGTCTGTCCAACTTTCTTGTAGCTCCTTCACACACTGGAAAGCCACAATTAGGTCACCCCAAAGCCTTTTATCCTCCAGGTGAACAACCCCAATTCCCTCAGCCTTTCCTCACAGCAGAGCTGCTCCATCCCTCTGATCATCCTCTGGACTCACTCCAGCAGCACCAGGTCCTTTCTGTGCTGGGAACCCAGAGCTGGAGGCAACACTCCAGGTGGGAAATCTCTGGCTTAGGCTCCAGGGCACAGCCCAAGAAGTGAAAGGGTTGTTTAGTGTTGTAGAGGAGGATTAATGGGGTGCGATTACAGATGGGGAAATAGAAACTGTATTTATATGGAGAAACAAGGCAGGAGCAGCAGAACACACAGAACAGGGCACTGATGGCTGAGTGGAATGAAACATTCAATAAATGAAGGATGGATGGGCCATTCCCGTGAGGGTTATGTTCACACATGGGATGGTGTTGAGGGCTCCCAGGGATGCAGGAACACCAGGAAGTGTCCCCAGTGCCCACATTACTCACCAGAGGTGCCAGGGCTCAGGGGCAGTATTGCAATGGTGCCACCACAGCACATTTGCTCAGGGCAGCACCTCAGAGCAAGGCATCAAAAGGCTCTTCTTTTGTGCCAAGGAAGCAAAGCCCAGCTCCAGCTGTTCCGTACCTTTGCTGCAACACTGCCCTTGGCTCTGCTGAGCATCTGGGAGATGCAGAGAGCCTGAGGTGAGTCCAGCACAGCCAGGCGAGCTCCGGTCACCACAAAGCCGCTGCCCACGAGCTCCTCCAGCAGCTCCACGTACGGGGGGGGCTCCGAGCCCCGCAGGATTATCCCGGGCAACACCAGGCAAGTGGTTTGGCAGAGGTTCTCCAGCAATGGCTGACCTGCTGGGAAAAGAGCAGAACACTTATTTGGTCTCTGCCCCCAGCAGCTCTGAGCCCTCTTGGTGCCTCTGCCCTGGCACAGCCACGTCCATGGCAGTTGGAGGCACCGCGGTGTCGGGATGTGCTCTGGGATGTGCTCTGGGATGTGCTCTGGGATGTGCTCTGGGATGCTCATCCCAAGCTGCTGCATGCCTTCGTGTCCCTGTCTGGAGATCACAAGACAGCAGGAATGACCCCATTTCAGGAGTCAGACAAGGACAACTGCTGGTTTGCTACAGGAGGTACTATTCCATTTTCATTTTTCCCAAGCAGAGAAAGCTGCTAATCCAGCTGCTTTTATAATCCCAAATGTAATTCTGCTCAGCATACGTGAGGCTTAATGTATTTCATATTTTCCTCATGATAAATCTGTCTGCCCATTAGGCAGCAGCTTTTGTGATAATTATTTGCTGGAAGGAGGTTTCCTCGTGTGCAAGAGCTTCCTCTAGTGTCCAAGATGAGCCCAGAACGTGAGTGATGTGTCTGCTTTGCTGGAGGCACTTACGAGATCGTGCCTGACAGTTGAGAGATCACGTGGATGTGCTTTTCCAGGGCAGTAACTCTTTGAAATACATTTTCTGAGACACAAACACATCAGGGCTGTGCACTGCTTTCCTCTTTACTCTGCTTAGGCATCTTCAAAGCTAAGATATCCTCGTGCAGCAGGAAATTAGGGGCATGTATTTTGAGATTAGCTCCCGACCCTGAGCTGTGCAAAGCCTGCAGAATACCTGGGCCCTCTCCACAAGAAGCTGTTATTTTATTTTATTTTATGCAAACCCTTCTACAAATCAAGGGATTCAGGCACAGCAAACCTGTGCTACAGGCCTGGTGCTTACCCATTGTGCACTATGATGGGGAAAACACCCTTCCCAAATACCTTGGGACAAATCCTCCTTCAGAGACCCCGTGCACAAAAGTGACTTGGTGTTCACCCCACGGGCAGAGGACTTGATTTACCACCCCCTCCTTGCACTTCTGCACCTGCTGGGATGTGACCAATCCCCCCCCAAGTCCTGTGTCAGGCAGGGCTGGGCTGTGATTCTGTCACATTTTTATCAAGCCCCTCTCCCATCCACAACCATCCGGTGGTTCCCCTGCTGGCATTAACGACTGCAGTGATCAGGGGTAGCACAGGAACATTTCTGAGCTGCCCACATCAGTCACATCACAGTCGAAGCTACAGGAATGAGAATAGCCTGGTTCTGAACAATTCTGCTCCCAAGGGAACACCACAGGGATGTTTCACCTGGTCCCTACTTGTTGATAAAGGCTTGGGATCAATCCACAACATCCCACGGTGGGAGCATCCCTGTGTCAGTGCCATCCCCTGCACCACAGCTGTGTTTACACATGTCCATCAAGTCAAATCAGCAGGAAAGGCCCTGAGAAGCTGCTGCATCCCAGGAAGTGTCAGCCTGGCTGAGGCTTCAGCCCCCAATCAAAGTCAGCCTGGCGATAGCTGGGAGTCATTTGGAGCTGGCAGCTGCTCAGCAGCAGCGGGAGCTGAATGAGCTCTCAGCCCAGCTCAGGAGAGGTCCCTGGCCACGCTGCCAGCAGCACTCCCTGCACCAATTGATATTTATCTACTCACAGCACAGAAGAGCTCAGCGCTGCCCAGCCCTGCCTCTCCAGGGGAGGCTCTGAACGGACACAAACCACCGAGGCTGTGCCGAGGCACCTGGGAAGGGTTCAGGGAGGAACATGTGCTGCTCTGACACCAGCTGTGTTGTCAGTGCTTGTTCTGCTGCTGCTGTTAAGGTCAGCCCTTGTGGACAGCTCTGTCTTTAAAGCCCTGAAGTGCTGGCAGGCGAACAGTTAAAGGCAGGACTCCCCTGGAGCTGTTCTCTGCAGCTCAGAGCTGTCTCTCCCTTCTGAAAGAGCATCAATACCCAATCTTGCTGCCACCAGATGGTTTGTCTTGCTGTCCAATTAATCAATAGTAGTCCCAATCTCTAACAGGAGTTTCATTTCCTTACCCGGACTGCCTGGCTGCTCACAGCCCAGGACACTGGGATGCCTTCCCGGGTCATGGATTAGGATCTTGTGCTGCTTCCTGATCCCCAGGCTGAGAATGGGGTCACGTTTCAGGTTATAAATCTGCAGGGAGGGAGGGAGAAGCAAGTCATGTGAACACATTACCTAATGAGGAGGGATAACACTCCTCAAGTATTGATTCAGGCAAGCTGTGAAGCTTTTGTTGCTGTCGTGTACTTCTATAATTGCCAGCCTAGAAAACACCTGCTTGTCTGGAGATACAAGAACATTTTGCATGCATTCTTCTTTTTAATTGAGGCTTAATTCACTGCAGCATCTCATCCTTTTGAAGGTCCCATATACAGACATCATTCTAAGGTCTCAGCTTTTCAAGGCCAGGAGCTCCAGCAAAACCTGTGAGAGTCTGACAGCTTTCCCCAGTGCCACACTGGGGTGTAGCAGCTCCCTTCTGTCCCTGAATGAACTGGCACAGCCACAATGCCCTGCACTGAGCTGCACATCCACGTTAGTGAAGCCCATCACAGATGTGGCCATTGCCAGAGCTAATCTCCTGGGATCACCTCTGGGCCACAGCAAAGCTCAAACATTTCCATCCCTTGGTTGAGCACATCCCAATCGTTTTCACATCACCAGCCACCCCACCTCGTCTCCCTCCCTGAATGATACACAGCTGGTGAAAAACCAGCTCCTGGGCCAAGTGTGCCTCAGCAGTCAGGGCGAGGCTGCTTTCCCTGTTCCAAAGCAATGCTGATCATTTGGGAGCACGAGCCCTGAGCCCTCCCAAATTTACAGCAGAGGCTGCTGAGCTAACAGATCTGCAGCAGCTCCTCCCCAGCGCGGCCGCCGGGGTCACAGAGAGGGAGCAGAGTGCGGGAGGAACATCCCCAGCACAAGGAAAACTCGGCAGCTCGGGAAACATCCAAGCAGCATTATCTGAAGCATAATAGGAGAGAAGTGATGGGATAGCAGGGCCAAAGGCACTGCTCTGGCACAGCAGGATAAAGCTCAGGAAAGGCAGATTCCTACCTCTTCCTCCTGCACTGTCTGACACTGGGCACAGCACAGCCCTTCTGGGAAAAACAGCTTCACATCCCGGACAGCCACTGGGTAGGATTTGGAGCCTGAGAGATAAATACAATGAGAAGATTCTCTCAGGCCATGAATTAAACATTCTCTAGACTCACACTCGTCTTTTGGAGAGATTGATGATGTGCAACTCACTGCAGTAATTGCTTTAAAGGCCAGCTGTTCTGTACAGTAATAGCAAACATTTGAAACCATTCTATTTAGAATAGTTCCATTGCCTCCTTGGTATTTTGATCCTGTCCTGCTATCACTTAGCAGCTTCCTCAGGTAAACAAGGCTCCTTGTATTTCCTAACCGTGGAGCTGAGGGAATCATGTTAAGGAGACTGTGAAACCTTTCAATTCCAGCTCTAAATCCTGTTGTTCCTTTGCTTCTGGATCACACCAGGCTGCTCTTGCTGAAGGGAAAGAGCTACTGGTTAGTAAAACAAATGTGCTTAGTAACAATAATGCTGGGAACTCTGACTGAGCACAGAAATCAGAATTAACACGAGGCATTGCTGATGGAAGTACATTTTCCTGTTCACCTCTGGTCAAGAAAGGTAAATTGAGACTGGAACAGTCGGAGAAATTACATGATGATGACTGGGGAAAGGGAGAATCATCTGAAGAGTTAAAACAGACCTTGGCTCGTTTGACCCAACACGACCCAAAGCTGAGAAACAAATCTGATTTCTGACAAACACTTCGGGGTAGGAAAGGTCAGAGGTGTAAAAAGAGCTACTTAAAATAAAGTCCAGATAATGGCACAGGAACGAATGGGCACAAACTGTATGTGGCTATATTTAAGTTTGAAAATGTAAGAAGATTTTTAGCTCTCAAAGCTCTGTCACATCCATCCAGTTGGGGTGGGTGCTCATGGAAGGGAAAACGTGATGGGGTTGTCTGTGAGGGAATTAACTGAACTCAGTGACTTGAGAGGTCCCTCCAGGCTTAGCAGCTGAATATTTCCCTATAAAGCAACAGTGTTAGAAAGCATTACTCAGAATGGTTGGAGATTTGTGGATGGAAAATATTAGAAAGGGAAAAGCTCTTTCTATCGGAGTTTAGATAGACTGTCAATGTGCTGGCACAGACCCATGCTCCTGGGATCCAAAGAGCCTCTGAAATATTACCACCTTTGAGGCTACCCATTCAAAGAATCCCACCTGAGAGCACTCAGCCCTGTTTGAGCTCTGGAATTCCAGGTTTTGTATAGCCAGAGCCCTTCAGGCAGCAGTTTACAGTCCTGAGGTTGTGTAAGTCACCAGTGTCTGAGCTAAGCTGGATCCTTTCCACACCTCCCCACCAAACCTTCGGTGCTTCCATCATTTGTGGCATTACAGAGAACACAAATGCTCCCAAAATGAGTGTTTTACTCTCACTTTGCTCAAGGTACAAGGCAGTGTAGGGTGCATATGTAAGAGCTTTTTGGATGGAAGGAAAAGCACAGTACAATGACTTCCCAAGCCCCAGAAGAGATGGGAGGGTGCAGGTTCACCTCTGCAGCTGAGCCCCAGAGCATTAAAGCTGCACTTCTTGGTTCACCAGTCTCCCTGGAGCCCCATCTTCATCTAAATTGCATTTCCCCTGTCACTGAGGGAGGAAAAGTGAGTGTTTGCTCTGCTTCAGGCTTTAACTGAAGTTCTTCCTCAGCTGGAGCAAAACTAGGAAAGCTTAGAGTTCCCTCCTAGGAAAGGAAGATGGTCTTGGACAGTCCCTCAGTTACTCACTGAAGGTTCTTCCAGCTTAACTTGGAGGTAAATGTTTCACCTGTGTTGGAGGACCAGCTCTGGGAGGTGCAGGGGGTTAGGAACAGTCCCTTCCTTATGGACAGACAGCTCCAGGGCAGAGCAGCTGGGTCAGATCCATCGGAGTTAGCTACAGCTGTGCCCCTTTTCCTGGGATGTGTGCAGGGAGGGCTTTGTGGGCCAGCCCCACAGCTGGGTCCTGCACAGGGTCTGGGCTCAGAGGGCAGGGCCAGCTGTGGGCTCAGCCCAGATCTCAAGAGCAACTTCAGATCCCAGCCTAGGGGTCTGAAAGGAGTCAGAACATCCAAGGATCTCGCTCACACAGTGAGCTCCCTGTAGCTCCCAACAAAAATGGGATGAGACTCAGCTTCCCTTGCTCATTTTCACTGAGTTAGGCTGGGGATGCTCCAGCTGTAGCAAACATCTGAAATTTGGGGCATCTGTTACCCATTCTTAGCCATGACTGAGGAGTTTCAGGGCAATCTGGATACACAATCCACTGATCTCAAGAGCAAGAGAAGCAGGGGCTGACAATGGAAAAGGATTGGCTGAACAGCCCTGACCACTTCTTTTTGGGGTAGGTAGATCCTGCTCTTCAGTCCCTCCCACAGATCCCGTGGGATCACGGTGAGTGATCTCTCCTGGCTGAGTCCTGCTCCTCAGGGTTAAAGGTGGTTCTGCACCAAGGGGTTGGTTCTCTTCCCCAAGCTGTGGCTCCTTCATTCCCTGCCAGTTCCCAGCAGTCCACTGGATATGGATGAAAAGAGGGAGTGATCCCACAGTCCAGGATATGATAGGAGGAGCCAAATAATCCAATGGATCTTGTCAGGAAAGTTCTTCTGGGACTTGAGGGCATGCAGTGCCTGCCAGCTCACCTGAGTTTACAGAAATTACTGCTTCATTATTTTTATATCCCTTTAACTATTAGAGCAAAATCAGTGCAGTGCTGAGGAGAAGCACAGGCAGGGAGCTAACTGTGCTTAATTCCGTGGCAATTTCGGAATGACATCCTCCTCCTTGTGGCACTAACGTTGGGCTCTCCACAGGCTGCTCTTTCCAGGGACACTTCCCATTTTCCCATCCTTCACCCCCCCACACACTGCAGTGCCTCCGTGCAGGCAGAGGAGCTGGGATGGTTCAGCATTCCAAGGATGCTGACCTGCCCCGTGCCTCTGCCCGTGTGCCAGCTGGAAAGAGCCTTTCCAGATGGAAAACAGCTGAGTTTCCCTGCTTGCCTCAGCCAGAGCAGGCTTGGATCGCCTCTCTCCAGCCAGCCATCAGCATTTTGGGATGCTACAGGAACTCGGAGTCTTTGTGAAATCTTGGAGCTGGCCAGTGGGTAATGGAGACATCAGGAAGGGACACACAAGCAGGGCAGACAGATGGGTTCTTGGGGATAATAACAAAATAACCACGCTGAAAGTACGGAATGACCAAGCAGGGAAGAGATCAAAGGAAATCTGTCCTGATGAAGACAGATCTAGGGCTGCTCTGGGAAGAACCCTTTTGGAATATGTCTTCTGGGAGAATATTTCATTGCTTGAGACACACTCAGCTCAGCCACCAAGAACACAGGGAAAGCTTTCTAGGGAATAATGGCCTCCCCTGTTCCAAGGCTGGATGTGCAGTGACAATGCAGGAGGGAACAATATATAACATATTGTGCATTTGTATATCTGAGCCTCTGGACTTTTCTTTTACAAAAACCTACCATAAAATCCATTCTGGACTGTGCTGGTGCCATACTGAGCCCTCCAGAGGCATGGATCCAGTGCTTGGGCCAGCTGAGGATCCTCTGGCCCCAGGAGATCCATCAGCTTCTTCACAGCGTTGGGCCTCTGCAGGCACAGCACGAGGGCAGTGCCCGAGGTCAGGTAGGTACAGTGAGCTTCTACAGCAGCTGGATCCTGAGAAGAAACCAGAGATGGAACAGGTTATAGGGAACTGGTGAGCACTGGGAACATCCCAGCTTTCCTTGGGCTGGGAAGGAAAGTTGTGAGTGAGCAAATCTGCTGTTTGCTCCTTGTTTTCTCTCCTCTTTAATACACAGCTAGTGTACTAAGGATTCCAAAATACAGAGCTCAGACACCAAGCAGTTCCTGTGACATCCAGCAGGTCACAGGAGGGCTGCTCCTTCAGGGGAACATCAGGATCAGGAGGAAGCACAGACACAAGCAAGAACACCAGGGTCATAAATACGCTGGGATGAGGAGCCACGTTTCATTCTTCAGCTGATATAAAACGATGGATCACAGATACCAGAGCTTTGCTTTTTGAATTCACAAAAGGCAGGACCCCCCCCACACACCCTGCTTCTCCTGAAGAGTGAATTCCAGACACTAATTAGGATCAGGACTACAGGACTTAAAAGCAGGAGGGTCAGAAGAGGGGCTGCAAGAAATCAGTTTGTTCTCCTGGCCTTGTCTGATGCCCTTTGCTCCACAGCAAATTTCTCCACCTTTGCTTCTTTTCCAGTGTGGTCAGTTCAGCCCATGCCCACTCATGAGCAGAGCTGTGGAGGTCACAACGCTGAGGAAGGGTGAGAGGAAATGACAAGCAGCAACCACGGCACTGGTGAGGAGAGGCTGCTCTGAGGGCTGGGGACAGACAGAGTGACAGGGACCCTGGGAAAGGCAGCAGTGCCAGGGGCAGGCGGGCAGTAGAGCACTCCCAGACTTTCCTTTCATGAAGGAAAGCCTTGGGAAGCCAGGTTTGCTGCAGATGTCCGGGCTGAGCACAAGGTCAGGGTGCCCACAGCAGCTGCAGCCCTGCCTCCTCCTGCTTCTCCAGCTGAATAACGTGGCAGGAACATCCAGTTCTGCCTCCTCCTGCCCCTCCATCCGAGCGAGGTGGCAGGAACATCCAGCTGTGCCTCCTCCTGCCCCTCCATCCGAACGAGGTGGCAGGAACATCCAGCTGTGCCTCCCTGCACCCCACAGCGCAGCAGCCAGGGCTGGATGTTCCATCCAGCTTAGAAAACAAGGGCATTTCCATCTCCCTGCCAGAATCAACCCATGGCTATTTACTTTTTTCCCCAGTTTTTGAGGAAATAAAAACAAGAGGGGAAAAAAACACCATTTGATTCAGCTGAATCACGTCATTCCCAGAGGTTTTAATTCCTCTATTTTTTAATCTTCTAAAAGCAGCAGAGGATAGCAATTCTCTAGATAAAACATTTCCAAAAGCAAATCCTATCGTTTCATTTAAAAATATGGAGATAAAACACTTCAAGGCCTCTCTGCTTTTCTATCCCGTGAAACCATTCACTGCCTTTGACCCAAATCTTGTCGCACCCGCCTGCCTCCTAAATTGCATCTCTAAGAAGTAGGTTATGAATTGACAACCACGGCCTCAAGCCTGATACTGCCCCCTCTGTTTGCAAAGGCAGAATATTCCACGAGAAAGCCCCTCTGTGCTCAAATTGATGAGGTATTTAGGGGTTGGGTGTGGTGCTTGTCAGTGCTCCTGCCCCGTGAGCACAGGGTCACAGCGTGTGGCTCAGGGGCTCTCTGGTGACAAGAGCTCTGCTTGGATGAGGATGAAGAATTTCAGCTTGTCACAGTGTACTGCAAAATTGTGACATTCATTCAGTTCTGTATAATACAAAATAATCCCTTCCTGCTTGAAAATTTTTGTTAGTTAAAAAAATGGATTTAATCCACTTTTCTATGGGTTTTCTCTTCAGGCAATGAAAAACCAGTGATGTTTTCAATGAAAACTTTCAAAAGGACGGATAAAACATATCAATATTCATCCAGGTTGGAAACAGCTGCAAAGAAAACACTCAGTTTCTGTTAAACAGACCAGAATAAATGGAAGTATTTTGTTCCAGAGCTTCTAACCAGTGATTTTAGATCTAAATAACAAAACTCTCCTGTCTTTCAGTTGCTCCTCAGCAAATCCACAGACTCGGTGTGGAAGATAATGTTGTTCCTAATGGCTGCTGGTGGTGTCAGGGAGTCAAGGTGAATTTCTCACAGCCACTCCAGGCTCCGCCCGCCCAGCGCTGCCTTCGTTCCCTCCGTTCCCATCCCGCCTCCGTGTCCTTGAGAATCCCGAGCGGCCGTGCTGGGGCTGCCCCTGTGCAGCTGCCTGGGATTCAGGGAGCAATTTCGCTGAGAGGAAGTTCCAGCTGTGCGCTGCCTCGGGAGGGCTAACGGGATTAAGGAGCAGCGAATTATCCGGCTGCCTTTACCGCTGGAATCGCAAGATGGGGCTGGAGGGAATCGTGGAGTTATTGAGTCCGGTGACCTGTTACTGCAGGCAATCCCATCAGGTAATCCCCCCCAGCAAGATCACTGTAAAAATAAAGCCAAAACTGCCAATCTGCACAGGGCTGGATCTGCTGGATAAGCATGGACAGGAGATCCAGCCTCCCTGGGCAGAATCCCCCTGGGAACGGGCACTCCTCGCCGGCTGAACACCACCAGGTCATGCTGAAAGCTGGGGAGGCAATGTCAGCTCTATTAACACGGCCTTTCTTTTTGATAATCATTATTAAACTGCAGATAAGACATCTTGTCATGGCTCCTGTGATTTGGAAACCTCGGCAAAGAGCAGAGCAGTGGTTTCTTCTCGTGCTCCAAAGGCCGCGCGCCGCTCCGAGCTCGGGGGGACCATTTCAGTTGGAAAAGCAACCAGGGAGCTGAGCTCGTGCTGCCAAGGATGTTTGTCAAGTGCATGTAAATAATACATTAGACAGGAAAAGGGGATGTGAGGTTGTCTTGCTTGCAGTGAATAAACCCAGACTGCTCTCGAGTGCTGTGTACACACACCAGAGCAGCACATCCCAGTGCTTGGGAGCTCTCCAGAGATGGATTTTGGACCGTGCTCCAGGTAAGGTGAGGAAAAGGCCTGGACAGAACTTCTAGAAGGGACAGACACACTGGCTCCATCTCCTTCAACAGGACATTTCATCGTGGCTGTCATCAATCCATATAAATAGCTCCAGGGGTGTCAGAGGATGGGGCAGGGCTCTTTCCAGCGGTGCCCAGTGACAGGAGGAGGAGCAATGGGCAGAAACTAGAACACAAGAAATTCCACCTCCACACGAGGAAGAACTTCCTTCCATGGAGGGTGGCAGAGCCATGGAATAGCTGCCCAGGCAGGGCTCAGAGTCTCCCTCTCTGGAGACATCCCAAACCCACTTGGATATATCCCTGTGCCACCTGCCCCAGGTGACCCTGCCCGGGCAGGGGGTGGGACTGGATGATCTCCAGAGGTCACTTCCAAACCCAGCTGGGATCACCCCCGCTGGGATTCTGGGACCTGCTAAATGCCAGCAATTTGCCCCCATATTAGGAGCCTTATTTTAAGCCCACTATTGCATCCCATTGTGCCATGAGCCGAGGAGCAGATCCACCGTGAATATTCCTCCCATCCAAAAGCTGTACATGGACTTTAGCTGGGAAAAACAGCCCTGCCCCCACAGCTGCCACTGAGCCACTTACCCACCAGATTTTCCAAATAACCCAGTCCCTGGAGCCTGCTGAGGCTTTTTCACAATCTCCCTACTTATCTTGGGAGCTCAGCCTTTCCCAGCCCTCCCCAGTGAGAGCCATTCCCACTGTTCTAAAAGGGAGCAGGAGCCCCTGGACAGCAGAAAGCATTTCCCACTGTCTGCTCCCCCTCACCAAAGGCAGACTGTTCTCTTTGCTTCCTCACTTCCAAACCCTGCTCTTTTCCCCATGAACAAAACCCCAACAGTCGGTAATTTTTATACTCATTAGTCACCAGCTCTTCAAGGCAACTGAATCAATGCTCAACAGCTGCTCTGGTGTGTTGGAGAACTCCAAAAACAAGGACATTTTCAGGAAACAACCTCTCCTCACACTTACCCCACATGCATCTGCATTGCTTCCTGAGGATATTTGGGGTTTTTAAGATGTTTTCTGTTTCAGATGATGAAAAAAAAGCATTTTGTGTTTAGCTCTGTGACTAAATAACATTGGGAAGCACATCCCCATCAACCCCAATGGCCACTATCTCTCTCTTGCCAGTATAAATATTTAAAACTGAGATGCTTGTGCTCACTGTTATCATGCTGAAGGCATTAATTGTTCCAGAGCACTGCCTTGGCATNCTGTGATCTCAGTTATATGACAGATATCAGACATGATAACTCACTGTTATCATGCAGAAGGCATTAACTGTTCCAGAGCACTGCCTTGGCATGTGCCTGTTTTCTTCTGGAAGCCTCTACTGAGAATTTCTAGGAGACTGTTCTAAACATTCCAAACTTAACCCAAGTGCAATATCAAGTATAAACGTTTGATTTTTATAAAGTCAACTGGTTAAATGTCTTCAGGAAAGCAATCAAATAACACAGATTGTTTTTCCCTGAGGGAAGGAAAGAAAATAATAACCCAACTCCTCTCAAATGCCCAGAGTTCAGTTCCCTGGCTTTCACAGTATCCTTACACTCAGGGTACGCCAGGTTGAGGGAAGAAAAGGTTTCTAATGCCCTAAAAGAGCAGAAACAAACATCTATTTTTAGCTAATCAACCCCACAATGCCCTAAGATTTAAGAACCCTCCTTCATTGTCTATTAGACACGAGCAAGGACCATTTTCTCTCCTTGCAGATGATTTTTACAGGCTGGCTCCCAGGGTGCAGCCGAGGCGGCAGTGTGATCCCAGGTAACAGCACCCCAGAGATGTGTGCTCCCTGACAGGGCAGGGAGGCTTCCCCAGCTTTAACCACATGGAACAAACCCAGGCACACGTGCTCCCTGGATGTGCCCTACCTGGAATGACCCGGGGGGAAGGAAGAGAGGACACCTGTTTGGCAGGGAAAGAGGCAGAGCTGAACGGATTCCTGGGAGGTCTGTATTGCCCGTACCCTCCCCAAAGTTTTGCTGGGGAGAAACCAGGGCTGCGTCTTTATGGCATGCGATAAAAGAAGCCCTCAGCATGTCAGCTCTCTTTGTGCTGATAAGGTACAGATCTGATTGTTCCATATAGCTCGCTCCCAGCAACAGCTCCGAAATCCCGGGTGGGAATTCCTGGGGTGTGCAGGAATGGATCACCCACAGCTCATCCCTTTCCCCGCTCCAGAGGCAGCGCAGGGCTGCCGCTCCCGGCACCAACCTGCTGCACCCCCGCGGGCAGGAGCGCCGAGGCAGCGGCCGCTCCCAGGTCCAGGTGTTTCATCCCGACCACGCTGAATTTTTCCAGGTGGAGATTCCGGAGGATCCTTGGGAGCCTGCGGCTCCAGACACCGGGTTTGATGAGCAGCACTGTGCAGAGAACCTGCGCCCCTGGAACAAAGCGCTCGGTGAAACACAGCGGGGTTTGTTTACTACCCGGGGCAGACATCTGGGGATGGGGGTTAGCGGAAGCCTGGCAGGAAGTTCACAAAAATCCCATCAAAACAAGTCCATAAAAAACCCGGGCATATAGGATCATTTATTTATTTGGGTTCACTTTGTTGGATTTTCGGTTTAAAAATATATCTGAAGCAGTCTAGGCTTGGAGGTTTCTCCCCCAAGGAAATCTGCTCCGGGTCCGAAAAGTTTTTGTGGCAGCTCTGTCGGATAAGACTCAAACCTTTATATTATAGATTAATGTTTTAAGAGAGATAAAATATTCCCTTTTACATTTTTCATGTGAGCTGTGGTGATTGTGTGATGTAATCCTTGAGCAGCTATTCCATTCTTACTCCGGTGTTCTGTATATTTTAGAGCTCTGTTTCAGAGGGGCACCAACAACCCTGACCTGACAGCTCCCAATTAATGTCATAAACCAATTATGAATGGAGTTGTGTTTACCGAAATTGGCATTCCAGCAGAAACTTTCTGCTTCTCTCCCAGCAGAGCTGCCAGGAAGCTGCAGCACTAGGAGGAGCAGAAAACAAACCAGACCAAGAAAGCTTTGCTGTCTGATGAAAATGGATTTAAAGGCAGAAAATACATAAATTCCATTTTTAAATGACAGCATTTTCAAATTTTCGGTCTTGCTAAAGTACTTGCTACTAAGAGTACAGTTAATATTTTATCCTTATAGCATCTTTTGGAGATTTATTGGCAAGTGCAGTGTCAGAACCAGTCTGGGAGGCCTCAGGAACTGCTGGTGCTGAACCACATCACTCAGCACGAGCTCAGGGGAACATCCTAGAGGCTGCTAAAACTGATGCAAGCTGATCTGTTTGGGTACAAAAAATTGGCATTTTCTGTTTCCTGTGCACCCCAGTACTAATTATACAGATGTCAATGCAACAAAGCACCAACAAGGCTACCTGGAACTTAATGCTGTTATTTCCAGGTGACAAGCAGGATTCAGGGCACAGAAACACGGGATCAAAAATAAAACCCCAGATTATTTCCTCCCCACTTGATATGGAAACTTAACACCTGTGCTGCAGGGAGCCCTCCTGTTCCAGATGTGCTGTTTTCCTCACATCATTCCTGAACAGAAAGGTTCCATAGCAACAGCCTGGAAGTGCAGGAAGCTGCTGGGCTCCACCTCAGCAACCTCACCCGTGTGTGTTATGTAAGCACTCGGTGGCCTCCAGATGTTTTCCTCACCATCTGCTCCATTTTTGGGCAGATATCCTCATTCTTCTGCTGTGTGAGTCACTACCTGCTGCATGTTTAGGGACTTGAGACACTTCAGGAGGATTGCCAGCTTGGTTTGGTCAAAGACACCGTGTCACCCAGAGCTGGCTTTCTCTCCTCAGTGATTTTAAGTAACAAGAATTAGAGAAAATATCACTAATTACCAATGGAACAATCTCTGCTGATCATGAATTACCTGTTTGGCAATGCTCAAACCTGCCTGATTTCCAGTTCTAGCTGTTCAGAGCCTTTCCCAGTGTTCCTGGTCTTTATTATATTTCTCTACTTTGTAGTATTTTTAGATCCATTCCTCACAATCCTTTCCTTTTTTCCTCCCCCAAAAATTATTACAGAGGGTTTGATTTCATAGCCTAACTGCGAAAACAGTTTCGTTTGTATGCTATTTATATACAATACTTCAGATAGGTGTGACTTCAAATAAGTGTGAACTCAAGACAAGCAGATACCACACCTCCTGGTCTGCTTAGAGTGCACCACTGCCTGGATTCCAGCCTAAGGAAAATGCTGGTACAATCCTTTTGCTTATTTTGGGCTGGCACATCCAGCTGATTGAGTTCCACCAAGTCCTTGTCAAATCACATTTTTCCATTTGCTCTTCTCTCACCTGCTTGCAGGTAGGAAAACAGGGATTCTGCTCGGCACCTCCAGCTCTCACCCACTGAAGGAGAGAAGCAGAATTGAGTGAGTTTTGTGTGTTCTGAGACAACCTGAGAATTGTGCCATCATCTCTACATACAGCAGTCAACATTACAGTGACACACTGATATTTTAGGGTGTTACACTGGGACATGGATGGATGGATTGATCTCAGATGTCCTGGGACACCCTGGGACGGGTCACACTTCCTCCTTCTCCGGTAATCCCAGGAGCACAGGCTGATCAGGACTGCAAGTCCTAAATCATGTTGGATCTTGGTTACCTTTTCTGGGGTTTCAGGGAGTGGGTAACAGTGGTTTGAAACCTATTTGTGCTCCTAATATTCCACAGTCAAGTCAGATGCTGCCCTGTTTGTGGTGTTCTCAGAGCTCAGGTGTTTTGTTCGATGTTCTCTCAGAAACAAAGAAGTGCTGTGGATCCTGAGTACTGCTGAGAAAACCCCCCTGGAATTCCCCACCAGCCAGGAATGGCTGCTCCAGTGGTTCTTCGGGAGAGCAGAGCAGGATGAAAGGAGTCTGGTGAATCAGAACTTAGGACAAAAGCCAATAGAAAAATGCTTCCTTCAGTCTAATGTAAAACCTGCAGTGACCTGGAGAGGTGAGGAAAATCAAGGCACTTCAGGCACATGTGAATTGAGAAGTTATCCAGATCTAGAGCACGATGAGGGGAATCCTGCATCAGACTGATAAAAGACTTCCTTTTCCAGTGACTGCCAAGTTTAGCCACTGTGACGTGCAAGGTAGAGAACAGAAAACTGAAATCTGTTTCTCAAAACAGAATTACCATTTTTTGTATTTATTACTGTCCAAAATCCATGTCTATCTATTTTCCAGGGCTAACTATCTGGAAGGTGTTTAGCCAAAGTGTTTTTTTTCTAATGAGGCCTCTTTCTCTTTCCACATGTTTATTGCAATAATAAGAGCACAAATAGCAGGTGGAGCCTGCCCTAAGGTCCTTGCCCTCTTTTTAGCTCACATCCTCCCAGCACCAGCTTTTTTCCTTAGTGCTGGGGTTACCCAAAAGGACTTTGAGGATCTGTGAATCCCGTGGTGACCTGGGCAGCGCTGGGGTGTAAATGACAGAGACATCCCATCTGAGACACAGGAATGCACCTTCTGCTTCGATTGCACCTCTCTAAAACCTCAAGAAAATCATCATTTCTGGGATCTACACCTGAAAAAGGCTACTAAAGAGCTGACACTAATGACTCTTCCAGCTGGCTTTCCACACCATCCCTCAGCAGGGCATTCTCAGGACTGTGAAGTGATGTGGAAACGCTCCTACTTTCCCCCAGCACCAGGTGGACCCAGCTGGCCTTTCCTTGCCAATTGCCTGGGATTAGGATGTCTAACCAAAGGTTCACTAATCCCATTTCAATGGGTCTGACAGAGGACATCCAGTTTTCTTCCATCTATTTAAGAGTCTAAAATGACTTGGTTTCCTTCTCAAGAGGCAACTGGTGCTTACCTTTGGTCTTCCCTTCAGCCCTGGAGCTCCTGCCAGGTGGTGGCAGGTATTTCCCAGCAGGGCGGTGTTCTGCATCTGGAAAAGGAAGGACAGGAATTTTTATGGATTCACAGATGGGAAACCCTCACTGTCTGGGGTGGAGGCTGACAAATGCAATTTTATTTAGCAGGGCAGATGTTCAACCTGCTACAAAATATTGAAGAGCTGTTCTTGAGCACAGAGGCCTCTCCACTCCTCCCACAACAATAAAAACACAAGGAAAAAATGGAATTACCTTCTAAAAGAGATAGTGCAGGGTGCTGAAGTCGTGCTTCAGCTGTGCTCCTTTGTTCCTGACATGGCTTTGGTGGAAAGGGCTGGCACTGCCATTACAACCTCCCTCAATAAACTGAGCTCACAGCTCTGCTTCCCCCTTATCCTGCCTTTCCATCTCAAGATAACTTTAATTAAGGGCTGCAGTGCACGAATTCTTACAGTTTTAGACACCACTCTGGGATGTTTGATGCCTTCTCTCCTGAAGGCTCCTCTTCCTGCTCGCCAGTCTCACAGAGAACACCCACATAGTTCACTGACAAATCGAACTCGCTGTGAGCCTAAACCCAGGCTCATTTCCCAGACAAATCTTTCTTCTTGGTATTCAGCAAAGCCAATTTGTTACTGCACACTGCACAGGCACACTGGGTTTGACACAAGTGTCTAAGTTTGTGTTGATGACAAAGGACTTTCTTCCCCAAGGAAAGATAAAGGAAGAGCTGTAAATTCAAAGCACGAATGCACCTATGGGACTGCATCATTCCCTCTCAGCTGATACATGGTGTTACCACAATCTTTGATTTCTCCTCTGCTTCTGAGTAATCATAAAATCCCAGAATGGCTTGGGTTGGAAGGGACCATCTTGTTCCAACTCCCTACCAGAAACTGTCAGGCTCAGAACTGTTTCTTTCTGGGTGTGAGGAGTCAGGCAGCCCCAATTCTTCTCTGAATATTTCACAATAAAAGAAAACAGTGGGAGCTTGTAGTCTGCTGCTCTAAACCATCCAGTATCAATAACCCCACAGTGTGCACAGTGATTTAGTTTTAAGAGGCATGGCTATACATTTCCTGCTACAGGAGGAAACTATCAAATTTCCTGTGCTGAAAGATCAATGCTGGCACACATCACTGAACTCTGAGAAGCTTTTGACAGCAAAGGTCTCCATTCCTCTCTTCATTCTCCTCCAGGATAAAGAGAAATTCTCAAGAAATCTGTTTTTTTCAGCTCTTATCTTACAGATTGGGCACACCTTCATCTCCCTGAGCACAGGGCAAGGCTGAGGCATCAAGCCGAAAGTCTGGCACCACAATTAGGGGCCCACATTTAGGTGGGAGAGCTCTTGGCCTCTTTTCTTCAGTTTCTCTTGTAGGGAGAGGTAACATGCCTGGTATTATTTACTGATCCTGCCAATTGCTCTGAGATCTAATTAGTACTTATGGAGTACCTCAAGATGATCAGAAAGGGCACCAGGCCAAGCACAGCCACATTAATTTAAAAGGCCACCTTGTAGATGACCTCAGCTGGCTCCCGCTGCTTTCACTGCCTCATCTTAATTCAGCCAAGCACAGAATTTACCCCCAAATTATGCAGTTTTTCTGTGCCTGAGAAAACCCCCAGCACTGGAATCCTTTGTGCAAGTTCAGTCAATCCCCACACACCCTGAGGATAACACGAACAGTAAAAACGTGCCTTACCAGTTACAAAATCTGCCTCTGTGAAGAAGAGGATGGCTTGTCTGAAGGTCACCTCCGGGGTCAGGGCCATTACTGCCTGTGGGAGGCTGTCACCCATGCTGAGCCTGTCCCTGCCCTGTGTCCATGCCTTCAGTGCAGCTCCGAGGGCTCGGAAGGCATCGACGCCCCGGAGCGCGCACACCAGGACGGGGCTGGACATCAGCGTGTCCAGGCTCCTCTGCCAGTGAGCGTCTCCAGCCTCAAACGGGGTTATTTCCCTGGCCTGACACCGAGTGAGATGGGGCAGCCACTTCAGGCCTAGGAGCTCAAATCCTGAATCAGGCTCTGCTGCAAGTCAAGAAAAACGTTTTTAGCGCCCGGCGGCAGGTTGTGTTTCGTAGAAGCCGTGCTTTCTTTTGGACACAAACATTGTATTTCACATCAGTTTTTTCCCTACGCAAGTTCCAAGGCTGTTTTGACTTCTGTTTCATCCAGAATGGACTGTAATCCAAATATAGGAATATACCAGGAAAACCCACAAGATGCAAATGCTAAGAAATGACATTACAGTGAAGAACAAAAAAATGGGCTATCTGGGAAATCACCAGGGAGCCACAGGGAGCAAGTGCCATGATTTTATTAGAGAGCACAGCTAATGCAGGAGAGTTGAAAGGGAATCACTGAGAGTACACTGATAACAGTGTGGCTTGGCACAGCATAATCCATAATTATGGATCGTTTAGCACCTCTCATAACACTTTATGCAGTGTTCATCACAGTAATAAATACAACAGAATGCTGACTTGTCTCTAAAGTAGTTTCAATGTTGTTGGGTTTGTAAAGTTGTCTTCTGACTATGTAGCAAGGTATTTAGGGCTCAAGCCATGAGGAGTGGAGGGCTGGAAGTTTCTGTACAGATACAGAACTTCACAGGATTTCAAGTAGTATTTCGACATAGTTTTAGGCGTTGGATACAACACCGTGTAAGACAGGGGCAGACTCGTGCCCTTTGTGCCTACACTTCCTGTATTATCACACTTCAGTGCAACCTGCACATGAAATTACATAAACTCCCTGTCCTGCCTGGGGCTTGACAGCCCTTTTCATGCCTGTGTGAGCACCCAGCGGGGGGATGGCATCGCTGCTCCTCCTGGGGGGAAGCGGAGCGTGAAGCCGAGAAGCGCCTTGGTCCTGCTCACTGAGGCTCTCACTGGACACAGCAGAGCCTGTGACTCCCAAATTCCTGTCCCAGCTCCTGCCCAGCCTTACCTCTCAGTGCTCAGGGAGGGACACACTGCTCCGTGTTACACAAAAGCTCAGCCCAAGCACTTCTTGGAACTCATTTGATGCTCTCTGAAGCAAATGATGCCCACCTGAGCTGTTTGAGATTGCCCACAACAAACCGAGATAAATTCTTCAGCTCTTTAGGCAGGTAACAAAGAACCTGTTCTTCCTGAGGCCCCTTCGCCACATTTTCCATGATGCTCCTGCTATGCTACAAAGAGCTACCCAGGATAAACTTTCCTGCCCAAGGTCTCCAGCCCCGCCCAAGAGCTGGGATCACCTGCACTCCGAGACTGGTCCTTGAGGCCAGGCAGCAGGATGTGCTGGAGGAGCTCTCCAGCACTCCTCAGAGCCTGCATCCCAACCACTGTCAGCATCACCACTTGCTCCATCCCAGGCTCAGCAGCGTAAGTTCGGTGGCACAGAAAATCCAGAGGAATGTGGTGGGGCTCTGGCACCGCACTGAGGTTTCCTCCTGCCCAGGAGAGCATCGAAACAAAACTGTTACTCCATGGAAACAGATCCCAGGCTTTTTGCTGTGAAGGAATGGCACAAATCTCAACCAGCATTTCACTGCCTCCTCACGCTGCAGCTCAGGAAAAGCCTCCTGAATGAGGAATATTAACACAGCAAACGCCCTCTAATTAGTCCCAGTCCTTCCCTAAATATATTCCCTTGTAATTTTGATATCCTTATTCACACCATTAGGCAGAGTTGATAGATCTGTACCAAAATGATTTAGGGCACCAGTTTTGGGTTGATAACTAATGACTGACTTCACATTCAATCAATACCTCATTTTGCTTTCTAGGACGTTGCAGGGCACACAACTGGGAGCTAATTTGGGGACTGCTGTAACACTGCTTATATCCACAGTCCTGTTGGGAACAGCACAGCCTGGAGAATCCCTGGCCCATCAGACATCCCTGTTTGATTCCATACTGATTCACTACGTGATTATTTAAGCAATTGTATCAATATACATTTATTTACTTACTTATTCCTACATTGTAACATTTCATAATGCTAGAGAATGGTGAATGACATGCATTTAATTATAATTTTTCCTTAGGATTTAGTGTCAGTTTGGTTTTGGAGAGTAATAAATTTTAACTCAAAGTCCTGGCATCCAAATTTTCAAACAGTTAAATTAAATTAAACTAAATTAACTTGCTGAACACATAAAAACCCACAACCTGTAGTTAGTGAAATAAACAGCTGATTTTTTTTACTCCAAGTGTACAGAACTAGGAGGTTTAAGACTCACCCATGTGAGTCATAGATTAAGAACAGAAAACCCATTTCCTTGCTGTTTGAAATCCTATCTATCTCCCACCTTTGAATGAATGAGTTACCAAAGTGGATACAACTGTATAAACTGAAATTAAGAATATCTGAAGGAAATGAAATTGAAAAGTGCCTTTTCTGCACCGACAGAACTAAAGCTGCCAGCATTTATCATTTCAGCACATTCCAAATTTACACACAACCACCAATTTATCTCATTTTAATATTTTGACTTCTCATGAAACTATGGCAATAAATATGTATTGATTGGCTATGAATCTTTTAAATAAGTATCTTAATTAAGGCTTAATTGGATGTTATTGTGTCACATTTCAGTAATTTCTTTTTGCATGTATCTTTTAACTTACTTTAGAAAGGTATTTTCATTTTGATTTCCATTGATTCTTCCATGACAGTTACTGGGATTGACTGGCAGCAGAACAGTAAATGAGCTATTACAGACAAAAAGCATATTCCTAATGGCTTCATTCAGGAAAATCCCTTCTTAATGTGGCTGCTCCATCCCTGGAAGTGTCCAAGGCCAGGCTGGACGGGGCTTGGAGCAGCCTGGTCTCGTGGAAGGTGTCCCTGCCCATGGGAATGAGACGAGCTTTGAGGTCCCTCCCGCTCAGACATTCCCTGAGTGTCTGATCCTGCACAAGCCAGGACAGAGCAGCTCCCAGCCCTGACCTACCCAGGCTCTGCAGCGAGGCCTCGGCGTATGGAGCCCCGTGGAAGCACAGGGAGGGGTCCGGTCCAGCTGCTGCAGGGGGGGAGCTGTGCCCGCTGCCAAGGCCTGGCTCTGCCAGCTCATCCATCAGCCCTGTGCTCAGAACAGCAGGAGACGTGAGGAATGCAGAGCTCTGCTCAGCCTGACAGGAAAACACTCTGCTATCAAATGTTTGAGTCACTGGCTGCAGCTCCCTTACAGCCTGAGCTGACCCGAGACACCAAACGCGACTGAACCATCCCCTCTCCCCAAAATCACATGGACCCCTTAAAAAGGGGCAAGGAGCTCTTGAAAACTGAGGCTGGCCCACAGCTTTCTCTGGCTTTTTCAGTAGCACCCAGTTGTTTCTATCCCCTTCTAACTCCTGCTGGGAACTGAGACGTGGAACAAGTGCACAGATGCTGCCACAGAGCTCCTGAATTAGAATAAATATCTTAAATTAGGTGGTGTCCACTAGGAAGAGTCCCAAATCTGAGCCCAGTGCTCACGTGGAGACCTTCAAGGTGTCTCACACCTCCAGGCATGAGGCCAAAGTCCTGCATCCCCCAGGGCCCTCGTGGGCAGGGAGGTGTTGCTGGGGTGACAGACCTGAACAGAGACATCATGTTCTGCTCCTGTGATTTCCAGCCTGGAAAATATCCCATTCCACGCCACTTTCACAGACACTAAGTGCTTAAAGCCAGCAATCTCTCAGCTCCCATTCTCCCTCCAAAGAGCTGAGCTGTGCACAGGCAGTGCATTAAGGTGTTGCATACAGCACATTTCCACAACAATTAGTTCAGCCTTCTGTAATAATATTTCAGGCCACAGTTTTAAAGGCTTGTTATTTTTAAAATTACTTTGTACACATTTGGTTGCTTCCTACCGTACAAGCCTGTCAAAAACTCGCTGTAGTGGAGCATGGGAAATGGATTATTGGTGCTAGAGGCTGATGGCAAAGCTTGGATGTCAAACGTACCACTGACAATCACCTGCTTCTCAAAATTCTGAAGGCGTGAGGCACCAAAAATGGGCCATCACTGTCACAGCAGTATCACCTGCTGTTTATTCAGACTCAGGGCATGGCAGAAAGTAAAGCTGGGACAAAAATGTATGGGGTTTGAACCTCAGGACAGAGGTCCTTACCCATCTCTTTACCTGCTCTACTTCAGGGATAAATGTTGAATTTTAACTTGCTTTGAAAATTGAACAGTGTTCGAGAGCTTGAAGGAGCCACTGCTTTTTGTGTTGATTACAAATGCAAAACTTCTTAGTGAGGTATTTATCCTACTCCAATCTTAGTGCTATTCTTCACTTCCCAAAGGCCAAACCAAAGCTTGGGTGGAAAGAATATCAGCTTCCCCTCTCCAGGGCTCTGGAATATGGACTAAGGTGTCTTTCTGAATCAGCTGTGAAGTACAGGACTGATGAAAATATCATAGAACACATGGAAAGAGGCATTTGCAAAACTGTCACAAACAAAGGGAAAACCCCTGACCTCTCTACCATGGGTGAAAATATTTTACCTTTCCAGACTACCCTTTGTTCCAGCCCCACCTCTATATTTCTAGTGGAAATTTCCCCATGCAAAACATGAACACAAAACATCATCTGTGGCACTGAGGGAAGCAGCAGAAGCTGCACTTTTTAATGAGCAACTTTCCTTGGGTGCAGAGGCAGCAGGTGACATGGGGCTGTAATTACTGTGCCATGATTAATCCTCTGTGTCTGCACATGTTTTCAGAACGTTCTGTGATAGTCTCAGGAGAAAAAGCCCAGGACTATTTGAATTGTCATTGTTTCCCCAAAGCCAAACCTCTGAATGTTCTTTCCTGTTGTGGATAGATTAAAGGAAGCAATTGGGCTGTGCATCAATGTCTTCATCATGAGCTGTTTGGGATGGTGTTAATGGAAGGGTCACCCACAGTGACCCCTTCTTGGGAAGAGCCAAGCAGGGCAGGATTTCTGTTCCCTCCTGACCACTGCTGTTGCCTCTGATCTTCCCCACTTGAGATCGATGTCAACTGATCCTTAAGAAAACAGTAACTGAGGTAAGAAGATTTAAGGCAGCAACTTGGCTGGTTTTTGGCAGTCCCTACATACAAAATGAGTCACCTTGGGGTGCTTGGAAGTCACAAGGATGCAGGACTCAAAGCTGAGGTTGATAGCATCAGATGCTTCCCTCAGGCTCAGTGGCACAGCTCTATTTTGGCTACCCCACCTCTCTGGGAAAAAAGAGTTTCTGAGAGGAGGTGATTGAGGCCTTAAAACCACAGCAAGTCCTGAGCTGGGAAGGACCCACAAGGATCACTGAAATTCAACTGCTGGCCCTGACAGGACAGTCCCAACAATCTCCATGTGCTGGCTGTGAGATGCCAAAGTCAGCTTGGAAGTGTCCAGGGACAAGGCTCACAGATTCGAAGAGGAGGTTACAACTTCACATAAAGGAAAAACATTTCCCATAATGATGGAACAAAGGCCCAGGGAGGCAGAAGAATCTCCGTCCTTGCAGATTTTCAAGACCTGACAGAAAAAAAGCCCTGAGCATCCTGACAGAATTCATTGCTGATGCTCTGCTAAGCAGGATGTTGGATGAGAGGCCTTCTGAGGCCCCTTCCATGAGGAACTACTCGGTGATTCTAAGTTCAAAAGGACTCTAGAGCTAAAGATCAAACAACTGGCAAAGGTCAGGCAGCTCTGTTGGATGTGTAGTAATGACCCACTCACACGTTGGTCTGGAGATTCCTACAGCAACATGAGCGGGCCTTGGTATTCCCAATAAACATTCCCTGCGCTGTGCAGCTGTGCTTGGACTGCTAATGTGGAACTCACACACACTGAAATGCAAACCCTCTTTCCCAGGTCGCTGGGCAGGGCAAGCATTACCTGTCACCAAGGCAGGGATGTGATGTCTGGCGTTCTCCTTCCTCAGCAACACCACCAGGCAGTGCCTGCGGGCTCCAGCAGGGACCTCTCCTCCTGCAGGACCATCAGGTGAGCCTGAACTCTTGCCAGGGCAAAAGACAGCAATCTGAAATAATGAGGGGCAGATTAGACTGCTAAATCCAGATGTAATTACGGTAGGGCTCAAGCAAATAGATAAATTACAATGGCATAACAAGATACAGCTCACCACTGAGCCACAGGAACTCCAATATCTGGGTGTTCTGCGTCATCTTTTCCTGAGACAGAGAAACTTAATTTAAACTCAGGGAAGAGGCTTAACACAAAATCATTCTGCTCTGCAGCTGGGCTGGGCTAAAACCACAGCAGTTGTAACTCAGCTGATACGTGGTACCATTCTAAGTCACTCAAAGATTATCTGGAGTCCCAAATGAAGGGATGGTTTTCAGAAATTTTAGCTCCAAACAGCACATTGGAGCCATGGTTGCTGCTGTTAACTCCTTAATGGTCACTTAGCAGCATGCTCCAAGTATCTGGCTATTTGGGCTGTAGTATTCCATAAATAGGTTCTACTCATTCTACAAAATACTACGGCCAGAGACATTGTTATTCCTTAGGCTTGATCACAGAACAAGCAGAAAAGAGGGGATTTGTAGAGTTTGATTTGCAAAATTATGCCTTTCCTGACTGAAATAGAAAAGAACCCTCAGCATGACGATTTGAAGTGAGAGGTCCACTCCTTTGTGAGAGGTGTCATATGATTGCTGTGGGATTTATAATGTAAGAAGTGCAGCACTGTTTGACTGCAACCTTGCATTTGTGATTATTGCTGTTTCCTTAGGCTGACTTGTCAAAATGCCAAGTGCACTTTACCTCAAACCTATCACCATGTTAGGCAGAGCTTCAAAGAAAAAAAAGTTATTTTTGAAAGCTCTTTTTGAAACCCATCTGGAACACACTGAAGTAGGGGACTTCATGCTGAAAGGCCCAGAGGGACTGGGAAGTATATCACCAAATATCAGTCTGTTAGGGAAGACTCTTCTCCTGAACCACCTCTGCAGATCAGAGAGTGGCATTTTGGTTCATGGGGCTACTGCCAGCTCTTGCTTAGTCTGACACCAATGGCAAAATTCCCGTTTGTTTTAGTAGTGGGATGATGAATTTACACCCCTGTTCTCCATGAGAGCCCAAGGCTTTGTGGGATTTTCCCACTAGAGAAAAAGCCAGCACTGAAAGCAGCCAGAGCACCACTCACAGGAACACGGAGAGCTGGAGAAGAGAGAATGGGTGTCCTCGAGCACTTACTGGAGGAGTGCTGGCACGATTAGTTGCAGAACAAGGGGTAACCTCAGGCACAAAGGGCACAGTACCTGCCCTGCTGTCATGCCCAGCACAAGGGCTTGCTGTGCTGAGAGCTGGAGCTGGCGCAGTCCTCGCAGCTCGAAGCCCCGGCGAGCACAGGTCGAAAGCACAGCCCCATAGGCACATGGAGGTACCACAGGTGACACCAGCAGAATGATGTCCCCTAGATCAAAGAAAGGGCAAGAAAAACTGCATATTATTTTCACAGGAGCTGTGGTATCAACGCAAGGCAGCTCTCACAGCAGCTGCCTCCACCTTGAAGCAAACAGCTGTATCCCGAGCAGCGACCCCGTGTTTTACGGTTTATTTGCTGCATCCAGCTCATCAGGACTGCAATCCAAGGCCAGCCTAGAGTGGGAAAGCTTATGGCATCATCAGTAATATCTTTATGAATCATCAAATGGGATGAGCCAGTCTGTCTCCCCAGGTCTGGGAGCTGCTCACACGCAGTGTGTCAGCACTGCCGGGCTGTGGGAGCTGTCCCTGTGCAGCCCCCAGCACTCGGGGCAGGACTGAGGCCTGGTAAGCCTGACCACACTCTGAGTGACCAAACAGGGCAACAAGAACTACTGGTTCTTGATCAGTTTGTCCACTCCAAAGAGCATGAAGCAGCTCTGGTCATTCCTCTCTGCTCTCATTGCTCTCTGCTGTTACTGGTGGTCTCAGCCTGCAGCTGCTTCTGCAATCCTGCTTGGCACCACCTGCTGCTTCCTCTTGTCCCTCCTTTATTCCTGCCTGTAACCTTCATCCCAGACCTGTATTGTGGCACAAGGCACTGAAGCTCTGGACCGCCTGTGATGTCACCTTTGGTTTGGTACCACTGGGGGCCTCACAGCTTCCTTGGACATCATGGTGATGGTA
This sequence comes from Machaerirhynchus nigripectus, assembly GCA_013397975.1. Lineage (NCBI taxonomy): Eukaryota > Metazoa > Chordata > Aves > Passeriformes > Dicruridae > Machaerirhynchus > Machaerirhynchus nigripectus. Next base: position 131,799 of record VZRQ01003286.1, read on the forward strand.
CCAGCCTGCCTTGTCCTACCTGATCCTCTTCTACCAGGTCTGGCTGCTCGAGCTCTCCTTGAATCCCTCATCCCAGTACATAAGACTGCAGACACAACTGGAATTCACCTCGGGTTTTTAGACTCCTGTTTTCCAAGCTGAATCCCAGGCTCACTGCCAACCTTGAGCGAGCTCAGGAGAAAGAGCCTCCAAGGCCTCCTGAGCAGCCTTAAGCACTGTGAGACAAGCTCAAGACTTTTCCCTGAAGCCTCTGATCTACCTGAGCTCTGTTTTGACTATGACCTCCATTATTACACTTTCTTAGTCCTAACACAGCTTTTTTAACCCTCACAGTGTATAGTCAGATCTCCATAAGCTGCCAAGAGCGAGCTCTGAAGACAAATCCTCGGTGCCACCTCTACACGGGTTTCCTCCACACTGCCCCAGAAATTTCTCTTAGGCTTAACCAACTGATTTAAGGAGATTGGAGGATTTTTCTCTGTGTCCCAATCGATTCTGAGGGTCCGACAGTGAATATTTCTTTTTATTCTAGATTTTGTGATATGGATACTGGTTCTGCCAAGGCTCAGCCTGGAAGTTCAAAGCAACAGCACCAAAATAAGAGAAACCTTGTGTTTCTCACTAAGGATGGGACAGGTAGGGTGGCTCTCTGCCTAAAATCTCTGTTTGGCTTTATGGCTATAACACTGGCTTTTAGCCATGACCACGATATGGGAACTGTCAAAACCTAAGATTGTTGGTGGGAAGATTTTGGTTCCTCTCCAGTTGATAACACTTTTAAAAAACACTTTTTGCACACACATATCCCAAATCAACAAGAACATCTGCTTGGGTCACTGAAACTCTGGTTACTGAGAAGGGGCAGGTCTGCCTAGCTGCAGTACCTCTGCTCTGCATGGGTAAATATTCCTGCCTCCAAGAGGAGCTGCTGGAGGCCAGAGGGAAGGAATCAGTGAATGTTTCTTTTCCTGAAAACCCCAAGGGTGTCTGCTCCCAGAGCAGTTTCAGCTCCTCTTGCCAGAGCAAAGTTATCTGAGGAGCAAAGCTTGATGGTGATTTCTGAGGCTCCATACAGATGGAACTTGGTGTGGTGGAACTCGGCAGCCCACAGCAAATGTGAATCATTAACGGCCATAAAAGGAAGGGGAGGCAGCAAATGTGACTCATTCCATCAGTAGCCACCAGCTGCCATCAATCCCAATCCCAAATAACAGAGCCAAAGGCTGCCTGCCAAACTACCTGAGTTAACATGTGCCAAAAAGATGAAAAACTGTCTCAAAATTGGTTTTTTCCTTCCTCCCTTCTCTTATTTTCCTTCCCTTCCACTCCTTTTTCATCTTTTTGGCTTATGCTTTCATCCTTTTCTCATGGATTCTGTCCTTTGGCAGTGTAATTCCCCATGCCTTCTTTCTCTGTCACTCCCAACCCTGCTTTCCTTCTGCCATCTCCTCCCTGACAGCTGCTGAACTTCTGCTCCCCTCAGGCTTCATTCCTGTGAAACCACCTTCACCTGGGACAGCACAAAGCAGCCAAGAGCTCCAAAAGCATTGTCCAAAAATCCCCTGCACCCCAGATGTGCTGTGCCAGGCCCACTCCAGAGGACGTTGGCCTTTCCAGCAGGACCCCGACACCTTTTAGCCAGGCAAGGCCTTGGCAGGTGTCCCTGGGACACAGTTTGCTGCTAGTTAGGTGCAAATTCAGGAGCTGAACCCTGTTCCTGCGGAGGGAAAATGGGGATTTGAGTGGAACCAGGTGATAACCCGTTGATATTAGTCCCATAAAGTGCTCTCCTCTCTGACTGTGTGGTCAGTCCTGCCCTAAACAAAGCCTTAGCCATCTAATTCCCCTGATTATAATATTCAGTCTTCACCAGGAGAGGCAGATGATCTCTGATCCATAAACAAACAGTTTAAGGGCTCTGCTAGGTCTTCACGTGACTGTTTCTTTGATGAACAAGCCCGCTGTGCAGAGATTTCCTGTGCAGCTTTTTTGTTTCTTTTTTCCCCCTTCAGAGACCTCTAAGCAGCCCCCAGGACTCCAGCAGCTGCTCCCAGGAGGAGGATGAGGTGGTGCCACTCCTCTGCCGCTTCATTTTAGGCAACAGTGTCCCACTAGAAATTCATTCCTGGCTCCAGAACTGGTCAGGTCACAGCCCTGAGCAATCCAAGGAGGCAGAATTGCCTTAGGTGGGCTGATGTAAAGTGATGTTATCAGTGAAGGAGAACATAAACCCTCAAATTTCATTCCCTAACACTGACCTTTGGTAGTTGAGACAAGCAAGGCTGGAGGTCGAGGCAGCATCAAGCCCTGGAGGTCAACTTTTTCTTCACCTGCTCCTGCCCCAGTTGATGAAGGACTCTGAGAGCTGCAGGAAAATGATAAATATTAAATGAAAAATATTAAAAGGTTCTGACTCAAACCTACTTTCTGTGACAAATCCAAGGCCACAGAAGCTTCTCTGGTAAAACTGCTTTATTGGAAAAGCCATTTCAATCCCTTGTCCGTGACATGAGCTGCATCAAGGTCTCTCTGACTGAACATCTTTTCATATTACTCCCCCTGAGGCTCTCTGTGTTCAATTAAAAGTAGCTAATGCAAAGTAGCCAGCTTGGCAAAGAAATCTGGGAATCAAGAAATATGTCAGGCTGCACTAGCAGAGCTTTTCCCACCCACAGACACATCCTAGTTGCTATTCACTTTGGGTTCTTTAGGCTGAGTTTAACCAGTTTGAAAGGTTCGTGTTAGGCAACAAGCACAATCCAGTCTGGCAGAGATGACGTTGCCAGTGAAACTTCCACAGCATTCCTGCATATCCAAAAGGACCCGATCAGGGCAGGGTGAACAGAAGGTGTGGTTGAAAGCCAGGGACCGTCTGGGAACAGTTTTGGCTGGGACTGTGAGCTCAGGCTGCTCAGGCAAACCTGCCTCATCCCCTGCCACCACCACGGAGCTGGCTGGAACACATCCTGCTTGCTCACTCCCAGGAGCCCACAGCATTTGCAAGTCTAATCTGAAAAGGGCAATCTGAGCTGCCGTTTGTATTCCTGTCTCCCAACAGACCAAATTACCAGCATTAGGAGAAGACAAGTGCATTATTTAGGATGTAGCACTGCTCCGGACTGAGTTATACCAGAGGAGCAGAATTCATCATCTTTGTAAGAGGAAGAAAGCATCCCTGGGGAAAATAAACAAATCAAGAGAATGAAACTTGGCCAAACTGATTTTCTTTTCACATCTTAAAAATAAAAATGATGAGAGTCGCTGGTGGTGGCCGAGCAGAGCTGAACTCTGACACACAATCCTCTGACACACAGCAATGCACAGGTTAATTCCACATGGCTGAGCTGTGCGACTCACAGAAAGCACTGACAGCACTGCAGAGGAGCTCACCTCCAGCCTGCTGCCTCTGACTGGGCCACCCTGCCCCCAGGATCAGGCAGCATCCCTAAAAACCTCTCCAGAACCTGCAGGTGCAGGGCCTTGCCTGAGCTTTCTACAGCAGAGTTTCTCATGCAGGTAAAGGTTTATAAACGACCTTTCATTTTCACACACTTCTCTCATCACCCTCCAAAGAACCTTTTCCTACTGGATCCCTTTATCAGTTGATAGGGGGGCAATAGGGCAAAGCCAGGGGTTTTCTAGGAAAGGGTCACTCACTGGCACACAGCCTTGCAGCTCTTCTCCAGCACCAGGTTTCCAAATCTTGCTGCAAGAGTATGAATGACAGGCCTAGATACCAGGGAACAGGGAATGGGAAGCAGCTGCAACTGTCCCATGCCTGACACACCTAGGACCAAAGGGAACAGCTGGAGCTGTGCCAGGGGAGGCTCAGGCTGGAGATCAGGGAAAGGTTCTTCCCCCAGAGGGTGCTGGGCACTGCCCAGGCTCCCCAGGGAATGGGCACGGCCCCGAGGCTGCCAGAGCTCCAGGAGCGTTTGGGCAGCGCTGCCAGGGATGCCCAGGGTGGGGTTGTTGGGGTGTCTGCAGGGCCTGGAGTTGGATCCATGATCCTTGTGGGCCCTTCCCACTCAGGATATTCCATGACTCTATGATCTTCTGCAGAAGAGAGAAGGATTTCTGCAGACTGCATAACTGGCTTGGAAATACAAAAGTAGACGGATTGCTCCCCCCACACTCCCGTGCTCCAGGACCTTCAGAAGGCTGCCACAGAGAGCACTGAGTGCCTGCCTGCCTCCATGGCTCACTGCCTGTGGAACAACAGCTCCAAACCATCTGGGACCATCACCTGGAAGCTGGGGGCAGGATTCCAGCAGCTCTCCCTCCGAACCAGAGGCACAGCTCCCTGTGCACCCGGCTGGGCAGGGGCAGGGACAGGAGAGGCTCCGCTTGGCTCCAGGCCCTGGGAGAGCCACGGGTGATGTCCTGCAGGATGCCACGGGCTTTGGGCCCTCTCACACCTAATGCCAGCACTGGGGGCACCTTGCCAGGCTCTGAAGTATAGGAGGAAGGCAGCTTTTCTGTGGAGACGAACACATGCGTGAGTAAAACATGGAACAACCCACCCCAAGGTCATTCATTCCATTCCAGGGCTCTTTTCAGATCTGTCAGAGCCAGACCTCAACAGAAGAACCACCTGATTACTGTCCTGGGAATCACCTAGTTCCCTGCCCTGGGAATCAAACACCTGGTTCCCTGTCCTGGGGGAGAGATGCTGGCAGCACCTGCACACTTGTACCCAATAGCAAACCCGAGGTTATTCAAGGCAGTCTGTTGAAGAAAGAGGAATTGGTTGCCTCATGTTTGCTGTGAAAAGCTATTACAGAGCAGGTGATGCACTGCAAGGGTCCCTGCCCACGGCAGGGGTTGGAAACTGCTGGTCTTTATGGTCCTTTCCAGCCCAAACTGTGACTCTAAGCCAGCACTTCAAGTTCCTCTTGTTCATGACCACAAGCAAGGCTGAGGGTTTGAAGTAGAGCCAGGACAAAAACAGGGGCCTGAGGAAAGGGATGTTTTTGAAGGGGATCACAAACCGAAAATCTGGGGAATTCTGTTCTATATTATTTCCTTCTGCATCAAATGTAGATTTTTGTACAGTGCTGTAAGATCCAGGCAAATATTTGATTTGCCACCTTTAATTTTCTGCCAGGATTTGAACGATGACTTCCCTTATTTCCTTCAACAACTTTTCTCTATGACTCTGGCAAACCTTTCTCCAGCATAGTTGGGAACCAGAAAGTAACCCCAGAAAAAGCAAATTTGCCTCCTTTGTAGTTCTTACTGCAGATGTCAGAAAAAGCAGCAAGGTGTGTGTGATTTCCTTCCCTTAAGTTTAGAAACATATTCAAATGTATCATTTCTTGCACAAGAATCAGAAGGCAGAACACAAATCTCCAGAGCAGGTAGAGAATGGAGCAACTGGCTGTAAATATTTAAAATAATAATTTTAGAGTTATCAAGCTAAGGGTGAAAATCTAATTTACAAACTTGCACAGCAGTTCTCAGCTCAAATGAATTTTCTCTTCATACGAAATGTTCTTAAATAATGGTGCATGCTACAGAGCATTGAAGCAGATCTGCTGCCTGTCAGCTCCTAATGGCTGCTGGTTTTATGGTTTTCTTGCTCATTTCTGGAGCCCCCCCTCCATTTCTCCAGCTCTCACCAGGAATGTGTTCCGTGCACAGCACCCAGACAGCTGCAACTGCAATCCCATTCCTAAGGCAGTCTGCTCCTATTGCTTTCAAATGCAAAAAGGGGCAAGGAGACTGGGGAATTTTCTCTGATTATACTGGTCTTCAGTCCCCTTCTGCCAGAGGAGAAGGAAGCCTGTTTCTCTCCCTCTCAGCCTGCCCCTGCCTTTCCCAAGAGAAGTGGATTGTCTGGGAGAGATGGTGGCACATCCAAGCCTTCCAAGAGAATTTCCTGGCTTAAAAGGAAGCACAAGCCACAAGCAGAGGCAATCTCTAACCTCTGCAGCTAAGGGAACACGTGCTGCTCTGGGGTTGTGCTGCAGTAGCAGCCAGTGACATTCCACAGTGCTTTAAGACAGGCTGCATCATCTCTGTTTCTCAAACAGGAAAAAAGAAAGACTTGAGTGGTACATGCCAGTGCTTGACACGTTGGTGTCTGATGTTAAAGACTTTGTGATTGGAGTTCAGAGCCCCAAGTCATGTTCATTTACCTTATCCTGCTGCTCTCCCACCTCAGATGGGGTTCTGTTAAATAATGTGACATTCTGGTGATGGTTTATCAGCCAGTGCAATTACAGGACAGATAAATCAGTACTCCTGAAGTGCCAAAGGCAATGAGATGGGGGAATTGTGGAAAAGGGAGGCTGGATTTTCTGCAGCTAAAACTTTCAGGAGTATCAGTGGGAACTAAAGTATTATATTTAACTCACATGAGTCTATCCCTGGAGCTCAGGGCACTGAAATGTGTGAAAGCTCACTGCAAAGGAACAACAACTAAAGTTTGGGACCCAAAAACGTATCAAGAGTTAAAAATTCAGCTCATGGATATTCAACACCGAGAACAGAAAGAAAGAAACAGTCAAAGCTATTCTACAATTTCTATGGGGGAAGATATAGGAACAGATAAGGCAACCCTCATGAAAATCTGACTCTCATCACCCTTCACCTCAGTGCTTTGCCTTCCTCAGCATCATGGAAGCTCTGGAGGAGAAGCAGAGCTCACCTGAGCTCGAGAGCAGCAGGTCCTGCCCGGGGTAGAGCAGGCGGAGGCCGCAGACATCCAGCCCAGAGCCCAGCAGCAGCTGCAGCCTGTGATGGGTCTCCAGGGGACTTCGGAAGAGAGCCTCAAACAGCAACACCATGGCAACCTGGGCAGCCAGAGAAAAACATGGAAAAATGAGGGAAATGCTTCCAAGTCCTCCACAACCTCAGAGCTGCAGCCCTGCTGCTCCCCTGTAGTTCCCAGGAGGGATCTGCACTGCCAGAGCTACAGAGAGGCTTGGGTTTGGTTTCTGTTTATGTGCAGTTCACACAGAAGGCTCTTGGCTTTGGACTAAATCACAGCTACCAATGATAATTATAATTTAATCTATTTCTGCTGCTGTAACTGTGCCTCTTGTCACATAAACCCACTAGAAAAGAACTCCAAGGCCTCAGGGGCAGAGACCACAGGGCATCCCTTCTGCTGGTAACTTTGTGCAGCACCATTCGCCCATCTTTCTGGATGATTAAATAATAATAGACTGACTGGTTGTGTCTCTATACCTTTAACAGCACCAAAATCAACATTAAAAAAATATCAAAAGGCAAACACATCACTGGTTCTGTCCCAAATTTACATTTCAGAGTCTTCTTTACCAGCCTAATTCAATTCAGCCCATCCTGGCATGTAGGAAGACCCACACCAACACATTCTGAATGTTTATACCCAAAAGGGAAGCAAATTATTATTATTTTCCCCATCAGAGAAACAAATTGCTTTTAAAAGCAGGTGCTTTATGACAGGGAGTTGTGTGGTGCTGTGGATAATAAATTGTCTAGCTGGGGATCAGACAAGCTGATTTTCTGGCCCCAAATTTGGGCATGGTTCTCCTGGATGCTGAGCAGCTCAAGGATTTCCCCAGCTCAAGGTTTATGGCTGCAGCAAACGCCAAATGAATCCATCACTACTGGACACTTGAAATGAAATGCTACTGCCCCATAAAGACATTATGAGGCTTTACCATCATGATAAGTGAAGATATAAATTTACTCAAATCATATAAAAGTGGTCTAATTAGGAATAAAAGCTCCGTTTCTTTATGTTTGCCTAGCTCAAGCTCTCCTGCTATTAACCCAGTACTCACAGCAGCCAGTAAGGAAGAATTTTCCTGTAGCTGCTCTGAGTCCCTGGGGCTGCCTGGGCTTGGGGCCAGCTGTGATAATGCAGCCATCCAGCACTGGACAACCTCAGGAAGTGCCAGTCTCCCTTTTCCTCAGGAGCCTGGCACTTGGCTTTGCTCTCCATTGCAGCTTTGTTGAGCTGTGCCTGGCCTGGTCTCGGACATCACCAATTCTGGCCACGGTCCGAACCCTGGACCCTGCCTCGGCCTTTTCACTGGGCACTCCCACCTGCAGTGCTGTGCCCAGTTCTGGGGCCACCAACACAAGAAAGTTGTTGGCCTGTTGGAGCAAGTCCAGAGGAGCCCAGAGAGATGCTCCAAGGGCTGGAGCCCCTCTGCTCTGGAGCCAGCCTGGGAGAGCTGGGGGTGCTCACCTGGAGAAGAGAAGGCTCCAGGGACACCTCAGAGCCCCTTCCAGGGCCTAAAGGGGCTCCAGGAGAGCTGGGGAGGGACTGGGGACAAGGGATGGAGGGACAGGACACAGGGAATGGCTTCCCAGTGCCAGAGGGCAGGGCTGGATGGGATATGGGGAAGGAATTGTTCCCTGTGAGGGTGGGGAGGCCCTGGCACAGGGTGCCCAGAGCAGCTGTGGCTGCCCCTGGATCCCTGGCAGTGTCCAAAGCCAGGTTGGCTGGGGCTTGGAGCAGCCTGAGATGGTGGAAAGTGTCCCTGCCCATGGCAGGAGGTGGACTGGGATGGGCTTTGAGGTCCCTCCCCACCCAAACCATTTGTGGCTCTGTGACTCTCAGCTGACCCCAGTCACTGCTGCTGGCCCTGCCCTGCCCTTCTCAATAACAACTCATTTCACAGGGGTGAGCTCCTGTACATTTTGTGCTGCACTCCTAACCAAGAGCTAACTGAAATCACTTTAACCTTCTCTTCTCTTGGGGTAGGATCAGTAGAATAACTCCCTACTTGTTCATACAACACACACAGTTACTGAGGGTCAGGCAGTACCAGCACCTTCAGAAATTTCTTAGAACGTTTCTGAGCCCAAGTTTAATCAAAGTTGTGCTGTTTACTGGCTTACAGTCAAGTGGTTTCAGGTTATCAAAATTTTGTCTACTGTTACAGATTTGCACCTGGTTGGTAGCAATTTCTCCAACCCACACATTTCAAAGTTTAATCTTCTGTGGCTCAGAGCAATCAGCACATCAACACCGATGACATAAAATACTCAGCTGATATATTTAGGTCTGAGTGAAAAATACTTCAAGATCAGTATTTGTATCAAATCTCTAGATTGAAATATTCCAGGACACTTAATTGTCTCTCAGTGTCCCCCCTCTGCCCCCAAGTGAGGAAGGAGGGGGTTGTTTGTTGTTCTTTACCTCGGTGTCTGTGTCTCTGCCAGCCTCCATGGCACTGCTGTCAGGGAAGTGCTTGTCATCACTCTCAACTGTCTGCCAGTAGAATCCCTTTGGCACTGCAAACACCTTCTCCACTGCCTGAAATGCACAAAGGACAGCTTTCACTTCCATGTTATCTTGGTCCCTTAAAAAGCACGAAAACCAGGATCTTATGGCCACAGAGCACACGAGGACGCAGCTGGTGGATTAAACTCAGCCCAGTGTTGTTAATTTATATAATTTGCTTTCTTGCAACCATTCCAGTTGCTACAGTTAAGTGATATCCCAAGAAAATTAATCTGCAACTGCTTCCCAAGAGCTTGAGCATTCCCAGGGTTCATCCCAGTGACTCCCCAACACGCAGAGCACCCACGGACACCACCAGGAGCTGCATCCATCAGCTGAGACCTCAATTCTCCACAACTGTGCTGAGCACTCAGCAGAAAAGGGCTTTGTGAAAGCAATGCTCTAATTAACTAATCAGATGGAAGGGTAGGGAAGGGATTGCATGAACCTCTACATGCCTGTAGCCAAAATAGCACATTTCTCCTGTGCTCATGTCACCACAAGTGACACATATCTGTAAGTCTCATCGTGCCACATCCTCATGGATAGGCAAAAAACTGGCATTTAGGTCACAGCTCAACACAAGTGCAGCATTTCCCAGGCTCAGCACCTTCTTTTGTTTCTCATCCATTTTCTGGGCAGCCAAGCAAGCAACTTGTACAAGTGCACGTGCAAGGATGTGTCACTCGGGAGAATGTGCTGGGACTGCACGCTCTGTAAGCGAGGCCACAGTCCAGGGACAAAGGCAACTCCTGAAAGTCACGTTTGTCAGCTTCTGGTTTGAACATTCCACAAATACAGATGCGTTTAGGCAGAGTTCACAGTGGCAGGAATCGTTCCAGGGATGCAGGAAAAATAAAATAGTCACTTTTAAAACACAGGCTCAGGTGTAGCTCAAAGAGGCTTCACTACTTTTAAAGGCTCTGCTTTGATTTACTGCAGGTGTTAATTTGTCCTCAGCTCGTGTGGGCTGACCTTTTCAAAACCAGAAAAAGAAATTAATTTTCAACATGGTCTCATCAGGACTTTTATGATGGAGAGAAAAGGGGCTAACCCTGCATGGAGAAGCATCCACTCTGCATTATGAGGTCCATCTAATGCTGTTTAATTGTGTAATCACCTGAGAGATTTCGGGTGTGCTGCTTGGCAAATGATAGGCACTTCAGAGCATTCCACAAATGTTTCAAAGTAACAACCAGAAAATTAAATTCATTTGAATATTAAAACCCCTCTGACTACTGCCTTTCCACTTCAGCAACCTTTTGTGTTGTCTCCTTCCTCTATCTCCTGTGCTTCAGGAGGTATTTGCCTGAAAGCAGAACTGGGGATTTCACTTTTCACCCCCTTTCAGTCAAATCAACTGCACCAAACCAAGAGCTTTGGCAACTCCCAGTGGATCTGTCCACTCTGTCCTGCAATCCATCATTCCCCAGCCTCCACTGCTGATACTACCCTTGGTTGCCATAGAAAATATCATCAGAGAAGAAGTGGATTTAAGGAAACAGATCTTGCCCATTTCCAGTGCATGGTGCCAGCTCCTATCTGCAACAGTGCAATGAGCCCAGACCAGCCCTACAAAGCAGGAATGCAGCAAAATCCCAGTTTTCTATTTCTTCAAGCTGTTCCTTGAACAGACCTCATGTCTGTAAATGTTCAAGAAGGAAAAGAAGGGACAAACGTGGTCAAACCAACATCAGCCTCTATTTCTATAAAAACCTTCAGGATAAATCATCCAGCTTCAGGACACAGGGTGGAAAATCCAAGGGGACCACTCTGGTGTAAGCTGTGGATCCATGGTGATCCCAGGATGCTGCTCCAAGGCCATAGCAGGGATGTGGCCACACCTGGGAAGCAAGGCCTGTGGGAATTGTTCCTGTCATCTGCCACAGTCTCTTTTCCAGCAGCCCGCCTGAATGGGAGTTCACAAACCAACAGAAAATGGAGCTTGGAAAGTCCTATTTGTCCCAGAAAATCCTTCTCCTCGTGAATTAGAAAACAGACAGATGGCTGCAGGATGAGAACCCTGCTTTGTCCAGCCTGGCTAAAACACCCCAGTGGAGAGCTCCTGACGCAGCCCTCCAATGCCATGAGCAGGAAAAACAGGGAGAAAGTCACTTTCCCTGTGATGTGGGAGAGAAGTGCTTGGAGCCAGTCGTTCTAATACTGAGCTGAGCCCTTTGGAACACAGAACAGAGAGGGACCCTGTGCAGGCAGCTGCAGGAGCCCTGTCCCACTGAAATAAAGTGGCCACTATTTCTGTTTATGATACTTTAGTGCTGCTTTTCATGTTCCACAAGAGGGTAGGTGTGACAATTGTATTGTTTCACCTCAGGGCTGGTTCCTCTCACTCCTCCAACATCACAGCAGCTGTAAATCCTTTCCCAAGCCCGTGGAAGCATCAGCTCTGATTGCTGACCTGTCCCCTGGTGGGAGGAGAGGAGACTCCCCAGACCTGGCAGAATGGTGACGAGGCAGCCCAGCCTTTGATCCCTACCTGAAAACACCTCTCCCATGAGGCTCTGAGCCCTGTACCAACCTCCCATCTCATGGGAAAAGCCTCATCCCAGGGAGGAGGGCTCCCTGCACTCAGCCAACAGCAGCTGCACAGCCCCGGGGATACTCTGACTTATGCTGTGACAGGTTTCAAACCCCAAGCTCATGGAACCATAACCATCCCCATGTGTGTCTGGAGGGCTTCTTACAGCACTGACATCCTCTCCATCCACTGTGCCGTGATCAGGGTGAGCAGGGAGGAAGGGCACATCCACAACCTCCTGGTTTTAGTTATTCCTTTATATCAATTTATCCTTATTCGGTTTGGGCGACAAATTCCAACTTCTGCCACCTAAAGACACTGGAAAAGACCACTTTGTGCCACATCCAGGATTGAACACACACCAGTTTTTCCAAAAGCATTTAAAAGAAACCCCGAGCTCCTGCTTTGTTTCAGAGAATATTACCCAGATGAAGGCAGATGGTTCCGGGAAGGAAACTCATAGCAGAACAAAACCGTGCTGTAAAATCCTCAGCAGAAACAAGAATAAGCACATTTCAGAGGAGATTGGAGCTGCAGCAAAGCCACGAATATTTAACTGTCACACAGACATATGACCAAGCCCGTGATCTCCTCTTGGTGCTTACAGTGTTTTCTGTTCCCAGCTCTGACAACAAAGGAAGAGCTTTTGCTGTCAGATGATCTGAGAGAGTCTTTAAAGTTGCAAGGAGTCTTCCAGGCTGCTCACAGCCCCAGCAGGAAAACAGAAACGGCAGGAAGAATCCCCATGCACTCCACAATCTCGTCTCCTCACTCACAAGGTTCTTTCCAAGGCAAAGATCTGCTCAGGCATTATCTCTGTGAGACACCACCAAACCCCTTGGAGAAAGATGCTGCACTGCCAGCACCTCCAGAGCCCGATGGGAGCTCTGGACTGAGCTAACCTCTCCCTGCCAGCCCTGCTGAGCACATCAGGAGCAGCAGAGGAAGCACTTCTCTCTCTCTCTCTCACTCAGCAAGGCTGATGTCTGATGTGATTCACCAAATCCTGCCCCTGAATTAGGCAGCATCACTCTCAAAGTCTCTCCTCTCCCTGCTCTGTGTGCAGCAGCAGAGCTTTCCTTGTGGAATCCAGATTGACACAATGTTGAGTGTGTTCCCTGCACATCTTCCCTCCCCACTGTGTGTGTTCTCTTCAGATGGCTACAGAATTTAGTACAGCAAAGTGGAGGCTCCACAGGAAGATCTCAGGCAGCAAAAAGTCTGGGATAGAGAGAGCTCATCAAGGAAGATGTGCAGTTCTGGTGACTGTATTTCAGGCAGTTTGAAACGGATCTCACTTCCCCTTGCTCCCCTTCTGGATAGGGAGGGGGATATCCTAAACCACAGAAGACAGAATGAGACAGTAACTCCCAGCCTTTGTGCCCAACAGCACTAATGGCAGAGCACAGTAGCTCGAGAGCTCTTTAAAGCTGCTCTTCTCTGGAATAATGAGTGATGGACACAATCTAAATGTGAGCTGTCACATTTTAGGAAGAATGAAAACCTGTATTGTTTTATTCATCTCCAAGCTATGCTTTCATCTTTGTGCCAGCTCTGGCAGACATCAGTGTGGTCCTTCCTCCTTCTAAAGGTTAGGGGTTTTTATTTACAAATGCCAGTGGCTGCCTGAACTCCTGGCTCCATGAAAATCAGTGCCAGACTCCAGCAGGACTCAGCCAGGGCCAGGACGTCACCTTCTGCCTCCTGAAGATACAGCCATGCAGCCATTCTGGGCTGCAGCTATGGATTGTTTTCTCTAAATGTGAATAGATGAAGTCCCTGGACAAACATTTCTCCCCCAGACAAGCCATATCCATGTGGGATCACCAGCCAGATGCGCTCTCACCCAAGCTGTTGGTACAACTGGATCAGGCTGCACAGCAGACTCAGGGTGCCAGCCAGGCAAGACCTGACCCTTTCCACCAACTCAGATAAAGAGAAGCCACAGGCAAGGTTTGAAAGCAAAGGGCAGGATGAACCTGCACTTTTGAACCTCTTGCTTGACAACTTCAGCCTGCATGTCCCAGAGCCGAGTGCTGGACTCCACGGCTGGCACTGCCAGTGCTGCAGGACTCATCCTGCCAGCTCTGCTTTGGGGAAGCCCATGTGGAGGAGCTGTCCTGGGTGTTTTATCCCTCCCTAATGCCCAGTTCAGCAGCACAACAATCAAATCTTTCAAGCTTTGGAGGAGGAAAGCACAGCCCTAGGCCGTGAACTGAATCTGGGAGCTCACAGCAACGTGGGGATCAGGTCTGGGAGCTGAGCAAACTGTGCTGCTCTCCAGGGGGCTCAGGCAGCATCCCCACCCCAAAACATGGCCCAGCTTGGGTGCTGCTCACACAGCACGAAATGAGAAAGAGCACAAGGGGCAATAACCCCAAACCAAACCATAACTGCCACCAGCACAGCCACTAACCCCCAGCAAATCCCAGCTCCTGCAGTTTGGGATGTGTGAAAGGCAACGCCCACACAGCCACGGGCCTGAAGGGTCGGCTGAAAAGCTGATGTAGTAATGAGCAGCAGTTCCCTGAGCACACCTCCCTCAGCACTGAAGTGAAGGGAAGTGGAAGATGCTGAAGGCAACTCAGCAGGGCCAAGGCCACAGTGCTTGTCAGTGAAATAATGTCACAGCACTCAAGTCTCAACTCAGAGAGCTCCGAGCGCTCTCACTGAGCTCATGCTGAAACACAGACTCACAGACCTGAGAGAGCCTCTGCAAGTGCCTCCCACTCCCTCCTCAGAAGCTGCACACAGAGCTTGGGAATCTCAGCTCTAAATCTGTGCCTCGAGTGCACAGAGCAACAAGTGCTGCATCTGGGGCTGCCTTTCCACAGGGATTTCAAATTTCAGCAGCAATGTCCAGCTCCTCATGTATCCTACATGGTTATTTCAGAATTTGAAATGAAATACACAACTTTCAAAGCTTGTGTGTGTGAGAGCTCCTATGGCAACACAGTTAACATCAACTCCAGCAGGGAAAGCCCAAAAATCTGAAATTCCACATGAAAGAACTGCTCTACTTTCTGCCAGCCCCTTGCCACACATCAGCCTTCCTGTTAGGTCAGTCAGTGCTGCTGGATATTTTCAGCAGGCCTGGGTTACAGTATCAGGGCAAGTTCAGCTCCCTGGACTCAGTTCTGGGATTTTTATCTACGATTAGCCAGAAAAAAAAAATAAAAACCATGGAACTTCGCTTGAGCAAAAAGTAAGGAGGAAACCTTGTGTGCCCTTAATCGCTGCTATTTAAAAAACCCACACAAACTTAGTGTCAGAGCAGGGAAGCTACTAAAGGGGCAGCATGAGGGGAGCTGATCACCAGAAGGTGCAACAAAATCAATTTTCTGGAACTTAAAGTCAAGAATTTCATTCACCTTGACTTAGGGATGTCCGTGGATGGAGGAGAGGGATGGAGGTTCCCCTTCCTCCTTAAAACCTCCCTGAAAACGCTGCTATGCCCTGCCTCCTCTGTCCTGGCAGGCACCTGCACAGGTTGGGAGCTCAAGGAGATGCTCTGGAAGATGACCATCAAGGGCTGCACCCTTTGGGCAAACGTCCCAGTGTCCAGAAAAATTGAGGGAGAGGAAAAGAATTCCAGCATGGACCAAACAGGAGGAAAAGCAGCATCAACACTGGCTCTGTGTGTCGTCTGTATCCCTAAGGTGAACACTTGCATCCTGAGGCTCAGCAGCAGAAAGTGCTTTTATTTTATGCTAAAATGAAGAAATCCTCTTTCTGCTGACAGGGGACCTTGCATTTAATAGCTTCCACAGGGATGGTGTCACTCCCAACCCAAGCTGGGCTTTAATGACTGCATTGTGAGCTGCTGCTCCTATCAGCAGTGAATTGCTGCAGGTTAATAGGCTCCATGCACAGCACTCATAAAAATGCCTCCAAAAACCAGCACAGGCAAAGCAATCTGTTTGGGGTCCAGAGCAAGCAGGAAACCCAGCAGACAAATTGACTGAAAACAAGACATTGGCTCATGCACTAACAAACAAAAAGCATAAAGGTTATTACAATTACTGCTGGCAATTGCTCCCCAGATCACACACAGAGCTGCTCAGTACACAACAGCTTACCTCTCCCTCCATTTCCACCCATTTTTTCCACCATCCTGCCAGGATTTCTCTCTCAGGCTCTGATCTACCTGGAGCAAAAGCAGGGATTTGCTGCATGCTCCTCCAACACGTGGGAGCAGGTCCTTTGGGCTTAGTTTTGTACACACTGCCTCAAAACAAATACAAATGTACAAAAAGCAAAGCATGGATCACTGGCCTTGTACCAAACCTTCAGACCAAAGAAGTTAAAAGAATATGATCCTGAGTTTTCCATGCAGCACTTTTTGGTTGTATTTTAATGACACTTGGGAACATTCTCAGTTGGTAGCACTTTGCAAAGCTCCAGGGCAGACATCAGGGTGAGCTGCTGCCTGCTGAGAGCGTGGCTCATTGAGCCCTGCTTTGGAAATCAGCCCTTCTGCCTAACCAGCTATAAAAATGTGGCTGTGCCTGGATCCCTGGAAGTGTCCAAGGCCAGGCTGGATAGGGTTTTGAGCAGCATGGGATAGTAGAAGGTGTCCCTGCCCATGGCAGGGGGTGGGATGGGATGGGCTTTGAGGTCCCTCCCAACCCAAACCATGCTGTGATTCCATAACTCCCTGAAAAAGCCACAGCACACAGTGGTCTCAGCCTCACTCAGGCCTGGAAAGCACAGAGCACTTGAACTTGGGAAGAGAATATGGTTTTTAAATTGACATCATGTTTTCCACGGCATCAAGGCAAAGATCCACCTCCAGAAAATGCCTGCTATCTTGCTGTTCAATTCCTAATGATTTATAATTCCCCTAATAAGGGATTTGCATAAAAGCCCTGGCTGTTTTAAATGATGCCTTATTTTATGCCTTAAAAGCATAGAGCAGATTTATCTTTTACAAGTACGTCAGACTCTTTATGGCTCTTGCTTCTGCTTGAAAGCCACAGTGACTGCAAATCAACAACACTAAGCCTCCTTTTCCTGCACACAAGTGGGATAAACCTTTAGGCAAATTGCTAAGTGCACTGCTAAACCCCTAAGCTTTCATGGCATTGATTCTCACAGAGTCACAGTAATCCCCAAATCTGGTTGAAATGGCAGAAAAGTTCTCATGCTATGTTATTTCCAAAATGAAAACTTCGTTGTGAACAAGAATTGCCCTTCCCTGGAATTGTGTCTCAAGGGTTTTGTTCATCTAAAAATGTTGGGAGAAGACCACAATTGTTCAAAGGTTGGTGATGTTGTGGGAAAGAAATAAACAGAACATTCCCTCAAAAGGTATAGAAATCAGGTCAGATTAAGTGCTGCTTTGAAAACCCACTCTAAATATTTACAACAAGGTAGGAAAAGCTGGTGAATGCCTCAAAGCAACACTGGATGCCCTCAAGGAATAAATTCCCCCAATAAGTGTAAGGAATTCTTGTAACATTTCATTCAGTGGAATATTTGTTATGGAGCACTTGCTAATCTGACAGAAGTGAAAGGTTAATTATTATTTTGCTTATAGACAGCAGTGGGTGTTCCTGCAGACGTTTCCAGGAAGGCAAGAGATTGGAAGCACTCGATTTGGAGAGGTGCTGTGTCCTTGTAACTCACAAAACTCCCTGGAAATCCACAGATATTAAAATCACAGAACTGAATCACAGAATATTCTAATATTAGAAGCATTTGTTTTCAAACTCTGTTTAAATCCTTTGCTAAAGCAAATAAGAATACCTGTTAACACTGCAAAAACAACTTTTACTGGACCTGATCAAAAAATAACCAGAGGTCCAAACATTGCTGTACAGTACCTGAGGGTCAGGATTAACAGCAGTGATGTTACTGAGCAGGACAGAGGGAATTTCAGGAACAAGTGGGCACAGCTGGTTTTGGAAGTGACTGGCCAGTTCATCTCTCCACCAAATAAGATCTGGAAGCCACGTAGAGGTCAGAAATGCAGAAATCTTCTGGTAAAACCTGGATGTTCCTTGGAGATGTTCTGCGGTCTGCAAAGAGCCAGTGGTTAAGAAGCATTGGTGATGGTTTCAGAAACTCTCTCTCTGTACCTTGCACCTGCAGCAGCTCCTTCTCTGTCCACAGCCATCCCAGTTCCACACAGCTGCCCCTCAGATTCTCCAAACCAACCCCCGGTGTGACACCCTGCACCTCCCAAGCCACCACACCCTTCATCCCATGCTCCTGCCATCCATCAGCTCACAAATCCTGCTCCAAAGCAGATCACACCACACTCAGAGGGGAAGAAAAACCCATAAACAGGACCATAAACCAGCCCAATACAATGAAAAATTAACTTGCAAATGGTTTCGTAGGGATATCAATAAAAACAGTTGTTAATGCCCCGTCCCTGGAAGTGTTCTATGCCAGGGTGCACAGAGCCCTGATCTGGTCTAGTAGAAGTTGTCCCTGCCCATGGAAGGGGGTTGAAATTAGATGACCTTTAAGGTCCCTTCCAACCTAAACCATCCTGGGACTTTTTTAAGGTTGAGGCTAATGTTAATACTGCTACATTAATACTGAATACGGCACTGCTAAACTACAGTTTTCCATCATTTAACCTCCCCTCTAAGCCTCATTGTTCGTCAGGTCGATCCTTAATTAGCAGGACTTTCAGAGAAAAAAACCAGTGACCTCAAGAAGACCTAATTGGAAATTAACAGACTCAACAATCGTGCAGAGCATCTTCTTTCCACCAGTGACTTGAGGGAAGTGATGGTCCTGCTCCACTCTGGTGCAGCCTCACCTCAGCTCTGGGGCAGTTGTGGGTGCCACGATATCAGAAGGATCTAAAGCTGTTGGAGTGTCCAAAGGAGGGACATGGGCGTGGGGAAGGGTCTGAGGAGCAGCTGAGGGTGCTTGGATTGTTCAGCTGGAGGAGAAGCCTGAGGGCAGAGCTCACTGGGGCTGCAGCTCCGATCTCTGCTCCCTGTGCCAGGGACAGGAGCCAGGGAAGGGCTGGAGCTGCGCCAGGGGAGGGTCAGGCTGGAGATCAGGGAAAGGTTCTTCCCCCAGAGGGTGCTGGGCACTGCCCAGGCTCCCCAGGGAATGGGCACGGCCCCGAGGCTGCCAGAGCTCCAGGAGTGTTTGGACAGCGCTGCCAGGGATGCCCAGGGTGGGGTTGTTGGGGGGTCTGGACAGGGCCAGGAACTGGACTGGATGATCCTGGTGGGTCTATTCCCACTCAGGATATTCCATTATTCTGTGATTATTGCACCTAAAAAGTGAAGCTCAAGGAGGAAAAACCCAAATCAAATGACAGAGATTGGGAGCTCCTCAGAGCCACTAGAGTGCTGGCAGTGCACAGAGAGGAGCCCCAGAGCTCCACGCAGTGCCAGTGTGATAACTGGGAATGCCTGGGAGATTCTTAGGGAGCAGAGGCTGTAAAAATCTAATTCCCATCAGACATGCCTGGAACTGCAGCCTGTCTATTGCACACAGGGATTACAGGAGGTGTTTCAGCATTTGTTCTGACAACAAGGAACCAAAACCAGGCAGGGNATTCCCACTCAGGATATTCCATTATTCTGTGATTATTGCACCTAAAAAGTGAAGCTCAAGGAGGAAAAACCCAAATCAAATGACAGAGATCGGGAGCTCCTCAGAGCCACCAGAGAATGAAGTGCTGGCAGTGCACAGAGAGGAGCCCCAGAGCTCCACGCAGTGCCAGTGTGATAACTGGGAATGCCTGGGAGATTCTTAGGGAGCAGAGGCTGTAAAAATCTAATTCCCATCAGACATGCCTGGAACTGCAGCCTGTCTATTGCACTCAGGGATTACAGGAGGTGTTTTAGCATTTGTTCTGACAAGGAACCAAAACCAGGCAGGGATGTTGAAATCTGCCTCACTTCTAGCAGCTGTTTGGAGGAGGACAGAAATAAAAACACCCCAAACTGCCCCCAAAAAACTGATAAAAAGGAGAGGAAACATAGCAGAACCACTGGATATAGGAGTAGATGCCATCCTAGTTGAATAAGCCATAAGACTTCTTGATGTGCTAAGAACAGGAGCTTTTGCCTGGAGAAGCCACTATTCTTATTCTGTTTATAATTATTAGACCTTGGGGCAGAGAACTGGAATGTGATAAATAATAAAAGATACACAGATGACAGTGAAGTGGCTAGTAAATAAGAAATTGATGGCTCAGAGCCCCCTTTTGGGGCTGAAACTGGACTCTGGGCTCTACACATTAATATTAAAATATCATTTGTCACAATGGTTAACATTTACACACACTTGGTCTTTTTTGCATAATCCAAACAAAGTAACTGAGGTTTCCCTACATTCTCATAGCAAATGGATGCAACAAAAGCACCTGGAAACCCAATTATGTTTTAAAGGTAAACCCTGCAAAGTGTCTCTTTGTGCCCACGGGAGACAACTGGAACAAGAACCAGTAAGTGCCCCAACAGGATTTTGTTTTTCAATTCAGCCACAGAAAACCTGACAGGACAGTGAGAGACTGAGGGCTTCAGTGTGAAGAATAAAGTCCACATTTCTCTGCACAGTAGCTGAAGCTGCCCAAAGGCAGAACAGGGAGAGACTTGCTGTCATTTTCCTTGTCTCTGCTGGGGCTGACATCCCAACTTTTGTTGTTCCTCCCAGCTCTGATCTCTGCTGGGGAAGCAGCAGTTCTACAAATGCCTCAGGAAAGAAAGACTGACACAAGTCAGTGCTACCACAAAGCCTCTAATGAGGGAGAGGAAACCTAAGTCCTGCTTGGAAGAACTGCCCCAGCCCCTGAAATGTCACTGCTGTGCAACAGAGATGAGCTCAGAGTATTTTTCATTATGAGGGTGGTGAAGCCCTGGCACAGGCTGCCCAGAGAAGCAGTGGCTGCCCCTGGATCCCTGGCAGTGTCCAAGGCCAGGTGGGACAGGGCTTGGAGCAGCCTGGGATAGTGGAAGGCGTTCCTACTTCTTGCAGGGATTTGGACTGGATGGCCTTGAATGGCCCCTTCCAACCCAAACCATACCATGATCCCATGATAAGGACTGGAAAACTGTCCAGTTTGTTCCACCAGGTTGTGATTTAACCCTTCCCAGCTCCAGCCAAACATTGAGGGCAGCCTGAGCCCACAGCTCCAAAAGTTCATTCAATCCTGTAACACTGGGTACATATTTTGAGCATAATCAGTGCTCAATAATTTTGGTGCTTTGGCCAACCCCTCAGCTGGAATCAGCAGAGAGCAGGTCAGGCTCTGTCCCTCCATTTGCTTTGCTCCATAGAAGAAACACCTTGAATTCAGTTGCCTTGGGCAGAAACCAACACCAAGTCTGTCAGTCCAGCAGAGCCTGGTCCCATCAGCTCCTGCCCAGGGCTGCTCAGTCACTAATGGAAAAGCTGCTCATTGTTTCGGGCTGGGTTTTTTGGTGGTGTTTTAATCATGACACTTGGTGCCAGCATCAATCATTCATTTTCAGGAGCACTGGAGCCACAGCTGTCAAGCTCCAGGTTTTGTGATACATCATGGGAAATTCAATCTTTGCTGCTCCCAGGCAGCAGCTGCAAGTCAAGAACACTGGCTGCAGCTGAGGAGAGGATGCTGAAGTGTGTTTAAAAAACATGTTTACACATCCCATTCCATTTAGGCTCCCCATGGTGCATCCAGCAGGTATAATACAAACACCTGTGGGTGAAGCAGGCAAAAATAGAGTAGAAAATCCACTGCCAGCTCACTGGAGCCACAAAAGTTGCTGAGAGGAAGTCAGCAGCCTCAGCAGAGCACAGGGCAGCACCTCAAAGGTTCCTCAGCCACAGGACAGTTATTCAAGCATGTGGCTCTCAGAAGATCTGGGGGACACAGGGATTGCTGCTCCCCACATCACCTGGCTACACTTCCCAGCAAGAGTCACCCACACTGCTTAGGTAAAATAGGTATTTATGCCAGGCAAGAGTGGCAGTAATACCTAAAAAGCTGTCTCCAAAAAAGAAATAGGTACAAGATGCTCCAATATGTATCAAATCAGCTCTGTGAAAGACAGAACCAACAGAGCAGAGCCCAGAGCTGCAATTTCACAGCTCTGCTGTGCTCAGGACATGAGTTCATATCATGTCCTACCTCACATGTGCCACCTGCATGTGCTAAATGTCCAGTCTGTGTGCAAGAGCTTCCAATTTTATTGCACAGCTCAGGCTCTGGGGCCCACCAGAACTGAGGGAACAGGCTCAGGTCCTGCTTCCAGGCCTCAATAGTCAGGAGTCAACAATACAACACTCCTCCTCCTGGGCCACACTCTTCAAGTGGTTCAAATAAAGGAGGAGAAACCATAACAGGTGCCAAAATATGCGTCTCCTCCAAATCCAGCTAAATTTCTGCAGTGTGAGGTTACAGCTAATGAGCAATAGAGGAAAAAAATGATGCCACAGAGAGCTGGTTTCTTGTCTGCACATAATCTAAATGCAGCAGAACTGAGGGCAGCCTGGGTTGGCAGTCAGCTGTAAGCAATCCTTCAGTTCCACAGTGCTGGGCTGTTCCCCCAGTCCCAGTTTGGGCAGCTCTTGCTGCTTTATTCTGCCTTGCTGGAATTTGAGCTTGAATGGGCACATCCAGGCCTGGTGCTCAGTTCAGAGCAGTGGTGCCTGCCTGTTTGCACAACCACCAGGTGTAAATGCTGCTACTCACTCCTGACTCGTGGATGTCGGGGCAGCTCCGGGCTGAAGGTTCCTCTGGTGCCACCAGGCAGGCGTAGAGGGCCAAGCCTTCCTCTCTCCAGGCCTGCTGCAGCCCCACCACCTCAAATGGAGCTTTGGGGCCATCCTTCCTCTTCACAGGAGGCACCTGGAAGTCCATTGGAACACAATTCCATTTTTAGATGGACCGAAAAAAAAAACCCCTTTATCTTGCTCTGTTGCTTTTGAGTAGAGCCCCACAACAATCCAGGGAGCACTCTGCTTTGATCAGTAGATTAGCTGTGGTTTAGCCAGTAGAAAAATCAATAAAGACCAAATTAAAGAGGAATAACACTTTGCTTTTGATAAGTCATAGGATTTATTTTCTCAATGAGGACTTGCAAGCTCTGACTTCCACCAGCTGCACTGTGTGGAAGCAGGAACTCACATTATTTCCCTGGTCCAGCAAGGGAGGAGCACGGAGCCCCTGTCAAGGCTGCCTGGCATGTTCCTGTCACAGCAGCACCGTGTGTGCCTTTATCAGTGACAAAGAGATCAATCCACTCTCAGCTCACCAAGCAATGCAAAGGGATGATGCCATTCCAAGGGGCTGGTGCAGGCCTCCCTAAGAAGCCCTTCACTAATAGCCCAAACCCCATCAATCCCCACCCTGTGAATCCCCTTTTAGCTGGGCTGAGGTAATCTCTTTTTGATGGATTTTTTGGTGCACGCGTGTGTGGGAGGCCAACATTCTATTTTCCAGTACACAGACCTGATTTAAACCAAAAAGGGTAAAAAGTGACTTCTGCCAACCCCAAGACATAAATTATTATTGTGAAAATCAGTTTAGAAGGGAGAAGGCTCCAGTAGGACAGACCATGCCTTGGCTCTTTAGGTTGCTCAAAGTCAGAGGAAACATTATGCACTTTAACATGCAGAATACATGAAAAACTTCATTATAAGTTAGGAAAGAGAGAAGAGAGACACTTGAAACAGCCTGGGAAGGCACTGGGGTGCTGCAAAATGCCCAGGGCAGCTGGTGAAAGAGGGCAGAAAGCCAGACACAGGGAATCAGAAAAGCTAGGAGAAAGGAACAGCAGAGGCACCTGATCCAGAACATGCTCTGGATGGAGAGAAAGGCAAGTCTGAGCCACAGGACTGTAATTCCCTCCCAGGATTCTGGTGGCTACAGGAACTCCAAGCCTTGTTCTCCTGCTTTATACCATCACCAGTCCCTAGATGCATTATCAGCTCTATTTACTGAATATATAGCCCAAATAAAGGCCTTTATCAACATGTTCTTAACACAGGGCCAGGCTGGACTTGGAAACTGTTGCACAGCTCAGCTGGAGCACTCAAAACACCAGCACCAAGTCTTCCACTGCTTCAAACATCGGATTCCCAAGGGGAATTCTGCAGCATCCAGAGGATCACTGCTTCCAGCTGGCAGCACCCAGCACATCTCCAATGAAATCAGTAAGGATATGCTGATCTACACAAGCCCATGGAATTGCATGGATTACCAGATGAGAATTTGGTCTAAGAACGCCTCAACATTTCCAATTCTTTCAATGAAAGAAATGCAAACTTCATCATTGCTATCCTGCAGCCATTTCAGAGCCTGTGTAGAATAAATGGGTGGAATTCACCCCAGTTTTTCTTGGGCACAAAGTCCATCTGAACATCTGACCCTACAACCAGCAGAGTGACACAGCCCTGGAAGCTGAGGTTCCCTCTCAAGCTCAGAGAGAACTGCTACAACTCAGAGCTCAGGGGGTTTTTTAATGGGAATAACACAACTGCAGCTGGTCACAAGCTAACGAGTCTGAATGGAAAATTCAGGATCCAGGGCTGTTCCAGTGGCAATTTTCATTAGCACTGAACTAACACTAAAGAATGTTAGCAATGTTTTAATGGAAGCACGAACATCATTAACAATTAATTGTGTTAAAGTGGAATTTAAGTGATTTAAAAGCCTGGTGCAGGCTGGCTGCTCAGGGTGAAATCTACCTTGGCTGCGTGGATCAGTATTGGTATCCCACAGTCTTTCCCAGGGAAAAGAGTAAGACCAATGAGCAGGGTGGGAAGGAAACACATACATTGGGGAGGAAAAATACAATGTTTTCCCTAGGGAATAAAGGGTAATATGGAAGGGAAGGAGAGAGGATGGGGTGGTTTCTTTAGAGGAGAAAAACGAAGAACTTTTAAGAACCAAAGAACAATTAAGATAAGGCAGCCCCTCACTTGTTCACAGCACTCTTGACTATCAGAAGGGGTCTATCCTTATCTAGAACAAGTGGTGAAAACCAGGAACCTGTGTCCATTGCCAAGGACAAAGTCTGACACCCAGCAGTCATTCTGGACAACTGAAAATCTGGCTCAACAATTTTTCACTTCTTCATAAACTACAGACACAACCCAGCTCCACTGGCTCCGGCGAGACTTTTATTTACTGACTCTGAGCTGAAATAGAACATAAGTTTTTTTGTTCAGCCACTGTTTTGTAGCTGTTAGGGGGGAAAAAAAGGAGATTTCAAGAGTGATTATGTTTTCACTGGAGGTCAAAACACAGCCCTCAACAGCCAGAGCCTTTTGTGCCAGGTCACTGCACTCACCAGGGACAGGAGCCACGTCACGAGGGCCTGGTAGATGTTGGCTGCTCCCAGCACCTTGTCGGGCACCTGCCCCTCACACTGATCTGTGGCCACTTGGCCACAACTTGCCAGCCAAATGGTCATCAGCAGCACCTCCTTGTTCACACTGTAGGATCCAGGCAACGTGTCAATAGCTGGCAAAAAAGAGGCTTCCTGTCAAAAAAAAAAAAAAGATAGCATGGAAATGGAAGTCACTTGGATTACTGGAAGTGTATTCATCATCAGGAATTAATTACATTCACTGCCATCACAGGAGGGGCATTTAACACCCAGAGAGCATTTATCAAAGAGGGAGAATGAGCCATAAAAGCCAGGTTGTTCTATCAGTGACACCTGCCTGAGCACTGCAGGTTTTCTTGGACAGCTGTCACCTGGGTCCTCCTTTAGTCACACATTGCCTGGTGAATGGAAGGTTACACAGTCACAGCTGGAAAAGTGTGATTGAATTTATTCTGTATTCAAGACTCCGTGTTTGGGGTTTTTTTAATCACTGAAAAGCAAGCTTGATAGTGTGAAAACTCATTATTTTCTGCTTCACCTAACATCCCTTATTTCAGAGATGATGTCACAGTTAAGGGAACTCACCTCCTTTCTTTACTTCAGCACTGATAGTTGGTTATTTAGGATGCAAATTCCCTCTCCTTTAAGAGAACTGTTCAAGACACAACCAAGCTTGAACTTGAACTTACAGTTCTTTGTCCTTCCACAGATGCAGCAGCTGCAATTATTGCCTGGCTTGTTCTTCCTGTCTGTATTCCATTTGCTGCCACCGACATTTCTTTGGTGAATTAACAAGCAAGTCCCTAAGATCCCAGAGATTCTCCAGTATTGCTCCTCAACAGTTATGATCACAGAATCATGGAGGGGTTTGGGTTGGAAGGGGCCTTAAAACTCATCTTTTTCCACCCCATCCCACAGGCAGGGACACCTTCCACTGGACCAGGTTGCTCCAAGCCCCATCCAACCTGGCCTCGTGTTTTCGGTTGCTCCATGTAGCCCATAATGAGGATTTCTACCCACACCTCTACACTGAATGAACCTTAATTTGATTTACCTGAATTTACTCTGAAAGCAAAGTAAGCTAAATCCAATTACAGCCACTTTGATTCTGAATTAAAATGTCCACAAAGGTGTTTCACGACTAATCCACTTGACAAGTTAATGTAGCTTGACTTTTGTGCCAGTCCTCGAAACAGACAAACTTCTTAAAATGGTTTAATAAGGCATAAAACTAATAAAATCCAACAAGCAGCTCTGCTGTGTCACCCAGTGTTTTGGTACCAAATAAAAACTGCAATTAGTAATGAAGGCAAAACAGCCATGCAAAGGTATGTGATGCTGCAGATTTGGGTTAATTAATGTCACTGTAGCCCTGGGGTGCCAACAGAATCCCTCAGGGCTTTGACCCCACCACTGCAATCCCCTGAGGAAGAGGCCTTAGGAGAAACTCTGGGACCACAAGGAAAAAGTGACCTTCTCCCACACCCTGTACTGGAGAAAGGATTCTTTCTTCCTCCCTCAACAAGGGTGTGGGGATCAATGAGAGGAGGTAATTTAGGAGCTGATGATACAAACAGTGCCTATAACTGATGTTTCAGCAGGAAATCTCCAACTATTCCAAACCTCCTCGGCCCAGCAGCAGGAGGAGGGCTCAGTGGGTTTTCTGACCAAAATCAGGTAAGAAGTTTACTTATTAAGGTCCTTTCTGAGTGAAGTTGTGGTGAAGGTTGGACCTTCCCTCTCCTCCCTCTGCCAGCCTCCTCACCCCAACAAGAATTTAGGTGTAGAACTGGAATCATTTCTGAAATATTAATGCCAATGAACAAAAAAGGAGCTAATCCAGTTTAATTCTGGGCAAGAATGGCTGAAGGAGGATACAACTGGTGCTTTCTGGGTATGGCTTCCCACAGCACTGCCCAATTTCTGCCAGCCTGCAGGTGAGGAGAGTTCAATTTGCCCACGTTGCGCTGGCTTTTATTTGTGACAGTTTTAGGTTATAAAAAGCCTAAAATTACTCAAATGCTGGGTTATTTTTGGTTGCTCTGGCTGGAATTGTGCTGTCACTCAAAGACAGGCTTGCAGCTGATTGCAGTCAAGTGCCAACAATTACCAAAGAGTAAATAAGATAAAATTTCCTCTTCCCAAATTCTTGCTGTTTTATTTTGCAGTTATAGTTTATGTCATTATAAGTTCCAGCCCTTCAGCTCAGTTTTCCAACCACCCTCCATCTCCAGCTCTGGCCTTTTTTCTCCACTCCCACATAACAAGAGTGCAAGGAGGAGCAGCAACCACAGTGAGCAGCCAAGGAGTGACCTCTGCCCAAATCCACACCACAGTGAAAGAGGGAAAAAGGAATTGTAAGACAACTTCAGGACAGCCACATAATCCAGCCTTCAGTGCCAGTGGCGCTGAACTTCCACAGAGGCACGATGGCCTGAAGCTGAGGGAGGGCAGGGCTGGATGGGATATTGGGAAGGAATTGTTCCCTGGGAGGGTGGGCAGGCCCTGGCACAGGGTGCCCAGAGCAGCTGTGGCTGCCCCTGGATCCCTGGCAGTGCCCAAGGCCAGGTTGGATGGGGCTTGGAGCAGCCTGGGATAGTGGAAGGTGTCCCTGCCCATGGCAGGGGTGGGACTGGATGGGCTTTGAGGTCCCTTCCATCCCAAACCACTCCGTGATTCCATGATAATCCCAAAGGAAATGACTATTCATAAAAAATTCATTCTAAAAAGTGGTAATTTACCTCCATATTATTATTATTTTAAATCAGATCTGTTTATGATGACAGCAACACAAAGCTTGGTGGGCACAAGTTTGTCAGCCAAGATTAACATCATTTTATTTCTGATAAAATAACTCAGAGTGGTTAAATGATGCTTTTGTTGATTTTTTTTTTAAAAGAGTATTTGGCACTACTCTTCCTACACGTTCATGTTAGATTGGCCAAAGAGTTTCAAAGACTGGGAAGCATTATTGTCAAAGCTGTGAGAGGCTGGAATGACCAAGGAGAAGTTTAGGAGCCAGGCAACAACTTCACAAATATTTCCCAGCAGAATCAACTCCTCCAGTCCGAGGAGTTGCCCCAGCAGCAGGAGAGGCCAAGGAAAAAACGATTTTTTACTTTAATAGATACAACCTCTCCTTTGCAGGTCAATAAAACTTCAGTATTTCCCTCCCAGCATCTTTTCCAACACTAACGTGGAAGCAAAGCAGCACATTCCATCCAAATCCCCTCCCTACGCCAGCAAACAGACTCTGCAGCAGCAAAAGCTCCATCCAAACATCCACTGCATGGAAAAGGAAGAGAAACTAAACTCACCCAGGCTCCTCCTGTACCACAGAGGGGTGAGCAAGGGGGAAAGGGGAGGAATAGGAAGACTCTCGTTCTCATTGGGTGGAGGTTTAATCAAAATAATTGTTTTCAGCCCTGTCTAAATTTATCCTTCTATGTCATCTGCACCCTAGCTTGGATCCCAGATTTAAGAGGCAATCCCTGATGAATGGCAAATTACTGACTGCAGAACTCTTTTGCCAAATGATGCATCTGCTGTGGGTTTGTAAATGTGAGCTGATTTCTAAGTGCTGGAGCAGCTCGAGCTAATTTCTCTAACGAACCTTCCCCTCTCATTCCACAGCTGCTCTGGTGTTCCATGTTCCCGCTCTGCCGTGGACGGAGCTCGTGGTACAAGACATAACCATGATGACTGTGTGGTTATATCCCTATTTTCCACGCAGTCACGTGGTAAATGTAGGATTTTTAGGACACATTTAACAATTCTGGCCATCTAAGGCAAAGCAGATTATCACTATTCCACGGCTTCTAAAAATTCTTGCGTTAGATGAAGACATATTGGAAATGTCAAGTGTTTGTTCATTTTCATTCTGTAGGGAAGGAAAAATGATGACAATGCCATCTGTTAGATGATTTGAAACTCCACATTAAAGTGTGGAATAAACCCTGAAACCATTCAAAGACCTGCTTTATCACTGCAAAGTGGGAGCAACGGGGTGAGAACGAGGAGAGCACCTGCAGTTCCTGCATGCGACTGGCAGAACACTCTGGAATTAGGAAGTTAACTTTTAATGACAGAAAGGAGAGTACAATTGATGCTTAATGGTCTGAATGGTCTTTCTGTAAATGCATTTTCTGTACTGGAGTCACTCTGTAGCACCACTGCCTTTCTGAGGATCATGCTGAGGTTATGGATCTGAAAAACATGATGGGAGCAAGATGGTATTGAAATTTCTGATGTGGACTGAGCCTCAGATTGCTCAAATGGAGGAATTATGATCCTCCAAAGCAGATAATTCTGCCAAAGGGAGATTGCAGGGATTCAGGGAGCTGTGTAATGGAGCATTATTTGCTCTGATCTCCATAGTTTTCAATTCACTTAGGGCACTCCAGATCATGGGAGTTTTAAGTTAAAAATATAGTAATAAAGAAAATGTCTTTGCTGAAAGTTTTCTTGCTCTGGACAATTATTCTTAGTCTTGGGTATGAAGGAGAAAACCTCTTAACTGCACTAAGGGAATTCTCAGCTGCTTCACTGGAGTAAATGGCTCCTCTATCAAAGATGTGGATAAACCTTCTTCCATGGGAGGCAAGGATCTGCTCCATAGGACATGTTAGCAGAGAGATGCTGTGGATCACACAGGATCAAAGTAGTTTTGGTCCAAATTTAACAAGTTTAAAAACCCATTGAAATAACTGGTAAGAAACAGCTCTTTTTTTACCTTTGATTTCTTATTTATTTTTTAGAGGTGGGAAAATTTTCTGACAAGGCTCAGCTCAGGTAACCACTGACCTGAGAAGTGCATTAAAATTTAAATCAAAGTAACACTGAGCCTTATTGCAGTTTGTTTGCTTTCCGAGACATAATCATTAAAAATGAGAAGTGCCTTTTCCATGATTGGTGTTTACACTCCAGTAACACTTGGAGAGGCTCAGAAGGATTCCCAGCCTCATTGTGCTGGTGTTCTGAGCACATGTAACAAAAAGTTCCTCCTCTAATGAGTTTATACTCCTGGTTAATGAGAAGCAGCTGAAATGAGTAAAGGAAGTTTAATTACTTACACATTTCATGTGAGCACAAGACTGGGAATCAGGAACTTGTGCCTCAGTCCTGGCTCTGGAATGAAGTATTTCTCTGGGGAACTGTAAAGTGAGGATAATATTTCCTTATCCTGGTCCCTGTCTAGCTGGATTAATTATCAAAAGTCTGTAAAGTGCTCTGAAGAGGAAGAGTGTAAGATTATCAACAAACTTTCCAAATTAACCTCTGTTCCCTTTCCTGCTCCTGAAAGTGTTGTGGCCTCTCAGCCCCCTCTTATCTGCATATTCCACAACTTGTTCTTCAAAGGATTCCAACCTGCCTCACGAATAAAACATGTCAGGACTTCCAGAACCTCAGAAGGGAAGGGAACTGCACGTGGTCACTTGGAAATGCTGGGACAGAGCACGGAGTTGGTCCTCAGCCACCTGAAATCCAGGCTGGCATTTGGCACATGCTCCAAGCTGGGTTAAAATCCTACAGAAATGGCTCTGCTTGGATACTCCAGGATATTCCCCTGTTCCCTGCCCATGGAAAAAGGTTGGAATGAGATGATCTTTAAGGTCTCTTCCAACCCAAACCATTTGGGATTGGTTCTATGATTCACCATACATTTATCAACTTGGGGAAAGCCTCATTTTTAATTCCCATCTATTTATCTTTTCCATCTATTTCCCCTGATACTCTGTGGAAATCCCCAAAGAAATGAAGGAAAATAAAGGGTCTGGAGGAGGAAACTCTGCTCAGCTGCTTTATTAAGAAGTTTTAGCAGAGCTAAAGTGACTTGTTTTACAGACTGTCAGCTTCCAGTTAAAATGGATTGTGCCCAGTTTGTCACAGGCTCTGTGCTCTTACCTCCAGCTATGAAACACCCTGCAGACAACCCTTCAGACCTGTGAATTTGGGGCTCTGTGATCCTGAGAACTGCTAAGTGCTTACAGTGTTCCCTGAAGCTGGTGGGAACTCCAGGTGTTTGGCACAGAGCTGGGCAGAGCTCTGTGTTTGCAAAATAAAAATAACTGCACGATTCTTCCACTCCATAATCTCAGATAAAGCCCTGAATTCCATTCCCTGCCACTGAGAATAATGCCCCATAATGAGTATTTGTGGAATAATGTGTTTACAAGTTGTGACCAAGCTTATCCCCCTGTGTGCTGAGATTTGGAGCACAAGCCCAGCCTAAATCAGTGCTGAACAAGAAGGCAGGAGGAAAACCAGGAGTGCAGTTTAAATCCTGCAGCTCCTTTAACAGGCAAGCCTGTACATCCCCTTGGAAAAACAGAGGGGCAGGTTCAGCCTCCTTTCATCTACAAATAGCATCAGTGATCACAGCCCTGAGGTAAGGCCAGGAGTTGAGAATTCTATTTTGATTCCAAGAGAAAGAATCACGGCAGAAAGTGTTTGTCTGAGTAATTAAACGTGACTGGCACTTGTTCACAGCCCCTGCAAAGCCAGGGCAGCTCTTCCTGCTGCCAGCACAGGGCCTGGCATGGAGCAGGACCTGAGGAGACAAAAAGCCCACAGATGGTTTTGTGTCCTCCTGCCCTCTCCGAGACGAGAAATAGAATTTGGCTCATGGACATTTTACATTATTGTCTTCAAGTTTAATGTGAACATCCTGCTAATGTGAATGGAGGAGTATTCAGGACCTCTACTGGCAGCAAGTTCACGCATGGAATCCTGGAAACTCTGTTCCTTTTCCTTGTATTAACCTTTCCCTTAAGCAACAGCAACCAATGTTCCCATCTGTCAAACTCAGGCAGGAGTGTATTGAGGAATAAGCCTAAACTCATTTTAATCACTTCCAAGATATGCCGAGGAATATAAAGGATTAAATATCTCACATTATCCTGGGGCCTTTTCAAACTCCACTAGGAGAAACAGCACTGCAAGAACTCATTGCTTTTAAAGCCCTGGTTCTTCAATTCCTTCCACAGCTGGAAAAAGCACAGAAGTGGCAGCCCCTGGGAACCATCAGAGTGGCTCTCCGGGTTTACATGGAAGGTTCTCTGTGGCTTTTTGGTGATTTGTTGCCTTCAGCACAGGTGAATTTCCCAGTTCTGAGCATTTCTACAGCAATTTGGCTGGAAAACCTCTTAAAGCAGCCAAAGGTTATGAAAGCAGCTTTACCGTGTGTCTCTTGGACCTGCTCTGGTGGTGTGAGCAGAGCTGGGGAGAGGAGCCATCAGAATGGGAAGTACAAGCTGCCCTAAGAGTGTCCGGGCACTTCCATAACATTCCTGCCTCCGGGAACTCGGAGAGCAAACTCCTCCTGTGTGGAGGGAGCTGTTTATAACACAGACACGAAAGGCCTAGACCCTCTGCTTGCCTATTAAGGCAAATCCTTAGGTGAGATCTGTGCTACCCAGAGCCTCAGCTCCTGGGATTTGTGCCTGCAGCCAGGGACAGCAGGAAGCAGCAGCTCCACCAAAGTGCTGTGCCAGCAAATCCCCCCCGTTTGCTTTCCCTGGCACCATGTGGGCAGATGAAGAGGAGGCCAGAAACACAGGCTCTGTGCCAGCTGCCAGCCACCCATGCTAGAAACACATTTCCTCGGGATCTTCCATCTATTCCAAATGCTGTGTGCTGGACTGGTGGCACAAACAGGAATCTTGGCCTTCTGTCTCTGTGTGCTAAGTTTAACTCCATCTCTAATTGCCTTAGTTTATTTTTAAGCCTTCCTTGAGTCGAGGCAGCGGGTTCATTAAGTACAAGAGATTTTAATCTTGTTTCAGGAACTCATTAAATGCCTGGCAGCAAAAAAAAAAAAGGAGGAATTCAGGGGCCATCTGGTGGCTGTTGGGCACAGCACTGCTGGCCACAACCTTGGCATCAGCCCAACAGGGAGAGCACCTGGAGCCAAGCACAACCCAAACTCAGCTCTGGTATCCGAAAAAAATTAGTGTAGGAAATATTCAGTGATTTTTACAATTAATTGGGTTTTTTTGAGCTATATTAAAATAATAGGGCTAAATGCTGTTATAATTACATCCACACAGATGCAGTTGGTTTGGTCCAGTGTCAGTGAAAACATTTGGTCACAAGTAATTTGTACTACCAGGATCACCTTTGGAGTAACACAGATACAGAAAAATTCAACTAATTTGTCACAAAATCGTTATAATCATAAAAAGATTTCATAGGTTTCCTCAGCTTCTCCAAATAGATGTACTGCACCACATTTTGGGGGATAAATTGGCATTTCTGTAAGGAAGTGGCACAAAACCTATTCCTTCATGAGTGGTGGATCAGGCCTTTGTCCATTCTTCAAGCAGAGACATTAATTTGACTTTCTTACAGTCCTTTTCCTTTATGCATTTTCCACCCAGCAATAAAAGTGGTGTATTTTTAAAAAGTGCTGAGACCATTGCCTCAGTGCAGTCATGTGAGCAGCTCCAGCCGAGCTGGGGAGGTGCCCGAGTGCCCTGGTCCAGCTGGTGAAGTGCTGGGTTGGGATCCCGGGATCCAAAACGTCCTTGAACAACCCAAAGATAGAAGAAAAGGGCAATTTCCAATGTTGATGTCAGCACTATTGCCTTAAAAAGATCAAAACACCCATGGAACAGCAATGGCAATCACAGACACCTATTTAAGGAAGACAGGTAAAGAATCAAAAGCATTTCACTGACAGTTTACAGATCAAGGCACCTCCTACTCAAAAATAACTTCTGGGGCCAGTAACTGAACTAAAAATACCTGTCCAAGTTTTGGAAATCAATCCCTACTTTCAGGCAGAGCGTGCTGATGCAGGGTAACTGTCCCAGCAGCAGAATGTACAGCACTTCAGCACCCCTTGGATGGTAAACATGGATTTTGTCAGGGATTCTCCCCTGAAGAAATATCAGATCAAAGAGAGAACAAGGCCATCAAAGGGCGAGGAAGGATTTGACCATAATACATTGGTAATTTTGTGGCAAGGCAGGTGGAAAATCTTGTGGCTGAGAATTCTACCTGACACCAGCGAGCTGAGTCAACGGTGTGTTAACATAAAGAACCTGCTGATTTTGACAGAAAGGTGATGGAGCCTGTGTTTACAAGATGGAAAGGAAAGTACCCACATCATCTATTTGTTAAGGTAGAATGGCTCTGTTGTGCCTGGATGTTTTTGTTTTGTAAGGCAGCTGTAAGGCTGAGCTGCGCTGCGATGAGGATCATGGTAATATAATTACTAATACAAGGTTAGCCCAAGTGATTGTGAATGCCAAGAAAAATGAGGTGCCTCAGTATGAGTCAACACATTCATTTCCCAACCACTCTGGCTGTGTAAGGGAGATAAAACAGAGTTTATAAGGGGCTGGTTACAAGGTGGCTCCTAATAGATCTCCAACAACATTATCTTGTTCTGCCGTCTCATGATAAAGCAATAAATGGAGAATCAAGCTGAAGCCCTGCTGAAAGCACCTACTTTGTCCCAATAATAAAAGAGATGAATCCAAGCTAAATTGGAGTTGTTCTGTGTTAGCTGAATTCCAGGGCTGGATGGGAAGTGTCGGGGCCATGCAGGGGTTTGGCTGCAGTGTTCAAGGCCGGGTCGGGCACACGCTCAGGTGTGTCACCTCACACGGGGCTGCTGGGAAGGGAGCTCTGGGAAGCTGCTTTTTCAGCAGAGACATTTCCCTTGGTCCTGGACGAGCTGCAAACAGCTCTACCTCTGCCTGGCTTCACCTCCTTCACCTGCACTGACTTCGTGGCTCCAGCTCAGCCCTGTTTCATCACTCCAGAGCCCCTGGGTGATCACTGGACTGACCCTGGGTCCTGTCCCTGCCTTGGCTTTCTGCCCTTGATCTTGGACCTTTCTCATTCCCACACATTTGCCAACTGGCCACCCTCACTGGAGCTGCTCTGCTGCTCCTTGGGGACCATGGGATTGCTCTCTTTGCTGCTGAGGACTGCCCTGCCTGCCTTGCTCTCACCTGCAGATCCTGCTTTGTCTTCCCCAAAGGCTTCCCACTGCCAGAGGGCAGGGTTAGATGGGATATTGGGATGAAATTGTTCCCTGTGAGGGTGGGGCAGGCCCTGGCACAGGGTGCCCAGAGAAGCTGTGGCTGCCCCTGGATCCCTGGCAGTGTCCAAGGCCAGGCTGGACGAGGCTTGGAGCAGCCTGGGACAGTGGAAGGTGTCCCTGCCCATGGCAGGGGGTGGCACTGGATGGGCTTTCAGGTCCCTTCCCACCCAAACCAGTCTGGGATCCTGTGATATCCTTAGAATAACCTGCTTGTGCTGCTCCTGACATAAAACTCAGTTCTGAGTCTGGCAAAAGTTACCACCACTATCTGGATCCCTCCTAATGGGAATGTGGTAGGAAAACAACATCAGCACTAAGTTACTTATCATAATAAGCAAGATGAATGCAGTGACAGGTCAAACCCATTTCATTTTACATCCTCCATTTAACTGCTCTACATACTGGGAGCATTCTTTCTGTCTCCCTCCTCAGTAATACTGCTCAAATACTGAAACAAATCCTGAGCTGTTCCTCTAAACTACTACTGCATCCTGACCCTACAGCAAGGATCACACCACCACTCTGCTGGCTTTCACAGAACTCTGGGTGCTCACCTCAGTTCTGAACCAGATCCAAAGGTTAAAATGTGGTTAGGGGGCCCAATTTCAGAAGAGATCAACTCATGCCAGTCTTAAATTTCACTGAAAGTTTGGGTGGTGCAGAGAATGGGAAAAAAAAACCAACAAAACCAAAACATAGTATTAAAAATGGGTTCTTCCCTGCATTATTATTAAAACTAAGAGGTGGGCCAGATTGCCCAAGTATTCAAACACCTAAAGGCATGGACTTGACAGGCAGAATTCTTAGAAAAAACCCACAGATTTCCCAGGGAATGGGCACCTGCATGTCTTGAAAATCCACTGGATCTCAGCCCCTTCTTTAGCAGCTGAAGTGCCCCCGAAGTTAATTCTCAGTCTCCCAAGTTACCTGCACTGTGCTCAAAGTGCTCTCCCCAGCCCTGACTCTCAGAGTGAAGCTGAGGACAGAGTTTGACTGAACTGGGTTAAGGAAAAGGAGACAGCACATTACATCTGCTGTTACATTTTAGACAAGAACTCTAATGTAACCCTAATGCAGCTTTTTAAATTTCCTTTGCCAGTCTTTCCCAGCACCTCAGCTACAGTAATTGCAGAGTTTCTAAACTTTCCTGCTGATTATTATTCAATTCAATTATTTATGTACATTATAAATGGTCAGAGGAATTCTGGAAACTATGACAAGTGTTCCAGATCTGAACATCTATCACTGCCAAAACAAAGGACTTACAACACAAATTTGCAAGTGTGCTACTCTGTCAAACAGTGGGGCTTGTTCTTTGAATCTACATGTTTATATATAGATATTAGATATTTTCACTGAGACATAGCTGCCAAATTACAGGGGCTTTTAATTTTAAATGTCAAAGCAGGCAAGTTTTTCTGTCTTTGTTCATAAAAAAAGGAAGAAAAGAAAACCCTGTTCAAATTCAAAGAAAAAATGCTGCTATCAAGGTGGATTTCAAGTAATCTTGTAAAGGACTGTTGTATTTGATAGATGATGTTGATACATTTTTTATTCTTAATTTTAATAATGAATATTTCTGAAAAAGAACTAAGAGCAGAGCTGCCCAGACAACATGGTTATTATGGGTTATGCTGGTTTGCTTTTACTGACAGTGCCTTGGGAGGTCAGGCAGGTTCCCCTGGAGCAGGCTGGCACTCAGTCTGGAGTCATGGAATGCTTTGGGTGGGAAGGACCATAAAAAGATCATCTCACTCCATACCCTGCCATGGGCAGGGACACCTTCCACTAGCCCAGGTTGCTCCAGCCTGGCCTTGGACACTTCCAGGGATCCAGTGGCAGCCACAGCTGCTCTGGGCATCCTGTACCAGGGCCTCTCCACCTTCACAGGGAGGAATTTCTCCCCAGTACCCCATCTAACCCTGCCCTCTGGCAGGTAAAACCCCTTGTCCCTTGTCCTGTCACTGTGTAACAAGTCCCTCTCCCTCTCTCTGGGCACTGGCAGCAGTTTGCACAGGCAGCAGGAGCCTGGGCTGGTGAGACATGCCCATGTCCCTGCTGCCACCACTGGAACATCATCCCATCTCTGAGGGGAATATTTACAGCTCCAGTTCCAGCACAGATCCACACCGAGCTCTGCTCGAGACAAAGCACAGCACCGAGCCCATCCTCATTTTATTGGCATCAGCACAGCAAATATGGGAAATGACCAAATACAGAGGAATTCTGCATTGCCTGGTGCATTGTCAGGAAGGAGACAGCAAGGCCCACGTGGATTTCCGAGGAGCAAGTGAGTGTCTGAATCTTAATAAGGGCTAACTGGAAGTGGGTGGTACCTGCCAGCAGCCAAGGAGGAGCAAATCCAAAGGATCCACAACCTTTACACCTCCAAAGCAGAGCTCTGGGTACTGTGCTGTCCTTGTCAGAGCAGGCTGGCAGAGGGAAACTCAGCTGGGAGCTTTTTAATCCTTTACTCCTCCTCACTGACCAATCCAGTGCTAAATAAAATGAGCTTTTAAATCTCCACAAACACAGTAATCAATTTACAAAACAAACCTGAATGGCCCAGCCCCAAATTTAGGGCTGTGAACTCTTTCAACTTTCGCACTGGCAGAAGAGCTTTGTTATTGGCAGAAGCCCAAATAAATCATTATGGTGGCTTCATGGTGATTCTGCAGTTTCTCACCTCCTCTCACCTTCTCACCTGGCCTTGTGTTCAGCAAAATCAGTGCATGGATGAAGCAGGGCTGCTTGTCATGGAATCATGGAATGCTTTGGGTTGGGAGTGATCTTAGAGCTCATCTCATTCCAACCCCTCTACTAAGGGCAGGGACAGAGATAAATCTTCTGAGGGGGAACAACAGCCCTGCCCTCCAAGCCATATTTAGGCTTTGGGGAAAAATCAGGATCATTTCATGCCTCCTTAATCAGGAGTAAAGCCTATTATTAAGCCCACAGTCCTCAAAACCTACCCACAAAAGTGAACTATAAAGCTGCTGGGGGCAGACAACAAGACAGGACTCAGCAGAGACAACAAAAATATTTCACCTTTTTAGACAAAGTTACGAAAAATCATGTGGGAGACTCTGGCTCCTGGGAAGTAGATGACACTGAGGCCACTGATTTCAGCAAGCCCTGACAGGTCAGAACTGGAGGGCAGCTGCTTGGGGAGCTCTCCCTGCACAGGGCAGTGGGGAATTCTCTCTTAGTGCAAGAGAAGAGCTGTAGGGCTGCTCCTCTCCTCAGGTCACGCTGCTCCATAACAAACAGATTTGAAGTAATGCAATAAAAATGACATTTTGCTCCCAGCTGCCCGTGGCAGGGAGCCCCTGCCAGGCCCAGCCTCCCCTGAGCCACTGACCATGTGGAACAGGAGCGGGGTGTTCTCTGCCATGGGCTGCTTCCCACACACCGAGCGCTGAGGCCGCCACTGCTCCAGCTGCTCCTGCAATCTGCACCTCCTCTGCCTCTCTTTCATCTCCTCTTCCTTCTGGGATCGCTCTCTTTCACTTCCTTCTTGCCTGAAAAATACACAGATTAAGCTTTTCACTTGGGGAAAAAAAGCCACTTGTTCGTGTGGTTGAGCTTCTTTTTTTCTCATATTTGCAGCATACACTTGAGGGGGAATCATGACATGAAAGGCTAAAATAGATTTAGAAAGCAATTCTGGTGCTTGTGGGGGGACACAAGAACTTGACACTGGATGAAATCATCTCTCTAAGAAGAAAAAAACCTGAAAGAAAAGGAGTCAGAAATCAAACTTCCAAGAAGTGCTGATGATCTACCTGGAGATCAAAACTCCTTTAGGCAGAGATGTGTTTGTGATGTGTCACTCCCCATCCCCACACCAAGATTCCCAGTCTAACCCCATTTCCTTTCCTATCTGCTATAGGATAGGATAGACATAAAGTTCCCCTGACCCCAAGACCTCCCATCTTTCTACATCTGGATGCCTGCAGAGAGATTTCATCTGCCATTTCCATGGCAAACACAAAGTTCAGTTTCTTCTGAATTCTCCCAGCTCCAGGTGCCCCAGCAATAATTAGAACAGCCAGAAAGAAAACTGAAATAATTTCAAATCACTGAGTTCTTTCTCTAGGACAATAAAAATCCCACATTCTTGCCTGGCCATGGGCTGCCACCTCAGGCTGACAGGTAATCAAAATGGAGTTTAGCATTCCTGATGGAAGCAATGAGCTTAATGTCAGGAATTCCAGAGGGAAAAAATCCCTGCAAGCAACCACCTGCCATTTAAAGCAAGTACACAGGAGCTGAGGTGTCTAAGTGGCAGGGCAGGCAAGTGTTTGACTCTGACACAGTAACAGTCTCCAGAGCAGGCAGATCCTAATTCTTTCCAGGGCTCATATGTCAAAGTCAGAATGTTAAATTTCACTCTGAAAATAGCAGGATATAACCTTTGAAAAGGCAGCATAATGGAGCTCTCCCAAATAGTTGGGCAGGTGCACAAGGCAACCACCTGATTTCACTTTGAAATTAGACCTTCTGCAGAATACACTACATTAAACTAAGCCCAGAGAGGCAGAGGCCCAGATAACTATGCAATTTCCTCAATTGATATCACTCTCATTTCTATTTTGTAAAGCTTTCCAAGATATTCCTGTGGCATTCCTCACGGGTGCACTTTGTAACTCCAAGATCTTGCACTTTTCTTGGTGCCAAAGAGTCAGAATTCCTTTGTTTGGAAGAAAAACATAGAAGGGAAGACTGATACATCTTCCAGTTTGTAAAAGGTGTTTTATACTGAGAAACAGAGTAAACCATTTTCCATTCCTTCTGGGAACACAACAAAAATAAGCTTCAGTTAGAGAGAGGATAATTTAAATTAGGCTTAATGAAAATCTTTACAACTCTAAGGATAATTAAACAGCCAGATGTACTACCTGGGAGTCAAGGAATCCTCACCATGGAGGATTTCAAGACTAAGTTCATAAAGATGTGCCAGGAGATATTAGATTTTACCTCACTCTATATTGGCACAGGGAGACTGACCCTTCCAGACCCATTTTCTAGGAAGCTGTGCTTGGGAAATCTCGGTGCTGTTGCTCCTGAAGGAGATCAATACTGTGTTATCCTCCTCTGCTATAGAATACAAGCTAAAGAAAAAGGTTCAGTTTACAATGTGCCATAGCTCTTCTCATCCCAGGCCCCACTGAGGCTGCCTCTAACCCTTCCAGCAATAGCTGCCAGGACTGTTGTTCTTTCCAGGTAACAAAACCAGCCATCCTTTTGCTCCAACTCACAGCCCAGGTAAGCAATGTTCTTTAATCCTGGACAATTAGAGAAGCCACATCCAAACCCACTGATTGCTTTTCTTGTGGGATACCTTGGCAATTCTCCTGTAATTAGAGGACACTCTGGAGCATTTTCTGCATTTTGAATCTTCTCAGCTTCCATTTTGTTCTCTTTTTCTGTGTCAGCTCCGTTGCCCCCACGGCTTGAAAAGGGGGGACTTTCCTTGACTGCTTCCAATCTTATCAGTTTCCTGGGAACCACCCCCTTTGTCTCTTGGCTCACTTCACAAGATTGGTTTTGACTTATATGAGAGGAACCTCTGTCTTCCAGCCCTTCTGGATGCAGTTTTTCAGCTGGAACAGACGCTTTATGAAGAAGCTCCAAGGCCTCCTTCTGGGCTGCTCGGAGTTGTTGCAGTAACAGGCTTTTCCCTGAGCAATTCCTCCTGCAAAGGAAATAAAAACCTGATTTCATCAGGATAAAGCATTATAGGAATAAATTCAATCTCTGAGGAACTTCTCATACGAGTGAGAGCTCAAAACAAGGACTGGCCATCTACAAGAACAGTAACTGTGGGTAACAGCAGCACCAGCACTCAGGTGACACAAACAGAGCCAGAACACAAAACTGATCTTCCTGGCAACTTATTTACCTCTTCTGCAGTCAGGCACAACACAAACACATACCAGAAGAGCCCTGAACAAATGTATGGTTGGCTTGGAAATCAGAGCCTATAGATTTTTGTCCTCTTTGGATACAGGGGGTGGGGTTCAAATACATGCAGATGAAAAGTTTTTTTCTAATAATTATTAGAATTGTTGAGTGTTTGGCTTCATTTCCTCAATGAGACTGCTAAACTGTCAGCAAGCACGTTATGGTGACAGTGGAATGTCCTGTCATGACATAATGTGCATGTAAAGGATATTAATTCCTGTTTAATAATTTGTTCCAGATAAAAGTGAAACTGGATTGACCCCTTGTGACTGAGATCAGAATCTTGCCCTGCTGAAACCAAGAGGATTTCTTATTTACAACCAGAACTGAGCAGCATTTGCCAGGCATTACAATTCTGCATGTTCTTTAGCAACATTAAGGTGAATCAAAATCCAAGCTCTGCTCTCCACCACTGCAGATTTGCCCTGATGGAACTGCTGAATTTGTGTCAGCGCCAGGGAGAGCCCCCCAAGCATCACCTTGTCCCTGCTTTTTACTGGGTTTGGATTAGATGTTCTAAATTACATTGTTTGGGCTCTGTTCCTTGTCAAATCATCTCTTCTTCCAAGCCATTAAAAGTGTAAGTGGCTGGCACAACAAGACACATGTTCTGCTTGTCCCCTGCACTGCTGTGGTTTGAACTTCCAGGCTGCAGAATTCCAAATGGAACCCAGAGCATGAATGCAGGAAGATGGTTAAATCTGACACCTCTGCTTCACATTAAGCAGATGTCTAATAACCTATGGGTATGAATCCATGGGTTTGGCAACAAAAGGCTGACATCTGCCTGTTGAGGAATTTACACTTCAGGATTCCACCCATCACACTCTGTCCCCTTTCCCCTCCAATTAAGGAGAATTGGGAGTGTCCCTGCCCATACAATGTCGTCAATATTCTCTTTAAATCTCTATCCATTCTAGCCTACTTTATTATTTCTAAAAATAAAGGTTTGTCTGAGTCAACTCCCTACAACATTTCCAAAGTCTGGTTCTGAGTCATGTCAAACACAGTTCTGGAGTCACTCACACGGGTCTGGAGAAAGAGCCACATTTTCCAGCCCCCAGGGCACCTCTGCTTGTACTTTGAGCTGCCCCAAGCAGCTGGAGAAGTGGAAGTGTAGCTTCAGGGATCAACAGCTATTCTCTAGCTTTGGTAGCTTTACCATGCAACAGGAAAAGAGTGACCTCCTGGGGCCACTCTGGAGCACTTTCATTACTGGGCTTTTTACTTTTTTTTTTGTTGTTGTTGTTGTTGGTTTTTTTTGCTGTGAATACCAGGAGAGGAGATATTTAAGTTCACTCTGATCACTGTTAGGGCAATTCTTTAAGTTTCAGAAAAAAATTAGTATCATATCACTTGAACCAGGGTCCTGGTAAGGAATCTTACCTTCTCCTTTCTGTTTCATCCTCAATTGTCACAGTCTCTTCTTCTTCAGAGGAGGAGCTGTCACTTGCACTGTGAAACAATCAGACCATATTAATTAACCCTGTTCCAACTGAGTGTTGGCTCTTGGTCATTTCTAGGATGCAAATTTAGAAAATGAGGAAAAAGGGAGAGAGGCTTCCAGGGAAGATCTCCAGGTGTGATGGAGAGTTCTTCACACTATTACTCTAGCAAAAAGAAAATTAAAATATTCCAGCAACTAGACCAAAATGCTTACCTGTTTATTATCTATTAGTTGTTTGTTAACTACAAGGTTTCTCTATCGACAGAGGTGTGAAAGAACATTTTTTAAGTTACATTTCACAAGTATGAGATTCAGAAAGGTTTAAGTTTCTCACTTTTTGTTACTTATTTCTCACTCCCAGTAAAGCCAGGATTTACCTTTGTTCCTCTTCAGGGAATGTCACTGCCTTTTGTGGTTCAGCATCTCTCAAATCTATGTACACAGTTGCAGGTTTTGGCAGGCTCTGGAATCTCATCCTGTCCGTCCTCAGAGAACTTGGTGGGGATGACAGCAAGGCAACATCCCTACACACAGAAAACACCACCTCAGCATATCCTCTGCCTTACCCACACAAGAAATCCTGCA
The DNA here is from genome assembly GCA_013397975.1 of Machaerirhynchus nigripectus. Lineage (NCBI taxonomy): Eukaryota > Metazoa > Chordata > Aves > Passeriformes > Dicruridae > Machaerirhynchus > Machaerirhynchus nigripectus. The sequence continues at coordinate 174,909 of VZRQ01003286.1, forward strand.
GGGAGAGGATTAGGATCAAAACCAGACTGGAAAAGGAGCTTTGTGCTTGGCTACCACGCAGATTCTGACTCTGCTTCTGCCTACTATCAAAATTCCAGGATTCAGCTTCCCCCAAGAGCACATATCACAGGCAGGATGAAGAGGGATATTTAGTTCTCAAAATGTGACACCACCAAATTGTTCTGGAGAACAAAGGCAGGCATGCATGGCAGCAGAGAGATCACAACTTTTAACATCTCTGTGTAAGAACAAGTCCCCCTTTCCTCTCTGCCTCTTCTGGCAATTCCATTTTATCCTCCCAGGCACACAAAGGGCAAATCATCCTAGTGTCTCTCCCTGCTCTGGCAATGAGGATACTTCCCACCTTCCCCTCCACTTTTTCACTCATTATTTCCTCTGTGCTGCCACCATTGATGTTGTTCCCTCTGAACAGCCTGAAAATGCTCTTCCTTCACACAGAAACCTCCAAGAAGCACTGACATCTCCACTGACACCCACAGAAAATCATCCTGCATACTTCTGCTCAATGGAAGCACCAGTAAGAGAAACTGGTACCCTAGATGACAAAAAAGGTGAGCAGGATAATTGGCTTAGCCTTGTTTCTCTAAATGGATAAATGGAAATGCCTTTCCCGTTTATCCCAAGTGACTGGAAAGGTCTGGACAAAGGTTGATGGAGAAGCCAAGGTGTTTATCATCAAATGTATCTGAATGACTGAGTATTCCAACTCCAATATCAGCTTTCTGCAAGGCTACAGAGAAAAACCCCTATGGAAAACCAGGAGTTCCCAAGTATCCATCCTGGCAGCCAGGATTAGCTGGGATATGTGACAGAAAAGGACCTACTTATTGTCCTGCTGTCCCTGCAAGGAGCAGAGCGTGGCTGGTGGCCCCCCACAGAGAGGGGACCCTGTCCTGGACTGCCTGGCACACAGCTCTGCCAGCCTCTCCATGAGCTCATCTTCAGACTTCCTCCTGAAGGTCTCTGTGGAAGAGCAACAAAATACTCATCAGTTGTGGGTTCCACCATGGAATCACCCAATATTCCCCATGTTCACACTGTCCCTTTTCCTACAGCCTGGCAGCAGGGGAAGGATAAAGGTAATATTGTTATCTGGCTCGCCTGGCCCATGGCAGGCCACAAAGCACTGGCTTCAGGCTAAGAAACCTAGATGAAATCTTGAGGGAAGTTCATTAAACATGTTTTAGAAGAATTTAAAAAACCCACTATGATTTCAGCAATCAAAATTATGCTGCAGGGAATGACTTAAATACAGGAACCTGAGCTTTATTTATTTTTATGCACTTTCAGCTAGTGACATTACCATAATCTGCTGGGAAGAAAGCAACTTCTGCACGAGTTTTATCTCTCTGCTGCTCCAGCTCCTCAAGATCCTTGTCTAGATCCCATTTCTCAATATTCTGGAAGAAGACAAGAGAAATGGGATGGAAAGTTTACTCCCAAAAGACCACCCCTAATTTCAGTGCCAGCTTGCTTTCAGCAATTCCAGAGGAAATGCTGTAAGGAAAGGAATGCATTTGTTATATCCCTTCAGACAGTGCACCCCTCCAGCTGCTTCAGCTACTTCTGCTGAGGCTTTTTCTCTGAGAATCATGAACCCTTTTGATAAGACTACAAAAAGATCACTGGAGACAGTGGAACAGATTTAAAAGTGGCCTGATACAAGGCCAAGCATGTGCATTCTGATCCTGAATGTGAGAACTTCTCACTGCCACCCACAGGAGAAGGACTTCTGGCTCTTCAGTTCTTTGAGATGAGCCTTTTCCTCCCCCTCCAACTTCTGAGCAGGGTAAATTCCCATTCCTCTGGGTACAGTCAGTATCAGATGATACCTCACAGCTGCTCACCCCACCCTGAAGAGAGGATCATCCATTTCCTTGCTCTGAATCCACATGCCCTGGCTGAGGGCACACTCACCTAACTCAGGTACAAGAGGCTGCCATGAAAGTCCACATGCATTTGAACCACTCATTGCTTTCCTCTCTGAACATTATTTGAAATTGAAGTTTTAATGAAAAGTATCCACACCCATATGAAATATCATCACCATAAATTAGAAGTGGTTACGAGTTTTATTGCAAGGAAGGAGAGTGTGGGTTGTGACAATGACACCACTGCCACAAACATGCACTTCACACAACCACTCATGGGCTTTAAAAAGGCAGAAACAGCCTCCAAACCCAGCAGTTTCACCTTGTAAAACCTCCAGCATCTGCCCCTCTTGGTGAAGAGAAGGTTCTCCCTCCTTCCTGAGCAATAAATCTTCACACATATCTGAACCTTGATTAGATCTATTCTAACACTGCAGCACTGGTTTAAGCTGCAGAAGGCCCAGAAGAAAAAGAAGCAAAGGTTTCCACAATTCCATCTCTAATACAGAAAGGAACTTAAGAAAAAAAATTTCAAATGAACTGATAGGAATCAAGAAGAAATTGTGTATTAGGCTTAGCAACTTGACACAAACTGAGGTGCCCAGCTGAGCTGGGAAGCAACAACCCCCAAAGTGAGAACACATTGAGCCTGGTCTCAGAACTTGCCCAAAAGCACCAGACCCATTGAAGTCAGTGTATCAAACAGGTTCTGAAAGGCAAATAGTGCCTCCTGAATTAACAGAGACACTGAATTCTATGAGCTGAGCTGGGAGTTAAATCCAGACCCACTTGAAAAAGATGCCCTTCAATGATGCAGCACAATTTAACTCACAGGTCAGCAACTGCATGATTTGCCTGGACTGGAACAACTCTAACATCAAAAAGTTCATTTCTGTGAATACATGAAAGGGGAAGGGAAACATCTGTACTCTGACCTGTGGAAGGCTTTGAACAGGAAGATCAGGCCCTGTTCTGTGCTGATTAAGTCCTAATGAACTCAAAAATCAATACAGGCAGATCTGTAACTCAGGACTGAAGAGAACCACCTCCCTACCCTGGGCCACATCCCAGTTAACGCTGAGCTGCTTATCCCACCTGCCTTAGGTGGGTGAGATTTAGGACTTCAGGAACAACCCTAATCACCCCCTCGCCTCCAGCACTACACTGGAAGGCCAGAGAGCTCCCTGTCTCAATGCAAAGTCTGCCTGGGACCTGAATAACTCCTTGCCTTCCCAGGGACAGATGCTATGGCTGGCTTCCCTGAACAGTTCCACAGAAGACCTTGCTGCTGATCCATGGCTTTTGCCATGCTTTGGACTTGTACTGGCAGCTCTGGGACAGCTTTTGGTGCTTGTGTAACACACACCCCCTGTGGTGTGTCAGGATCAGGCACTTCAGATCCTCACTGCAGCAGGATTGTGCAGCACTGCACTGTGCCCCCACCCCCCTCCCCAAAGCTTTCTTTTAGGGCCACTTGCCTGCAATGACAAAGGGGTCACTTCTCCAAGGTGCTCAGCTGAGGAGGTTTCCTCCTTTGCATGTCTTCCTAGACCGCTGTTGATGCCATGGGAGGGAGGCTTGACATCCTGCTTTGGGGAAGGCTTCAGAATGACTTTGGAGAGTATCTTTGTCTCTATCAGCTTTTTTCTCTCCTCTTTACTGTACAGCTCCTCCACAGACACTGCTGTCTTAAGCCAGGAGATCCCTCTTTCCCTGGCCCATGTCCTGCCCAGTTCTTTTTCCTCAAGGTGATCCGCAGAATCTGCAGGAGACTCTTCAAGAACAGCTCCCTTTTGGCCTGGCATTTCTTCAGTCTGGCTGGCAGGTTCAGGAGCCTCATCTTTAATCATGTGTACATCTTCTCTTGCAATGATTTGGGCATCATCTGTTTTTTCCTGAAAGTCAAAACTTTCCAGGTCTCCATTCCAGGTCTCCCATGGAGGTCTTTCTGTCTCCTGCATTTGCTGCAGGTAGAGAAAGCACAAACATGCAGAAAGTCACATCTCCCTGAGTTTTAGAAGTGGATAATAATCCAGAACAGAGTGATTGGAAGGCAACAGCTCCAACTCAGACACCATATGGAAACAACCCACACCATATCCCTCATGAAAAACAGTGAGACTGTTTACTTTCCAGAAACTTTAATTTCAGGAAGTGCCAAACATCCTTTAAATTACTTTTTCTTACACGTGCTTATTATTCCAACCCAAAACATCCTGTGATTCTATGGATTTATCTTCATCACTGAAGGAACAATGTGATTATTTTATCCCAGAAAAGCTGTTCAAAGAGTAAACTTCATACTTTTCCTCCTTCTTGCACTGTCCTAATTAATTTTCTAGACACATAAAATGATTGCACATTGTTAGTTAGTGCACGGGAAAGAAAAACAGTAAAGGGACAATAAAAACTGCCAGGAGATGGGACAAAAAAGGTCTAAAATCTCAAGAACAGAGAAAACTTGAAAGGGCCACTGCAAAAAGAGGAAAAAAATTCTATTTTCTAGTGGGAGAAAATACTGAGGACTAAGATTTTCCAGTTCAGACAAATAGGTCAGACACCAACAGCTGCCCACACTGGGGACACCCAGAAGAGGTGGGTGACAGTACAGCCCACACACAACAGTCCCAACCTGCTCCTGGGAGTCTTCCAGGGAAAACATCATCAGTTCTTCTGACAGGTCCGGAATTAAGTTTGGCAGGTCCCGCTGGAAGATGAAAAGCTCCTCATCACTCTCACAATCAGACTGCAAACAGAAAAAAAAAAGAGAAATTAAACAGGAGACTGCAATACTCACTGATTCTGGAATATCTGGTTTGCAGTGACGACTCTCATGTTGTCACCTCTTGAAGTGCAGAGACAAGAAGTTTCCTTGCAGTCACACCTTTATGAGACAGTCTGCTAGCCTTGGGGTCACCAATCCAACATTTCAGCAAGCTACAAATGTAAAAAACATGTAAAACATCGAATTCCCATGGAGGCTGATGACAAACATCCTGTTGAGAAAAGCAATGGAAAGTGTGGGAAGTTCTGTAACTCCCAGGTTATTCTCTGCACTACCTCATTCACCATCAGAGAGGCAAGAGCAGAGCTGCTCAATATTTTCAAGGGCATGGAGGGACAGGACAAGGGGAAATGGCTTCCCACTGCCAGAGAACAGGGATTGATGGGATATTGGGAAGGAATTGTGAGGGTGGGGAGGCCCTGGCACAGGATGCCCAGAGGAGCTGTGGAAGTGTTCAAGGCCAGGCTAGATGGGGCTTGGAGCAACCTGGGATAGTGGAAGGTGTCTCTGCCCATGGCAGGGGGTGGAACTGGATAAGCTTTAAGATCCCTCCAACCTAAATCATTCTGGGATTCTCAGGGACTGGAAAGGCAAGGTCTCACCAGGCAAAGCCCAGTCCCACAGCACCCAAGAGGAACAAGCAGGACAGACCAGGGGGAGTAACCAGGCTGAGTCAAAAGCCCAGATCCTTGGGCAGTACTGGAGTGATGAGGCAGGTCAGGGATCAAGCCTGAAAGTCAGTTCAGAGGTGAAGTCCGGATCAAGCAGGACCATAACTAGAAACCAAAACTCCCATAACATAGCTCAGAGAGGGAGTGAAGGGCCAGAGCTGAGCTTAAATAGAGCTGCTGGGAGCCCCAGGTGAGGCCAGGCAGGGCCTTGAAGGCGTTTCACTGCCCTCAGGACCCTGATTCCTGTTCAGAATGCAAGCAGCATCTGTGTTTGGTTGGGCAGCATTTAGATAGCTCTGAAAATCCCTTTTCTAAACATCAAATATGCATTGGAGATGAATCCCTATGCATGGACACCAAAGGGAGATTAAGCACCTTCTCAGCAGTCAGGACACAGCTTTCCTGCTTGTCCCTTTGTTTTGCAAGTGTGCATTTTTGGGAATTCACACTGCGGAGAGTTCTCCCTGGTGTCATCAACTTAACACGAAGCCAACTGCAACAGAACATCTTTCCTCTTAATAAATTGCACATCAGGGTAATGAAAGGGCTTCAGGGCATAAAACACATTTGTGAGTGCCCTTTTTGGAGGCGGGAGCAGAGCACGTTCAGGTGACAGCTCTCGGAGGCACAAAAGGATCTTTCCACTTGTGGAAACTCCTCGGACAAAGGTGCAGCCCTGGAACTGCAGCCTCAGCAGGACAGGGGTTACACAACCAGATCTTTTAAATGTAAATGAAGTGCCAAACAGATTGCCTCAGTTCCTTCTGCAGGAAACCTTTTCCACGTGGGATGGAAACAGAGAATTTGGAGATTGTAAAGAGTGAAAAAAAAAAGTTCAGCATGATTTAGGGTTATACAATGGTGTTTGGCAACAAAATATGGAGCTGCTCCTCTGGCTTAGCCTGATTGTAACTTACTCAACAAGAAACCCCACAAATCATTTCAGTGTTGGGCCTTCATCTGTACTATGGAGACACACATTAAAAGGCAAGGGTTGTTTGAAATAACTAAAACAGAGTGTAGGTAGAGGGACCTGAGAACAGTGAGGGAATGTGGCTTGTCCAGTGTGATAGTGAGATCCAGGTGCAGAACCCAAGTCATGGAATCCCCATCAGCACTTCATCCACCAGATCACACTGCTTTGGATCACTGATCAATAATAAATAATAAATAATAAATAATAAATAATAAATAATAAATAATAAATAATAAATAATAAATAATAAATACCCCCTGGAGGCATTTCTGGCTTTTTCACATCTCACAAGACTCCTCCTGTACCATGACGGCCACACTAAGTTGGGATAAAATATATCCTTTGTGTGTTCAAAACTTTTTTCAAGTTTATACACATTTGAAAAGTAACACAATGTTCTGATTTGGACAAAAGGCCACTAATAATCAAATCTTGAGACATATTATCCCCTCAGAAAAGTCAGTGCCAGAGCACCTTGGACTAGTGAGGAGCACCAGAGCAATGCTGTCCTGTGAACAGAGATGCTCAGCAGCCAAGAACAGTCTGGCCCAGGCCCAGCAAGCAAAAAACCTGTACCAGTCAAGAATGCTGCACAACACCTCTCAGTCTCACACTTCATATGAAAAGGTGTCTGCAATTATGCTTCTTTGGCAGGTAAAAAGCACGAAAAAGAAGCATGGCTCATGGTGAATTAGAGGCAGGGAAAAAAAGCAGAACCTGGGTTTGAAATATCTGCCAAATATGCTTTTTTCTAGTGGACCACCAAGTCTTCAGGAATATCACTTTGCTGTGATCCTCACAGACAGAAAGCCATCCCACCAGGCCTGCTGTCTGGCAAGGACATGGTTGGAATGAATAGCACAATACTGCCAAGCATAAGATGTCTTCAGTTCTTTTCAAATCAGCAGGACGCTGCTCTCACACCTTATTTCTGACTCAGCAAACTAAGAGGGAACGTGGGTTCATTCTGTGAGATGCCCAATACCCTCCTCTTCCCTGGAAAGACTTATTGTCTGCAGAATCCCAGAATGGTTTGGGTTGGAAGGGACCTTAAAAATCATCTTGTTCCAGCCCCTGCCATGGGCAGGGACAACTTCCCCTACCCCAGGCTGCTCCAAGCCCCAGTGTCCAACCTGGCCTTGGACACTGCCAGGGATCCAGGAGCAGCCACAGCTTCTCTGGGCAACCTGTGCCAGGGCCTCCCCACCCTCCCAGGGAAGGATTTCTCCCCAGTACCCCATCCAGCCCTGCCCTTTGTCAGTCTGAAGCCATTCCCTGTGTCCTGTCCCTCCATCCTTTTTCCCAAGTCCCTCTCCAGCTCTCCTGGAGCCCTTTAGGCACTGGAAGGCCACAGTGAGGTCACCCTGAAGCTTCTCTTTTCCAGGCTGAACAATCCCAATTCTCTCAGCCTAGCTCACAGCAGAGCTGCTCCATCCCTCTGATCATCCTGGTGCCTCCTCTGGACTCACTCTCGCAGCTCCACGTCTGTGCTGGGCCCCAGGGCTGAAGGCAGCTCTGCAGGTGGGGTCTCACCTGAGCTGGGCAGAGGGACAGAATCCAAAGAATACGGGGAGAGGAGGTGGCAATTACACTCTGATAATTAAGGACAATCCAGAAGGCTGTGGATTAACACACAGCATTCCATAGTCAGGACAGGCAGCCCACCCAGGATACCACACCAGCCACCCCAAAATGCCTGGTAAGGTTGCCTGCTCTTGCTTTTGAGAGTTTTTTTCCGTGATCCAGAGGGAAGAAAGGCAGATTTGCAGTACTTACTGTGGAGGAGTCAGAGTCCAGGGATGGGAGCTGGTCTTTGACTGCAGCAAGGATGGCTCCCCACTGGAATGTCCTGTCCCTCTGCACAGGAGCTGCAGGAGACTCAGCTGCGAGTTCTGCACCCTCACTTTGCCCTTCTGAGGCCATTGGAACAGCTTGCCTTGGAGCAAAGGAAAGATGAGCTTGAGGACACCTCTCCAAACATGAGATAACATCAATCCAAAACAAGGACAAAGAGCGTGCCGTCAGGGCAGCTGAGTTCACAGCACTCCCAGCAGGGAATGTTAAAATCTGCATTTTTGGAGCTATTCCTTCCTCCCTGAGTTCAGAAAGGGCTGAGAGCTTTCTGCCCTGCTCACCACACACACTCCAGGGTCAGTTTAGCCCCTCATTTATAAAACACATTTAGGGATTCTTAGCCAGACTGCTGTAACTGTGTTCTCTCCAAGCATGTTCCCATGTTCTGCCTGCAGGGATGGGACAGGAACACAGCAAAGACACCTCTGCTCTCAGCTGGATTGACTCCTCTTCCCTATTTCCCTTACATTCCCCTCCTCACTACTCAAAGGATAGATAAAATCATCACAAAGTCATAGAATCTCATGATGGTTTGGTTTGGAATGGAGCTTAAAGTCTATCTTGTTCCACCTACCTGCCATGGGCAGGGAACCTTCCATGTGATTAATGTTTGTTTTTGTTTTCACTGGATTTTTATACAAAAAAATAGTTAAGAATAGGCACATTCATGGATTTTGACCTCTCAAAGTGTTTCTAAAGTGGATTCTTTCCTCCTGTTCCTTGACGAGACAACACAGTAGGAACTGCAGCTGAACTAAGAGGTCAGATAATTCACCCTCACAGAAAACCTTTACATTTTATGCTACAATCACATGGTTTTCTGGGCAGTCAAACATGGGAGTAAATGAGTTCTGGTCCAGAGGTTTCACAGAATACCCAGAGTTGGAAGAGACCCACAAGGACCATCAGAGGTTGGTGGCTGTGTTGTTCAGGACTGAAATAACTGCTCAAGGGATCACACTGTCACTGTTACTTGCATCAGCCAGTGACAATCCTCAAAACGTGTAGTTAAACTCAACTTACTCCCTGAGAAGTTTATAACTTGCAAATTGCCTCTGTAAATGCTTCATAGGCCATATCTATGGTGGTTTTGTTGGTGTGAAACAAGCCCTGAATTTCATTTAGATAAAGCCGAGGGAAATCCTCACAGCTGGAGCACTGTGCTGACACTGAGCAGAGCTTGCCAAGGGCCAGAGGAGCCCCACGGAGATAAAAACAAATTGCCTAGCATGGCTCCCTGTGCCAAATTCAGAGATAAATATCCCAAGGTTATGGATGGACACTGGATCTGGCTTGTCAGTCAGCTAATGCAGCATCCTCTGGGGGAGCAAGCAGTGCTCTGTGTTCAAAACAAGCACTTGTTAGCAGTAACATAGCAGGGACTTTCTGGAGAGCTTGGGCATGCAGGTGTTAGGTCGAAGGTTGGACTTGATGATCTTGGAGGTCTTTTCCAGCCTCAAATACTCCACGACAATAACTGAGACTAGAAATCCTGAGCTTCCCCGTGTCACCAGAACGGACGTTCGCTGTCACATCTCCCTCGCTGGGAAGGAGAAGCGGAGAAGATACTGGTAAATCGTGGGAGACACAGCTTTGCTTCGGGGCTGAGCCACCGCAGCCCCCGGTCACAGCACTGGGACAGGGACGGGGCTCGGCTGAGGGACGCCCCCCTCACAGCCCCACAATGGCGGCCGCGCGGCGCACGCGCATCGTCCCCATGGCAACGCGGCTCCCGCGCCCCCGGCCCCGCCCCGCTTCCCTCCCCTCACTCACGGCGCCCACCGCCCCGCTCAGCGCCGGGCCGGACCGCGGGCACAGCGAACCGGCAGCACCGGGACGAGCGCAGGGCCGAGGACAGCGCTGCGGAGCCGCGTCCCCGGGGGCTGCTCGCTACAACCGCCCGCCGCCAGCCCCAACCCCATTGGCTGCCCTTCGCCCCGCCCCTCACACGGGCTCCTCCCATTGGCCCGGCGGCGCGGGGGCTCTTGGGTGTTGTAGTCCGCCGCTCGGGAGGGCGGGGCGCTCCCGGCATGCCTTGCGCGGGCGGGACTAGTTCCGGCGGCGGCGCTCAGCGGGGCGCAGGTGAGGGCTCGGGACGGGACAGCGGCACCGGGACAGCGGCACGGAGGAGCAGCGGTAGCGTTCACCTGTGGGGCTGGCTCCGGGCACTCCCCGTCCTTGTTGGGGCCGTGGCCGCAGCGGTTCCTGCCCGCTCGCTGAAGTCTGCGGTGCTGACGCCGCGTTGCCGGCAGGGCCGCGAGGGAGGCAGGTGCGGGGATAACGCCCCTGGAGCCGTTCCGCTGTGGGGCGTTCGGTAACAGCCGTGTGGCGGCCGCTTTGACGGCTCCGACCGCGCTGGGCCCGCCCCAGGTGCGTTGTTGTGTGACCGGAGCGTGCCCGGGCCGAGCCCTGCGGGTGCCGTGTCCGGCTGCCTTGGCGGGCACAGCCCCTGCCAAGGGAAATGTGCTCCCTGATGTGGCTGCTCAAGTGCTTTTGTGCCCCTTACCTCGTTTTTCTCAGGTTGCTTGATGTGCTTTAACGTGCCTGACAGTGACAGGGTCGTGGTAGAATCACTCAGGTTGGAAATGACTTTTAAGATTGAGTCCAAGCATTAAAAGGTGAAGAGCTTGGTGTATTTTGTGTATTTTCAACAGACATGGGTAGGATTGAACTCGGTTGTGGGTTCAGGAATGTTTTCTCTCACACACCTCTGGAACCTGATGTGGTTCCTGCAGCTGTGATTTGTGCCAGCTGACTCAAAAGACGATACAGTGCAAAAATGAGATATTCTGGTTCTTGTTGTTGTGGCTGACCTGGTAACAATTGCACCTAAAAGAGATGTAACAAGGCTTTTTATTCCCTCCAATAAGTTGTTGCTGGACTTGGTGGAAATAGAACTAAGTCAGGAGCAGAAGAGGAGCATATTCCTGCTTGCTCCCCACTGATGGGGCCTCAGGTCCAGTCCTTGGGGCAACCACGATATCAGGAGGATCTAAAGCTGTTGGAGGTGTCCAAAGGAGGAACATGGGCGTGGGGAAGGGTCTGAGGAGCAGCTGAGGGCACTTGGATTGTTCAGCTGGAGGAGGAACCTGAGGGAAGAGCTCACTGGGGCTGCAACTCCTCCCGAGGGGTAGCTCCGATCTCTGCTCTCTGTGCCAGGGACAGGACCAAAGGGAAGGGCTGGAGATCAGGGAAAGGTTCTTCCCCCAGAGGGTGCTGGGCACTGCCCAGGCTCCCCAGGGAATGGGCACGGCCCCGAGGCTGCCAGAGCTCCAGGAGCATTTGGGCAGCGCTGCCAGGGATGCCCAGGGTGGGGTTGTTGGGGTGTCTGTGCAGGGCCAGGGGTTGAACTCATGATCCTGCTGGGTCCCTTCCCACTCCAAATATTCCATGACTCTCTGTTGTCAGCTTGATGGCTCAGTTGGAACCTCCAACAGCCTCCACTCTTGTGCTGCCTTGGGTGTCCCTATTTTGGGACAGAAGGACACGAGTGGATGTCACCTGTGCTTGTGGGAGGGGATGTGAGAGAGTGAATTAAACAGAGCCTGGAGCTGAACAGTGCCTGGTGAGGGTGATTAATGGGCAGTGTTGGATTTGTTCTGTGTTGCTTCTCAGATCACCTCCCATTTATTTTAGTGTGGCTCTAAGGCGCATTTTGTTGCAGTTTTCTTAAGTTTATTTTTCCTCTGCCTTCTGGTTTGCTCAAACAGCAAACTCTGAATCCAGAGCAATGTGGGCTTTGCTGCCTGCTCTGTGCCCCAGCACTGTAGAGCTCTGACCCTGATAAATAGCTGAGTGCTGATGGATTAAATTTAATAATAATAACAGCAGCCTCACAGGTGTCATGGCTTGACCCTAGCTGGTTACTAAGTACCAGGCTGCTGCTTTTCCCTGCTCCATCCCAGTGGGATGGGGAGGAGAATCAGGAAAGTAAAAAAAACCTCATGGCTTGAGGTAAGAACAATTTGATTATCGAAGCAAAGTAAAATATAACAATAATAATAATTATAACGAAAAAATAAATAAAACCCAAAAGAAACTTGAAAGCAACGTGGTTGCTCAGCACCTGCTGACTGATTCCCATCCCGTATCCAAGCTATGATTGGCCCCTCCCAGCAAACCTCCCCAGTTCATGTACTGGGAATGATGTTTTGTGGAATGGAATATCTCTCTGGCTAGTTTGGGTCAGCTCCCTCTCCCCAGCTTCTTGGGCACCTCCTTGCTGGTGCAAGCATGGGAGCATGGGAAACTGGAAAAGTCCTTGATTTAGGGTAAGCACTGGATCGCAGCAACCGAAACATCAGTGTGTTACCAGGATTCTTCTCATCCTAAATCCAGAACAGCCTGTGCCAGCTGCTGGGAAGACAATGAACTCTATCCCAGCTGAAACCAGGACAGCAGAGCTGAGGGAGGTCTCTAACAAATGTGAACTTGGTCACTGTGTCCCAAAGCAGGGGAACAGCCTGTGAATGGTCAGATCTTTGTCAAACTTATTCTTAGTAACCCACTCTCCCTCAGTACTCTTGTGATTACTTTTACAGGGGGTTTTGTGGGCTTTATCTGAAATGTTCCATGCTGTGACTTGAGCTTCTTAGGATCTGTTGTGGCTGTCCCTGGATCCCTGGAAGTGTACAAGGCCAGGTTGGATGGAGCTTGGAGCAGCCTGGGATACTGAAAGGTGTCCCTGCCCATGGCAGGGGGTGAGATGAGATGATCTTTAGGGTCCCTTCAACCCAGACCATCCTGGTATTCCATGATATTATGGATTATTATGTATTGGATGCTCATGTCACATGTCCCCTTCAGGCTCCTCCTCATTGTACCAGATAACCCAAATTTTGTTTCACCCAGGTCTTTCTATTTCAGTCCTGAGGGCTCTGACCACTCTTGTTGTTGTCCTGGAGACGGTGAGCAGCTGTCGCCAGGTGCTTGCAGAGGCGACTCCCTGCTGAAGTTCAGTCTGAGAGGAAATCTCAAAGCTTTAAGAAAATAAAAATCAAAAAGCAAATATGTAGGCAGAGCACAGGGGAGGTGTGGGAGTGAGGCTGAGTGTCCTGGACATTCTCTCCTGTCGTTATTGCTCTGTTGGCTGTGGATCTCCTCACCAAGGCTGTGTTGGTAACTTGTACCTGAGTGGGGCTGATTGTGACAAAGACCAAACACCTGTGTGGTTTATAATTAATGTACCCAATTAACAAGGAGGGTAGACAACAACGAGCTTTACTTTCACCTGAGTGTGCCTCTACAAGCTGACCTGGATTTTACCTCCTTTCACTGCCTTTTCGCTTTCCTGGGACAGCTTCAGTTTTTGTGAGAAACTCCTGCTTTCCCCCTATGATCCACTACAACCCACTTAGCTCTCCTTGTGTTTTGATTGTGAGGTGTTCAGGCCTTTCACTTGTGCTCTGCATATTCTTGTCTGAGGCCTCTGGGTTGCCCAGTGCAGTACAAATTGCTGCTGTCAGGCAAAGTAGGTGCTTTTACAGATATTTTCAAAGGGAAATAATTACCTGATGATTACCAGCTGACTAAGTAGAATAGTTGGTGCTTTTGTAGTCCTAACAAGCTGAGGATGAAGGAGGGGAAGAAAAGGAAGGTGGAAGAGAAAGGATCCAGGTGGGGAATGAAGAGGTAGGAATTAAAGGTGTTTTCTTGTAATATAAAACAGGGGCTGGTGCTTGCAAGGCACAGACTCCCAGTTGTTCAGAAAACAGGAGTATGGTTTTGAAATGTTACAGCTGAGGGAATCTGAAGAGCAACTGCTGCTGAAAAGCCTGTTCCTGCTCTCTTTTATTCCTCACTGGTGCCACATTTGGCATTTGCCTGACCCCAGAATGAATCAAAGGAATTAAACTGGCAAGAAGTTATCAGGAAGAAGAAAGACTTTATGTTGGCTTAGCTTATTTAGAGGGACCAGGCAAACCCCAGGAGTGCTGCATCGTGGGCAGTGAGACTGCAGGGAGGGGAAAGCAATTCCCATGGGATTGCCTGGAACAAGCTGTCTGGAGAGGCTGTGGATCTCCTTCCCCGGAGATATTCAAAGCTCACCTGGACACAGCCCTGTGTAATGTGCTCAGAGGACCCTGCTTGAGTGGGGAGGTTGGGTGAGATGGACACCCAGTGGTCCCTTCCTGAATCATTCTGGGATTCTGTGGTGGGGGCTGGATTCTGTGTCCTGGAGCTGCAGCTGAAGCCCTCAGCTGCTGGATGCAGCTGTGCTGAGCAGCTCTTCATGGAGTGCCAAACAAGAACACTCTCCTGTGAGAGGTTCAAATGATTTATCTGCAATTGCTCCCCAAGGCTGAGGCTGGGATAAACCTTTCAGGCAGTCCTGGAGCTGGAGGAGCTGTGTAATTAAGTTGTGTCTGCAGAATGGGGGGTGTGCTGCTGCTCCCAGTGTTTCAGCATTTTCCAGGATTCACTGAGGTGGGGCTGGGCTGCCTCTGAAGGGCTGAAACAATAAATGGGAGAAACAATCTGCTTACAACCTGATAACAGTGGAGTGTGCACCCTCTTCAGGTGACACTGACTGCTTTTGGGAGCAGTGGGCAGTTGTCATTATTAATGACTGTGTCTTAACTTAATTAGGGCTGTCTGTAATGCAAGACAGATGGAGAAGACCAGGAATGTCTGACACATGAATTCTTAATTCTTTCCTTGCATTATAAAACATGCAGAGCAAGAATTACATCCTTTTGTGTAACACTAAGCCTACCTTCAGCTCTTAAATAGATGTTTAGTCTTCTCTTGCTGAAGTTATTCAAAGCTGCCTTAGGCATGTTTGGATTAGGCAGGGAGGAAATAAAGCCACTGCTTCTGGAATCTCAAAATGAGATTTGAAAGATGTGGGTTTTAGCATTATTGCCTTTTATTTTTCCAGTGTATTGGAATCCCAGAGTTCCCTGCAGCAAGAGAGAACTTCCAGCAGAATCTTCTCAGCGACTGTTATTGCCTCAGGCTGAGGAGTTGATCAAAGTCGAGGTAAGAATTTGAAACCCCACACATCCGAGCTGGCCTCACCTTCCAAGCTCGTGGCACCTTGGAGTTGTAATTCTATGGAAAACAGGGATCAGCAGCTGAGTGCTGTGCTCTGGTTTGGCTCCTCAGGGCGGGATGTCGGAGCTGAGCGACGAAGCCAGCGAGTCGGAGCTGCTGAGCCGCAGCCTCTCCATGTGGCACGGGGTCGGGCACATGGTCTGCCGGGAGGAGCTGGATGTGCCCCTGGACCTGCACACGGCCTCCTCCGTCGGGCAGCACGAAGTGGTGCAGGAGTGCATCCAGCGGTGAGAGGGGCTGGGGAGGGCACAGCTGGGTGCCACCTGCTGCAGGTGTGCTTGTCACCGGTGCCGCACCGGTCAGGGCAACGGGGACACGTCACTGGGACTCCCAAAGGGTTCTTGGCACAAAGTTTCCAGGGGCAATTCTGCTGATAAAAATTACCTCCTTGGTGTTTTAGGGGGAGGTGTTGGCAGGGGCATGGAATGAGGTGCTCTTTAAGGTCCCTCTACCCCAAACCATTCTGTGATTCTGCAGTTTGGGGGAGGTTATGCTGGAGCTGGTACAAATTCCCATGCAGGCTTCAGTGCTAGAATTCTTCCAGTACAATGTTGATAACAAGTGTCTGCAGGAGCCAGCTGTGATCCACAGCTCCAGTACAGTAGTTAATGTGACTTCTTTCCTCTCTTCCTTAGTGGAGACCTGGATTTGAACCAGAGGAACTGTGGGGGCTGGACCCCACTCATGTACGCTTCCTACATCGGCCACGACAACATCGTGCACCTGCTGCTGGAAGCGGGAGTGAACGTGAACATGCCCACCCCAGAAGGGCAGACTCCTCTCATGCTGGCTTCTAGCTGTGGCAATGAGAGTGTTGCTTACTTCCTTCTACAGGTGGGTGTCCTATAAAAAACAGGGAAAGCCACAGCGTGGTTTAAATGCTCAGGGTGGGATTATCCACAAGTGGCCACTTTGTGTTCTGTTGTGAGTTCAGCTTCGTGGTGGGATTTGATTTAAACTCGTGGTGTCCCAGCACGAGGGGCAGTGGCTGAAAGCCTGAGCAGAGCAGGTGCAGTAAGGACCATTGTCTATTCTCTTGCAGCAAGGGGCAGAGCTGGAGATGAAGGACATCCATGGCTGGACTGCCTTGTTCCACTGCACCAGCGCCGGGCACCAGCAGATGGTCAAGTTCTTACTGGAGAATGGGGCAAATGCCAACTGCAAGTAAGGAGGAATCTGTCATTTCCTTGTCATTTCATTGTCATTTGTCAGTCAGTATGAAAGCAACAGGTGTCAGATGGACACACTCCAACAGACACCTGCTTTTGTCTTCCCCCTGTACCTTAGGATGTGTGGCACAGCTAATACAGGGACTGGTGACCTGCAAACTGAATTGAAGTCTGCCCATGCTGTCCCTGCTTATTAAACTAAGATCAAGCGAAATTAGATTTACTGCTTGTTTAATTATCAGCTAAACACTGATACCTTCTGAACTCAAGTACACTTCCCAGTCTTTCTATTGATTGTTTTATATACTCAGAGTTCAGGTTGGTTTTTGAAGTGTGCCCTGCATTCCTATGCCCTGAGGGCTGCCACACATTTATGCACATGGACTTGTCTGAGGGCAACAAGAGGTTCCTGCTTTATTAGCTCCTGCAAAACTGATTTGGGCTCTTAAAGGCAAAGCTGCAGCTGGAAGAGTAATCTGTTGATGTGCAGCCAGTTTAGGAACACTGAATCTCCACAGGGAGTTTTACAGCAGTGCCAGCATGTCATAGGGTATGTGATCAGCAAAGGCTGAGGGATGGAAATGCTCTGTTAGGGAATGGCAAAACTGCAGCACGGTTCAGCTGTGGTTATACCAGTCCATGTGTGTGTTCTCTCCCCAGGGAGCCCGTGTATGGATACACACCTCTGATGGAAGCAGCTGCTTCTGGCCATGAGATAATTGTTCAGTACCTTCTCAATCATGTAAGTGTCCTGACAGCTCTCTGTGTAGCTGGAAGTCTCTGGTTCCAGCCCTCAGAGCAACTACCTCAAGTTTGACACCAGGCTTTTTTTGACAGTGTTATGTTTGCTCCTTGATGACAGTCACATCTGAAGTCCCAGACTTTCAGGACTGTTTCCAAAGTATCTGCTTCCTGCAGGCTGCTCCCATGATTTTAGACTGCCCTTGCAGGAATAGGAGTGAGGTCTGACTGTCCAGATTTAACTGAATAATGACTGAATTAGGAAACAACTGAAGCTGTAATTTTTCTATTGTATTTACAGGCTTGCATGCTCAGGCTAGTGGACATCTGCATCCAAAAGCTTATGAGCATGCAGGGCTCTTACACAATTTGGTTTTAATGCCATTTGACTGGTCCAGCTTACTGCCAGAAGGAGGCAGCAATGCAAAACACTTCAGATCAAACAAACAGTTCCCAGTGACAGTGCACAAGAGCCATCTGCCTGGGCTATTTGGCATTCAGGGATTGAAGAGGCTGGAGATACCCTGAATGCCTTTCTAGTTATTAGTGCAGCTTGAACTGCCTGTCAAAGGTGAGCCTGTATTGCTGATGGAGGAGCTAAGACAATCACTGGGGTTTTTTTAGTGTACATATATATTTTTTACACTGCCCTCTGCCATGTGCACTTAAACAGGCATTTTTTCTGCAGGGAGTGAAGGCAGATGTCAGAGATAACACTGGAGCCACAGCACGGACCCTGGCCATGAAGTATGGCCACACCAAGATTGTGGGGCTGATAGATTTGCATGCAGCCCCAGTGCCTAAGGTCTTCTGCAGAGGTCCAGGTAACATGTTTTACTTTGTTCACTTTAAGATGGAACCTGAAGTGAGGTGTTTGATAGTTTGAAAGTATGTTATATTGTGTGTATGGGGTAGTGCTAGCTGGTCTGTCCTGGAAATTCCAGCATTTCTGAGGATGGAAGAGGCATGAATCCAACAACTCTTGCCTGCTGGCCCCTTTCTGACCTAGTTTAGCTGTTTCACCCTCACTCTTTAACATTTCCCTTTTTCTTTCCACTGCATTTATGGGACCAGAGGCAAGTAAAGGAGGCAAATGACTTCCTGTGCTGCTAACAACCTGTGTTTGAACTACAGGCAAATATGAAGAGCTGAGTTCCTCAGATGAATCATGTTCTGCTCCCCAGAGACAGAGACCTGCTCGTAGGACCAAGGGTCCCAGCATCCACGAGGGACCCCAGGCCTTGGCCAAGATCACAGCAGTTGGGATTGGGGGAAGGAAGCAGTCTCGCTATGGTGAGGAGAGTTGGGAGCCTGAGGGACAGTCCCCTGAGGCCTCAAATGCACTGCAGCTTTTCCTGCTACGCATTTTTGATTTGTTTGGGATTCATGTGTGCTTTGTACAGAACAAAGATAGCTTTGTATGATGGTGTTCACTATCCAATGTCTGGGTTAGAAAGAAAACCCCCTGAACTCTTTTGTCAAGGCTGGATATTGATGAGTGGGATACTTTTCTGCTCTCACCTCAATTACTGTTCCCCTGACTCTTAAGAACAGGGGCAGGCTCAAAAGTTTGAGAGCCCTTTTCAAGCTGATGACAGGGAGGTGGTCACAGTGGCCAAGAAATCATTGAGCATGAGAGTGAACTTGGGAGTTTTGCCTTCCTTGATGCTTGAAATACTTCTAAAAACGGGATTGCAAAACCTTTGCAGCAGACCAAGAGAAAGATGATCCCAGTTCAGACATCAGCCCCTGGATACAGTGCTAGGAGGTTTGTTTTAGTGTGTGTCTTTGGTATTTCTCAGACTCGTTCTCAGCCTGGAATAAGCAAGATTATGGACTTGAAAGCCTGTTCAAAGTTCAGTTCATTCTCGTAAACACAAGTCTGTGTTATCCCACAGGCTGTATTGGAATGTTACTGTCAGCTTCTTAAATGCCAGTGGGATGCTCGTGGTGTTTTAGCACAGCTGCAGAGGGGTTGGTTGTGCAGGGTGTGCGGGGCTGGGGGTGGGACACAGCTGGCACCTCGCTCTCCTAAGCAGCTGTTTCTCCCCTTTGGTAATTTGGGTATAAAGAGGAGAGGGAATGCTGGAAGCTGCTGTTTAAGGTACATCTCTGCTATGAGGTGTTTCCTCTGACTTCCTGTCAATGTAACCCTGTGAGTGAAGTACATTTGCTGTGGGGTCATGTGAAGGAGCTGCAGGAATCTGCATTTCTCAGGTGTTCTGCTTTTTAGAATGAAACCTGCCAGTTGA
Organism: Machaerirhynchus nigripectus; assembly: GCA_013397975.1. NCBI lineage: Eukaryota > Metazoa > Chordata > Aves > Passeriformes > Dicruridae > Machaerirhynchus > Machaerirhynchus nigripectus. The sequence continues at coordinate 194,305 of VZRQ01003286.1, forward strand.
GAGGGTAATCTCACATTTTGGTTATTTTCAGATCCAGAAGTGCTTATATTTTCTGCAGGACCCTCCCTGATAACATGAATCCTAATCTTTGTTCTCCTTTCCTGCTGCACACAGAGCAGGTGCCCCCTCAGGGCTATGTCACCTTCAGCAGCGATGGCAGCTGTGAGCCAGGTGTCATCCGGAACAGGGATGTCACCTCCCCGATCAACGAGCTGGACGTGGAGAGCAGCAGCAGCAGGGGTAAGTCACTGTCTAAGAACATGGTCCAGCTTGCAGTGCACAGCTGGTTGTGAGTCCAAGCCTTGGCTCCCCTTCCCAGTAAGATGCTGAGATTGCAGTGTCTCTCCTGAGGGAAGGCCAGGATGGGATGGTTTAGCTACAGAAGAGGAAGCTTAGTGTGGTAATTTCAGCAATTTGTACAAGTAATCTGAAGGAGGGTGGGAAGAAGACAGAGCAAGGCTGTTTCCAGTAGTGTCTCTGGTAGCAAACAGACTTGGGGAAAGATGTGTTGGAGGTTGTGGTATTTCTCCCTCAGGGTTCTCTTGCTATCCTGAGGGCTGCACACCAAGCCTTGCTCTGGGTTTCCCCTTCCTTTGCACCTCCAGGCGGTTTTGCTGGTAATTGTGTAACAAAACCAGAATGTAACAAAGTTGTACTTGAACATTTTTTTCCTGTTCCTTTCCAGAGGACAGTGCTTTGGCTGGCAACAGCTTGGGAACCATCAGGAGCAGCAGCAGTAGCAGCGAATGCCTGATCAGAGCCCCGGGAGTCAGCAGTGAAGGCTCCTTGGAAAGCAATGAGGTGGATTTTCCTTTCTCTGCCTTCAGCTTGGGCAGTGCTGGCACCCTTGGGAGACTCTACTCCCATGGGAGCCTGTAGGACCAGGCTGGGTGAGGAAAGGTGTTCCAGGGACAGGAAAACCAAGGAAGGGGAAGAGCTTGGAGGTTACTCACAGCTCACGTGGGTCAAGGCAGCTCTGGGGCTGCAGTGCAAAACGGCCTTTAAGGCCTTGGAGGAGTCTGCACTTGTTAGCCCCAGTGATCCTGACATCTCTGCACCATCATCCTTTCCATTCTGTGGGTGTTTTTTTTCCTTTTCCAGGACTCTGACCATGCCAACAGCCCCCCGAGTCGGAAACAAGCCAAGAACTTCAAGGGCAAAACTCGCTACAGCAACAGTGACAGCCAGTGGAGCCACTGCCTGGGGAAGGCTGGGGGCTGCAGCCAGCACCTGGTCCTTCCTGAGCCCCCAGCCTACACAGGGCCCCAGGTAACCACACAGACTTGTTCTGCAGGCTCTGTCACTGTACAGGTGTGGGAGGCTTTCCCAAGGTCACCAAAACCCCTTGGATTCCAAACCTCTGCCCAAACTGAAACACTTGCGAAACAGCAATTTCTTGGACAGGAGCTGTTTGCTGAGATGATGCTGTTGCTTGGAGGGGTTTCCTAGACCCTTCAGGCCTGGGGGTGGGCTATCAAACCTGGCAGTGGTGTGGGCTGGGGTGGATGGTGCTGTGCCATTCTGCTCTGCACTTGTTAGAAGAGGCCATGGCTGCCACAGAGAGGCCAGTCCTGGTGTGTGACTGGAGAAGGGCAGGGAACCACAGGAAGCTGCCGTTGCTTCTGGAACCCAGAAAGGTGTTGCAACAGCACGAGGAAGCAGATACTTACAATTAAGAGGAATGGTGATGCTTTTGTTGTGAAGGTATAAATAAGTTTGTGTTGTCTGGGCTGCAGGACCTGGCAACATTCCTTGAGGAGATTGGGTGCCTGAAGTACCTGCAGGTGTTTGAGGAGCAAGACGTGGACCTCCGGATCTTCCTGACCCTGACAGAGAGTGACCTGAAGGAAATAGGCATCACGTGAGTGTCTGTCCTGTCCCTCCCAGCTTTCCCTTACAAACCGTGTCCAGCCTGGGCAGGAAGGTTTAGCTGGGGAGTGCTGCTCTCTTCTGGCTGCCTCCCACACAAATTGATATCCCCATGTCCTCACTGTAACACGCTCCTGCTTCTGGAGGTACCCTGGAGAGACCAGCACACTGCAGAGGTCCTCATGGCATCCTGCTGGGCTTAGGGCCAGGTGGTGCAGGGCTTGACCCCTGTTGGTTCCATCCCCCCAGGCTGTTTGGCCCCAAGAGGAAGATGACCTCGGCCATCGCGCGCTGGCACAGCAGCGCCCGCCCGCCCAGCGACGCACTGGAGTTGGCCTACGCCGATCGGCTGGAGGCGGAGATGCAGGAATTGGCCATCCAGCTGCACAAGGTGAGGCTGCTGGGAGCTCCTCAGGGCCCTGCAGCAAGTGAGCAGTGCTGTGTTTTTGTTGTGCCTCTGATGTTTTTCCTTCACCCCAGGCCTTGACTTGTAGCGGGTGTGGTTGGCGTCAAGTACACCACAAATACAGCTTATCCACTCCTCGTTCTTGTGCTCCTTTGTGTCTGTCTCCCATCCAACTGAGAACTACAGGAGCCAGGGGCTGGAATTTCCCAGCAGTGTCATTTTTATGGTGAAGTTGTGCAGCCATCAGTGAACAGACTTGTGCTGGTTCAGGAAATTTGGACTAATGAGTAACTTTGTAAATGGAGAGGAAGGGGGAATTGTAACTGTGGGGCTGGCTTGGTGTGGAGAGAACCTATACTCAGTACACAAGCTTCATCCCGCTTCCTTTTCCACTGGAAAGGAACATTCTGGCTGCCTAGGGCATTAAAATAGCAGGGACTCGAGGGACTTGTGAGAGCAGCAGGCAGGAGATGTTCAGTACTGCCAGCCTGATCCCCAGTGTGCTCTGCTGCAGAGGTGTGAAGAGGTGCAGGTGATGAAGGGCCAGGTGTGCCAGGAGCAGAAGCTGCGAGCAGTGGCTGAGAGCTGTTTGATGGAGCGGGATGAGACCTGGAATGCCATCCAGTGCCAGCTCAGAGAGGCTCAGGCCATCACCAAGGATGCTGGAGTCCTGCTGGATCAGATCAAGTAAGTCATTCCCAGGAAATGGCACTGAGGCTGCTGGGAAATGGGATTTGGGGTCATATTGGCAGTCCTACAGGTGATGCTCAGGGTAAGGCAGGAGAGCTCACCTGGTACCTGAATGCATTTTGGATTCTGCCTCACTTTCCCTAGTGGAAAGCCACAGCTATGGGAGCACAAGTGAAGCTTTGGTCAAATGCCTGAGCTGCAAGTGGCCTTTTTGGGGGTGCTGGGTGCTCCTGTTTCAACTAGAAGCAGCCAAAAGGCTGAGGTTTTGTGCTTACCTGGTGCCCAGGGTAAAACTTGGTGATCAGGTGAATACAAAATGGGAGTTTCTAACTTCCATACCCTATCAAAGGACGTGCAGTGACTTGCAAGTGAAGAATGCTTTTCTTGCGACTCTGTGACAGCTGGCAGAAAAACCTGCCCTGTCCCAGCTCCTGACCCTCCTTTTACTGCCTTTGTGGCACTTTTCTCTGTGCCCCAGTTGGACTGCTGTCACGGGCCTTGTTCTATCCAGTGATAGAACAGGGACATCCCTGAAAGTGGCATAAATCCTGCTGCTTATGGATCCTAGCCCAGAGGGAGTGGGGTCTGCTTGCTGCCCAACCCCGGTGAGCTGAGGTTGGATCCAGAAGCTTAGCAGAGCAATATTCCCCCTGCAAGGGGCAGAGCCGGGCTTCTCGCCCTGACTGAGGAGCTGAGGCTGCTGTGGAAGGGCCCTGGCATGCTCTGAACACTCACTGCTTGAATTGGTGGGATGGTGATGACAGCCTGAGCACTTGGGTGCCCATTCTGCCTGTCCTGAGGTCATTTCCTTGCCCATTAGAAACCTTGGATCGGGCTTGATTCTCCCACAGACCAGGCACAGCCCCTGGCTCGGGCTTCCTGCTGCTCACCCCGGCCCCTCCTTGTCTTGTCCCCCCACAGCTCCTCTGTGAATGGGGCAGAGCTGGCTGTGGCTGCAGATGGGGAGCAGTGGCTGGGAGCTGAGCAGTGCCAGCGCCCCGAGCTTGGGCTGGGGCACCACTTCCTCCTCCCGGGAAGCAGCAAGGAGCAGGTTGTACCCCAGGGCCCTAGAGGCGCTGCCCGGGCCCCCGCGCAGGCCCCGCAGGCTGTAGGAGCGAGCAGCGTCCCTCCCAGCGCGTCCCCGGGCCCTGCTGATGGCTGTGCTGTGGTTTGGCAGGAGCTGCCAGGCAGAGCTGTCGGCCCGGCTGGCCCCGGAGCGGGCGGGCGATGGAGCGCCGGACACGCGGGAGCAGCGCGGCGCCGGGGAGAGCCGGCGGCCCGGGGAGCGCCCAGGTGAGCAGCAGCTCCAGCTGCAGAGGGGGAGCCCAGAGCAAACCCCCTGCTTGTCTTTCCTCGCTCAAAGGATGAAGTCAGACAGTTGGGAATGGGTGAGCAGCCAGACTGTTAGAGTGAGTTTAATTCTCGCTCAGGAGAAGCTTTTAAAGCTCTCAGGGCATTTGGAGTTTAACTTGCGGAGTTTCTCAGCAAGTTTTGGTTCTCAGCAAGTGGGAAGTTTTGGGGTCTGGCGGGTGTTTGTGGCTAAAAATGCAGAGCAATAGCACAGGCCCTGTGGCTGCACCTTGGGTTTATTACCACCCCGTGCACTGGAGCAGGGTCTGAACCAGGAGCTGTGGTTGGTTCTCGAACCCAGTTTGGGGGATTGTGCTGTTGGATCCATGGGACAAATCTCTGTGGCTGGGCAGGCCTGACCCAGCAGCTCCTTATCCCTAGGAGTTGGTAAATGATCCCTGGAAGTGCTCAAGCCCAGGTTGGAGGAGGCTTGGAGCAACCTGGTCTAGTGAAAGGTTGGGGTTGGAATGGGACGGGCTTTAAGGTCCCTTCCAACCCAAACCATTCCATGGTTCTGAGATTCTCTGACCTTGCTGCCTGTGACATGTTCCCAGTGCCCTGTTCTTTGCTGCCTGTGTCATAGAAGTGAGACAAGTAGGGATCCTATTGATTCTGTCCACTACACTTAATCCCTTTGAGATTCTCTTAATAAACAACCCAGCCAGTGTAAAAACAAATTCCTAAGTGGTAGAATTGCCAAAAAACTCCTCAGTTTGGCACAGGCAGCTCCAGCTCTCTTCCTATGTGATTCAGAACCCCTAACTGGAACTCCTTTGGCTGGGGATGCTTCCCAGCAGCACCAACCCCTTGTGTGCTGTGTCCCAAAGAGCGTGCACATGGATTAACTGTGTCCCTGTCCTTGCAGTGCTGGAAGGGTGGCCACCTTCCCTGAAGTCCCTGAGCTTGCCTGAGCTGTCAGCTGTGCTGGAGGAGTGTGTGGGAGAGATGGGTAAGGTGGGAAGGACTCTGGGCATGTGGAGGGACTGTTGTGCTGGGTGGGGTTTGGTGGTTTGGAGTGGTTGTTGGGAGAGACCCCACAATCCCTGCTCCTTCAGGGAAGCCTCCAAGCTCTGGAGTTGGTGCTGGCAACTTATTCTGCCTGCAGATTTGGGCTCTGCATCATCCCCTGGTGACAGGTCCGGGCTGAGAGATGGGGGGTGGTCCCTGCATCTCCTGCTCAGTGGTGAGAGCTGCTGGGCAAGTGGTTCCCTGATCCTGTGTGCTGTCCTCCTGGTGACAGGAGCTTGTCCCAGCAACTTACAGACAGTAGAGACACCCCTGTTCTCAGAGCAGGAAGGCAGCACAGCAGTGGCTGAGTGCAGCCTGTTCTTTTCTGTCCCCTTTGCTAATGCTGCTTTTTCCCTTTGCTTTGTCCTCAGGAACAGCTCTGCAGACTGTGACTCAAAACCTCCAAAGGCTCCACGCCCTGGGGCAGAGCGGGCAGAGCTGGCCAAAGCCATAACTGAGCCAGGAGGGTGAGTGGGAGCAACTGCCCTGCCCAGTCCCAGGCTGTGGCACTGAGGGGACACCATCCCTCACTGCCAGTCCCAGGCTGTGGCACTGAGGGGACACCATCCCTCACTGCCATGTCCCAGGCTGTGGCACTGGGGAGACACCATCCCTCACTGCCAGTCCCAGGCTGTGGCACTGGGGGCACACCATCCCTCACTGCCATGTCCCAGGCTGTGGCACTGGGGGGACACCATCCCTCACTGCCATGTCCCCAGAGCTCGCTCGTAGCCCACACACCAGGGCTGGGCTCTGACTCGTCCTTGTGTGCCCTCTGGTTGGTTCTCCCTCTGGAAAATCTGTAGCCCCCATGTGTCTGTGTGCCCCCAGAGGGTGACTGTCCCCTTTTCCCTGGTGGCTGCAGGAATACTGACGTCGGGTGACTGTTCCACCCGGAAGCTGAGCGTGCCTGGGAGAGGGAGCTCGGGGCCGTGCCGGCAGCGCCGCGGCTCTGCCGAGGGCCACCACGGCTGGCGGGGCACGGAGGAGGCCGTGGCCACCAGAGAACACAGCTGGGAGGACGAGGGACAGCAGAGGACAACAACCAGCAGCTCTTGGGGCCTGACTCGAGGTTCCCAGGATCTTTGTTTGAAAGGTTTAGGTTTGGAGGAGAAGCTCCAAGCCTGGAAGTTTTTTCTGCCTTCAGCTTCCTGCAGCCCTTTTTGTTCAGGTCTGGGTGGTGGTAGAAAGGTGACAGTTGCACACAGCAATCAATTCATTATCCTTTTCTGCATCCCAAGCTCCCCAGGGCCTCTGAAACGTGTCCCTGGCTCCCCCTGTGCCGTGGGGATTGGCCCAGAGAATGGATCTGAGGCCGTACAAAAGGCAGTTGGTTGTGAAGGGAGTGGAGTTTGTGATGTTTGGCTCTTTGAGCTGCAGGGGAGCTCAAAGTGCAGCCCTGTTCCTGTTGGAATGTCTGCTCTGCTGGTTCCTGTTGGAATGTCTGCTCTGCTGCTATCCTGGCTCTGGGCTTTGCAGCCTGTTCCTCCCACCAGCCCAGTCTGGTTCACTTTGGGTTCTTGCTGTCCTCAGGGGCTTGGGTGGTTTAGGAATGGCATTCACTGAAACACTCCCACCTCACTCACTGCCCGTCCTCCCCCTCCCCTGGGGTGGGATGGGGAGGAGACCTGGAGGCACAGAAGGTGAAGAGCACTGGTGGAAATAAAAGCAATTTACTGGAAACAGCAGTGAGAAAAGGAACAGTAACAGCAACAACAGTAAGAACAGAAGTGTACAAACCCCCCACTGGTCCTGCAAAAATGACCCCAGGACATCCCAGTTATTCCATCCCCAAAACCTTGGCTTTGTGGTCAGTGCTTTAGGGCAGAGGTTGTTGGTCTGGTTTGCCAGGGCCAAGATCCCAGCAAGGCAGATGTTCCCCTGGAAAGAGATGAGAGAAGGAAGAGCTGGGACAGTTGAGCTTCCCATGCCTCTGGCAAGCAGGGGAATGCCAGGGCAGCAGAGCAGGAACAGGGATAGCTGTCCCTCATGGGAGGTGGGCAAAGGAACCACAGCCCAGATGGAGCTGTGGTGCCAAGCTTTGCTCCTCAGCACTGCCTGCCTTTGATTTGCAGGCTTTAGTGTTGGGAAGTAGTTCTGCCAGGGCATTCCAGGGTGGGCATTGCCAAGGATTTGCAGTGCAGGAAGAGGCTGCTCTATCCCTGGCATTGGCTGCGGGCTCTGCTGACAGGGACCTTGGTGTAAAGTGGTTTGCAGTGACTCTGTTCCCATTTATTCCTGAATCCTGTAAGGGAGGATTCACAAAGGAACACAACAGTTGAAATCTGAAGTCTGTGAGTGAGGGCCTTGATGCATCAGGAAAAGTCCCTTTGGGATGAGGATGGAACTGTGTGTTCCTTCTGATTTTTGGACCTTGGTCCCAGAGGGCAAATACAAAAACCCATCCAGCCCCATCTTTTGAGCTGATCACCCCTTCTGATGAGCTGCCTGAGTCCCTGAGTTAGGCAGGGGTGACAGCTGCTCTGCCTGGGGTGTCTGTGCTTCCTGGGGACAGTCCCTGTCCCACAGCAGGCAGGTGTGGCCCTCATGTTGTGCCCCATGTGCCTGGCAGTGACCCTCCCTCTGGGATGCTGCTTCCTGCCCATGGTTACCTCCCACCCTCACCACAAGGCCCTCTTTTTGCATCTTGAGCAAGGTACCAGCTGCAGAATGAGGCTGCTGGAGCTTCACCCTGAAGAGTTTGGATGAGGTGGAGGGAATTCTCCTCAGGCAGCATCCCTGGAGACTCCTCAGAGGGCTGAGGCTGTGCTGGGAAGAGTGTCCAGGGCTTTGTCCCTCCTTCCCTGTCACTGGAGGAAGGGTGGGGACTGCTAAGGTCTCTCCCTAGCCTTGATGGTGCCTCTGGCTGCACTAGTACAGGGTTGTTAGTGCTGTTTCCCTTGAATTTAAGGCAAAACCCCCCAGGAAATCCTAAGGGAAGGGGCCTGGGGGCACCTGGAGAGCCAAGGAAGCCCTGGGCTGTGCAAGGCACCTGCAGGGCTTTGGGGCTGCCTTTGCTAAGTCTGAGGCTGGAATAAAGGGGGCTTGGGGGATTAATGTGATGTGTCCAGTAGGTGAGAATGCCTGGGAAAAGAGGGGAGACTGGGCAGTGTGTGTGTGAAGGAAAAAGGCCCCAAACAGGTGCTGCAGGAGCCCAGGTGTAAAGGTCAAGGGGTGTGAGGGCAGGCAGGGGGACAGCAGCCTGGGGATCTTCTCCAACAGAGATCCCTGAGGAGGCAATTCCTGAAATGCAGGATGTGAAGCAGCATTCCTTGTGCCAGGGGGGCTGTGCAGGCAGCAGGAGTTGGGTGCTACCCCAAGGTGAGCTGTCTGGGGAAAAACAGCACTTGCTGACTTGGATAAATGAATAAAACCTGAGAAGCCGGGCTGTGGTGTGTGGGTTTCTCTGGAAGGGAGAAGGGATAGGGCACAGGGAATGGCTTCTCACTGCCTGAGGTCAGGGGTGGATGGGATATTGGGAGGGAATTGTTCCCTGTGAGGGTGGGGAGGCCCTGGCACAGGGTGCCCAGAGCAGCTGTGGCTGCCCCTGGATCCCTGGCAGTGCCCAAGGCCAGGCTGGACGGGGCTTGGAGCAGCCTGGGCTAGTGGGAGGTGTCCCTGCCCATGGCAGGGGGTGGGATGGGATGGGCTTTAAGCTCCTTTCCACCCCCATCCATTCTGGGATTCAGCTGTCTGTGCCCACCAGCTCTCTCCCTCCCCTGCAGCAGACAGAAGCAGCAGGGTCTGCTTGCTGAAAAATAAATATTTATTTACAGCTGAAAAGAGAGTTAATGTGTAAAATGGTCTCGTTGGGGGTTCCATCCATCGATCCAGGACCATTCCTCTGTGACTCCAGCAGCCGCCTGGTACAGCCTCTTTGCTTTGTGTGCCTGAGGCTGCCCCTCCATGAGGCACAGGGAGAGGCTCCCCCAGCCTGTCAGGGAAGGGGCAGGACCTGGAGAACCTCCTGTGTCCATGGGCCTCTCCTGGAGCGTCCCAGCTGCTTCCTCTGGCCTGGAGGCGACTTTTGTGCATGCAGAGGAAGGAATGTGCTGGGAACAAGTCCTGGCAGCGGCTCCGTGCTGCTCCTGCGGGTCAGAGCAAGGGGCTGGGTGCTGAGGGTGGCTCCAGCTGCTCTGGGCTCCTCCAGGACAGCCCAGGCCCAGGACAGGAGCTGGCAGCCAGGCACAGGCAGCCCTGCTCCAACCACACCACCTCGGATGCTTCCCTTGCTCCTGGGCTTCCTGGGAGCCACAGCCTGCTGGGCCAGCACAATGGTTCCTGAGCTCCTGCCAGGCCTGGAAATCCAGCTTTCCCTCCACAAAGCAGGAGCAGGAGCAGGCTGGGCTGGATGCTGGACCTGGGCTGTGGGAGGTGGGGCTCTGCTCCAGCCCCTTGCTGCTCTGGAATCCTTCGCTCCCAAGCGCTTTTGAGGCTCCATCCTTGGCTCTGCCCGTGGTGAGGGGACCAGGGGCTTTGTGCAGCCGCAGAGCAGCGAGGAGGGGCTGGGTGCTGCTGTTGTGTGCTGGTGATGAGGGTGGGGAGGAGGCGCGGGAGCAGCCCTGCGCTGAGAAGGGCTTTGCAGGGTGGCTGGGGCTGGCTGGGAGCTGCCAGGGTGCTGGTGAGATGGTCCTGGGCTAGGACACGAGAGGACAGGGAGGCCCTGGATCTGGTGTGGCCCAGGGTGCAGGGTTTGGGCAGCACCTCCCATTCCCCCTGCTGAGGATCAGGCTCCCTCCGGCTGCTGTGATCCCACAGCTGTCCAGGTGCGTGTGGGTGTTCCAGGGGCTCCCTGTGTGGAAGGTCCTGGGGAGGCTGCCAGGTGCTGCTGCTGCACAGGCAGCAGGAGGAAGCAGCAGGTGCTGCCCACGCAGCCCCCGGGCACAGGTGAGGCCCTGCTGAGGAGACAGCAATGCCTGGCAGGAGCCGGGGGTGCCACCTCCCACTCGGGTCACAGCAGGGATGTCCCTTCCAGCAGCTCCAGTGTGGCACAGCCAGACACCGGTCCCAGCCTGGCCATCCTGGGTGGGCACTGCCCAGCACAGCCTCCCGCAGCCTCCTGCCCTCCAGCCAGGCCCCGTGGCCATCGTGGCCAGCAGCCCCTCTGCCCTGGCTGGTCACCACCTCACTGGGCACAACAGAGCACTGGGTGGTCGAGCTTCCAGAGCTGCCACTTCTTCCTCATCTCGGACTTTACCTGCCATGGAGGGGAAGGGAGCAGGGCCTTATTCCTGGCTGTGCCCTCCCTGCAGGCACAGGGTGGGGTGGGGAAGCCGGGCAGGAGGTGCCATGGCAGGGACAAGGACAGATGCAGGGACAGGTGCAGGGACAGGGACGTTACCTCCTTGTTGGCAAAGCAGTACAGCACGGCCACCAGGAAGCCCTGCAGGGAGAGCCAGGAATGAGGCCCCCCTTCCTTTGCTCTGCTGGGGCTGGGATGGGCTTAGGCTCCCCCAGGCCTCTTCTGGGTGCTTTTGGGGCTGAGGTCCCCCTGGCACCGCTGCTCTCAGGGACAGAGGGTGGCAGATACGGTGTCGCCCTTCCCATGGAAGCACCACGGGGAGATCAAGCTCAGAGAGGGACCCCCTGATCTTTGTTCCATGGTGTGCCCAGAGCAAGGACTCGTTTCCCTCCCACCTCACCTGGAAGGAGTTGAGGAAGAGAGTGAAGAACACCTTGATGTAGCGCAGGATGCCCGTGGTTTGCTCGTCGGTGGCAAAGATGAAAACAACCTCGTGGATCCCAAAGAGGGGGATGAGGGTCAGGGTGGCTTTGGCCAGCCTGGAGGAGAGTAAGGGGACCCCAAAAGTCCCAGTTAATCCCGGGGTGGTCGTTTAAGGACGTGCGAGGTGGAGGAGCGGCGTGGGGTGGGGTGGAGGTGGTGCTACCCCGTTCTCCCGAACTGTCCCCGCCCCTCTCCCGGCCCACCTCAGCTTGTAGTCAGCGTAGCCCTTCTGGTTGGCCCGGAGCTTGGCCAGGATCACCTTGAGGATCCGCATGAAGATGAGCAGGTTGATCTGGAAGGGGGAGACAGGACAGGGGCACACAGAGCCCAGCACCCCCACCCTGGCCGACACTCACCCAGCAGGAGATGGCACCCCCTGTGCTGCCAAGGCTGCTGCTGCCCTTCCTCCCCTCCTGCCATCCCAAAATCCCGGCTGGGAAGCAGCAGGGGCCACCCCCTGAACCCCACCCCTGGGGTTCACCACCCCAGCTTCCTTCATGAACCCCCAGAACTTGGGAGTCAGCAAATTGCTGAACCCCCTGTGCATTTGGCTGGTCCTTGCAGGCCAGCTCTCCCTCCTGGCCTCTGCTGGAAGCTTCCCTGGGGATCACAGCCCTGCCCAGGGCCGGGAGCTGGGCGCTGAGCTGCTGTTATCCAAAAGGTCCCGGGGCTGGCAGCTGTTCCCTACCAGGGAGGCGAGCAGGATGGGGATGCGGATGATCCACCAGTAAGCCATGTTCTCGTTCAGCGCCCAGCACCTGCCGGGGGGACGCGGAGAGCAGCACCATCACCCTGTGCCGGGGCAGGATCATCCAAGAGCTCTCCAGCCCCAGCTGGGGGGCTCAGGGACCCTCAGCAGCCTCTGAGCATCCCAGTAGGATCTCCATCCATCCCTCCATCCATCCTTCCATCCATCCATCCATCCCTTCCTCCATCCTTCCATCCATCCATCCATCCCTTCCTCCATCCATCCATCCATCCCTCCATCCCTTCCTCCATCCCTCCCTCCATCCATCCCTCCCTCCCTCCATCCATCCCCACTCACTCCGCGTTCTCCTTCAGGTACTTGGCGGCCATCCAGGGCACCACGAACACCACGGGGGTCCCTGCAAGTCACACAGCAAACCCTGTAAAACCAAGCACCCTCCTGAGCTGAGAAACCACCCCCGTGCTGGGGGGCACCGTGGGGACACCCGGGGTCAGCAGAGCCCCCACCCCGCACCCTCGTGGGCCGGCCGGGACCGCGGTGCCCCCGGCACCGGGCACTGCCCCGTCCCCGCCACGCGCCCGGGTGGCCCCTACCCCAGCCCAGGTAGAGGTAGAGCCTGTAGTAATTCTTCTCAGAGAACACGGCCCCGATGAGCAGCTTGTAGAGGTAGACAGCTTCCACCAGGAACCAGTAGTGGTTGGCCAGGATGCAGTACTGCATCAGCACCTGCGCTGCGCGGCACCCCAGCGCTGCCTGCCACGGGAGAGCCACCGTGGGGCTGGCTGTGCCCACGGGCACCACAGCTCACCCTCAGGGACCAGGCACCCCAGGAGCTCATCTGCCAGGGTTATGGTGCTGCACGGGCACCCCGAGAACCCTGAGAGCTCCCCCACGGGGCCATGGGTGCCCTGAGAGCTCACCCAGAGGCTGCACTGGCACCCCAAATGCTCACCCACAGGGCACGGGCACCCCAAGAGCTGGCCCAGAGGGTTCACAGGCAGCACAGGCACCCCCAAACCTTACCCATCAGGGGCATGGGTGGCACAGGCACCCCAAGGGCTCGTCCCTCAGGTGCCACCCAGGCCCAGAGCTCACCCAGCAGGTGTACAGGTATCCCAAGAGTTCACCCACTGGATCATGGGCAGCACAGGCACCAGCGGGGTGTCCGGTGGGTGGATGAGCACCCTGGGATCATGCACAGGTACCCCAAGACCTCATCCATCAGGTGCATGGGCAGCACTGGCAGCCCAAGAACTCACCCACCGGGTGTCTGGGGCTGCGTGGGCACCGACCCCCGCACACCCCTGCCCTGGGTGAGGGTCCCCACGCTGCCACCAGCCCAGCACTTGCCTCGTGGCTCAGCAGAGCCTCCCAGTCAGCCACCCGCGCCAGCTCCACGCCCCAGCGCCGCTCCAGCAGCGCGTCCTTCACCATCACCGAGGTCGCCCGCAGGCCGAAGGAGGCGAACAGGTTGGCGTGGATGTAATTCCTGGTGCAGCGCAGGTTCCTGCAGGAGCCGGGCTCAGGCGGGGCCAGCACAGCTGGGAGGGAGCAGGGGCAGAGCTGGGGCCTACCTGAAGACGGTGAGGATGAGCAGGGCGGAGATGAGGGTGAGCAGTGACAGCGAGTACCCCACGGTGTAGAGCACCTTGAAGCTCACCATGAGCCGGCGGGCGCCTTCCTGCAGGTGGGCACAGCGCCAGGCAGCCCAGGTGGGTGCATGTCCACCCCTGGCCAGGCTGCCCTGGCCACCCCTGGGGGCCCAGCTGGGGTCCCACCTCCTCAGCAGTGACCTCCAGCTCGTCCTCGCACTGGGAGTAGTCCCTCCAGGGCTGGCTGCCGTTCACTGTCACCCACTGGCCGTCGGTGCCACACCTGCGGCTCACCAGCCCGTGTTTCACTGCGGACACAAAGCACCTGCACATTTCCTCAGCTCCCCCAGGCCCCTCTCCTGAGATGGCAGATCTGACCCTGCTCAGCCCCAAAGGCCCCGTTCCAAGGCAGGCAAGGGCAGGGCACGAGCTGGCTCTGCTCTGAGTCCCTTTACCCCAGGTCTGCTCACGGGTCCCTCTGCCCCTGTCCACCAGCAGGAGGGGAACCCTGAGAGCCTCTCCACCCCCAGCACGGCTCAGCCCTGGCTTCCAGCTCCAGGATGGCAGGAGGGCATCCTCACCTTTCTCAAACCAGGGCAGGTAGAAGGGGCAGGAGACGTTGACGGCAGTGCCGGGGCTGCCGTCGGGCCAGCAGGCGTACATGTCAAATGTCCTGTTGCAGAACAGCCCTTGCGAGGACAGGGACAGGGACAGGGACAGGGACAGCCAGTGGTCAGGCGCTGGTGGCACAGCCACACCGAACCCTGCCATCCCAGCACCTCCGAGGGGGCTGATGCCACCCTGAAATAGGCCCAGATGCCCCACACCAGCCTCAGCCCTCCAGGGCATCCCGGCCCTGGGTATCCCATCTGAGATGTGGAGATCCTTGTCAGCGCCTTGGCTCACCCTCCGTGGGTTAGTGGAGCAGAGGATGCTGGAGGAGGGATAAACCCCAGCCCTGGCTCTGTGTGCCCCACCTCTGACTCCAAGCTGGGCATGGCCGGGTACCTGCCGGGTAGGGCTCACTCGCCATCCTCCTCAGGCACTCGTCACGGTACCGCAGCCACTCCTCGAAGGTCTTCTCCAGCACCTTGGCCCCTCCATGCTGCAAGCCCAGAGCCGGGTCAGAGCCTCCAGCCCCAGCACCTCGGCTGCCCCCAGGAACTGCTGTCCCCAAGAACTGCTGCCACAGCCTCGGGACGGGCTGGGACCCAGCACGGAGCCGGGATGGAGCCCCCGCGCAGGGGTCAGAGCCCGGCAGTGCCGACCCCGCTGCCCCCGGCCCCAGCCCGGCCCTCACCGGCACAGAGGAGAACAGGCACATCCAGGCGAGTTGGACAAGGCTCCGCAGGGATCCAGCTCCAAGGACGTCCCTCATGGCTGCTCCCAGCCTGGCCAGTGCTCCCAGTGCTGGGGTGTGTCTCAGGCTGGGCCGCAGACCCAGATCCTGGTGAGAGGTGGAGGGATGGTGACAGCTCGGCTCTGCCAGCCACTCACCCCCGGTGGAGGCAGAGATGTGCTTCCCAGGGCAGCAGAGAAGATCCTGGGCACATTTTGGGTTGCCACAGCTCCGGTTCACTTCCCTGATGGAGCCAAAACCTCGGGGAGCACCAAGCAGAGCAGCCAGGGTGTAAATGGATCACGCGTCTTGGAGGAGCCTGGTCAGCTTCCACCCACCGCTGCCAGCCCCGAGGGGAGCAAACGCCATCGTGACGGCCGAAGCGACAGCCCCAGCGCCACCGCTGCCACCCAGCAGGCGGCTGGCACCCCTGGGTGACACGGGAAGGGGCTGCAGGGACAGGAGGCAGCGAGACCTCTCTGGGGTCCCCTGGGTCCCCACCCCCAAACCAGCTGCGCCCCATCCCTTCCCGCCCCGATCCTGCTGGCAGAGACCCCTCACAGCCCAGCCGGGGGCTCGAGGGAGGAGCAGCTCAGTCACCCCCGGGGCTCCCCGCTCCTCCTGGGGCTCCCCATCGCTCCAGGCTGGACGACCCCAGCCCGGTCCCCACCTCCAGCACGGACCTCCCGGTTTGTCCCCCCCACGAGGGTCCCCAGCCGGTCCCGCTCGGTGCCTGCGGGGGTCCCGGGGCTCCGCCGCTTCCCCCGCCCGCTTACCCGGCTCCGCGGGACCGGCAGTCCCGACGTCCCGGTGTTCCCGGTGTTCCCGGTATTCCCGGTGTTACCGGCAGCTTCGGCAGTGCCGGTGTTTCTGGCAGCCCCAGTGTTCCCGTTGTTCCCGGTATTCCCGGTATTCCCGGTATTCCCGGTGTCACGGGCAGCCCCGGCTCCGCGAGGTGAACGCGGCGGTGACCGAGCGGCGTCTGCGGCGGAGCCGCCTCCTGCCAGCGCCGTGCCCCGACGGGAGGGGGGTTTTGGGGGGGCTTAGGGGGAGTCCGGGGGCGGCACCGCCTCCCGGGGCTCCGGACGCCCGGTGGGACTCGGGGGGTCCCGGCGCCGCTGCCCCCGCGCCCGCGGAGCTCCAACACGGACCCACGGAGCCCCCCGGGAATCACACTGGGAGGGGGGTCCAGGTCCAGCCCTGCCGGGGATGCCCAGCTGAGTCACATGAGGATGGGGATGGGGGTCCGGGTCCAGCCCCTTCGGGAGTCCCTGGTGGAATCACACAGGGACAGGAATGGGGGTCCAGGTCCAGCCCCTCTGACAGTCCCCACACGGGGACAGGGATGGGGGTCCAGCCCTCAAACTGTGGGTCACAGGGACTGGATCAAGGATCCAGAGCCCCTCAGTCTCCCCCAGAGCCCCTGTCCCCCCATCACGCAGGCCCAGGGCAAGTCCTTCACCTCCCAGGCTCGCTGTCCCTCCGGCTGTCCCCTGGGCTGGGTGCTGCGAGGCGCTGGCACAGTGACAGCCCCCGTGCAGGCAGGGTGGGCTGCGGGGGCCACCCTCCCCTGGGGACCAGGAGGCCCTGGGGACAGTACTGGAGCCAGCACAGGGACACAGCCCATGACACCCATGGGTCCCATCATCCAGCCAGGGGAACTCCAAGGGCAGGGACGAGCCATGGGACAAGCCTGGTGGCCCTGGTCACACTGCCTCCCCAGCACCCCACGTGCTGGCAGTGGGGAGGGAGGGGGTCTGTGCTGGGGGAGGGCTGGGGGAGGTGGTTTTCCCATCAGCGGAGCGGGGGGACATTCCCCTGGGGTCCCCCACATTCCCCTGCCAGGCTCCCACCTCCCTCCCAGTGTAGCTGTGCTTCCCTCCCTGCTGCAGTGCTGGTGCTGACCCTGCCCTGCAGCAGGATGGGGTTCATACCCCAGAACTGGCTGAATGCACCAGAAAATGCATTGATTTTGCAAAAATCAGATGTTTGCCTCAAAGCTGCTGCAGTGGGCTGGGAGCAGACACAGGAGTCACACGGATGAGGAGTCACAGCTGCTGCTCCAGCGATGTGAGCGGTGTCTGGTTATTCCAAATGACAAATAACTGATGGCAGAGCAGCCCAGGGTAAGGATTTGCTGTCTGGGGGGGAAATGAGCCCTCAGGTGCCTCCCCCAGCACGAGCCAACACCAGGGTGTTTGCTCATTAACAGATGATGAACTTTGGACAAGGGCATGGAGGGACAGGACACAGGGAATGGCTTCCCACTGCCAGAGGGCAGGGCTGGATGGGATATTGGGAAGGAATTGTTCCCTGGGAGGGTGGAGAGGCCCTGGCACAGGGTGCCCAGAGCAGCTGTGGCTGCCCCTGGATCCCTGGCAGTGTCCAAGGCCAGGTTGGACATTGGGGCTTGGAGCAGCCTGGGATAGTGGAAGGTGTCCCTGCCATGGCAGGGGGTGGCACTGGGTGAGCTTTAAGTTCTCTTCCATCCTGAACCATTCCATGATTCCATGATAACACGGCCCTGGGGCACTCACGGAGGATGATTCCGGCCACATGCCCCTTCCCAGACACAGACACTGCACGTGCTCACCCCATACCTCCCTGTGTGAATCCACCTAGTGGCAGCAGGGACATGGGGTGGGCTCCCACAAGGATGCTGGATTTGGAGGAGAGCCCAGGGCTGCAGCATGTGGATGTCATTCCCTAGAGAGGAATCACAGAACTCCAGACGTTACTGTCCTGGTGTGGTCCATCCGGATGCGATTTCCTCCCTGGTCCCTTGAATGGGGACATGAGGAACGAGCTGTTCCTCTCCATATTGATGCATTTCAGGCCGGGTCTCCATAGCGACTGCAGCTCTCACAGCTCAGCTGGGGCCGGATCCCGATCCATGGGGTGCTCAGAGCCAGCTGGAGCCGTGGGAAGAGGGTCTAGGACAGCACCCCGCTCCCAGCAGCTGCTGTCCTGCCGGGGTGGGCTTGGGACACAGCTGTCACCGAGGACACATGACTGGGAAATTTATTTATTAACAGTGGAGTTCACCATCAGAGCTGGGAAAATTATCCCAGAATGGTCTCAGGCATTGAAGCTGTTGGTGCTTCTTGGGCAGCCTGAGAGCTGCAGGGGTACTCAGGGAGAGGAGAGCATCCTCCAGTGTCCTGCATGGGAGAATCATGGAATTGTTTAGGTTGGAAAAGCCCTCTGAGGCCATCGAGTCCAACGAGCCAGCACTGCCAGGTCCAGTGTCAACCCATGTCCCTAAACACCACATCTACAAGTCTTTGGAACACTTCCAGGGATGGTGACCCCACCGCTGCTCTCAGCAGCCTGCTCCCGTGCCCGATCACTCTTTCAATGAAGAATTTCCCCAGTATCCAACCTAAACCTCCTCTGGTGCAACTGAAGGCCGTTTCCTCTGGTCCTGACCCTTGTTCCCCGGGAGAAAAGGCAGGGTCGCTAAGGGATAGACACCCAGCCAGCCAGCCAACCCCCAGGGCTAAATCCCTTCCCCCAAGCACTGCTACCAGCAGCAACAGCTCCGGAAGGCACCTTTCACTTTATCTACCCGTTATTGATGGGGGAACTCACCCGTGTGTATTATCGCAGGCTCTGCTAATCAAGGTGCTTTGCTCCCCATCCAGAAGCAATTCGCGGAACAGAAACGCTCATCAACACATCCCGACAACCGATTACTCAGCGAACTTCCCAGAAAAGGCTGCGGGAGCGGTACCAGGTAGAGAAATCCATCAGCGTGTGAATGGCCAGGAACCGGCGTGAGGAGGGACGCGGCTCCCTGCGGCTGAGCCACCTCCAGTGCTGGGAGCTTAGGGGCACCAAAAGCTTGTGAAAATCCTAAAAAACCAAGTATTTTAAATATTTTTAATATCGGCAGATGGTGCTGTTAGGAGCTGCTGCTGACCCAGTGAGGTGCAGACCCATGTGAGCGCGGAGGTGTGTGCCTTGGAGTTCCCACTTTTCCGAAGCTGTTCCCCGCATCCCAACAAAATCTGTTTCTCACTTGAACCTCTCTGATGCAGAAGAGAAATGACCCCGAGCTCCACCCAGCCTCCTCTTTCTGGAGGGCAGAGATTTGGGGTGAATCTGAGCTCTGAGACAGAGCAACAGCGAAATCACCGTCTGGGGGACACCGAGTGACTCCGGCACCACGTGCGGCGGGACGGTCCCAGCTCACCCCCGGGACGTTCCTGCTTTGGGGCTTATCCCCGGAAAGACCATGAGAAATGTAATGTTTAATGCTCCACTCTGTGCTTGAGCCTTTCCTTGATGGCCACGGGCTGTTCCACTATGATTACAAAGGGATTGATGACTTGTCACCCTGTCCATAGCCAGAAATCAGCCAAACACCGCTGGCAGCCTGCCCAGGAATGGCCAGCTGGGGGATTTTGTAGGGAATCATCTGCTTGGGCATTTTTTCCTGAAAAATGCTGGTTTCTAGAGATACTGAGTGACACGGGACTTTGGAGGGACAAGGAGAGACGCTGCTTTGAGTGAAAAAGGAAGAAGTTTCCAAGTAACATCCTACAAGATGCCCCGGCACCTGGAGGGTGTCCCCAGCCAGCACCTTGCAGGGGTTAAACAGGACCTGGTGCTCTGAGCTTGGGGTTTTAGCCAGTGTTTGCAGAACGGGAGCATCCATTTCCATCCCATTTCCATCCCATTTCCAGCTTGTTTCCATCCCCTGGGGCGATGACAGCCAGGGACCCCACTCCATCACACAGCAAAGGTCACTCCCAAGCCGGTGTTTCACCACGTCACCACATTCCCGTGATAAATGAGCGTTCCCAGCTCAGAAAGGCACTATTGGATTTGGCACTTACTCAGAGCCTGCAGCAGCTGCCGTCCCTCCAGCGAGCCCCCAGGCACTTGGGATGCAAGCCTGGATTCAAAGCTGACCGGGTCCCTTCTGCTTCCGCGTGGATTCTCGACTAATTCAAGCCGGAAGGTTTAAACGATAAGATCAAGAACTTCTCTGAAATTCATCTCTATTCACATCCTGCCCCGGGGCTGGACTCTTTGTCCCCGTCCTCTGCCGAAGGGCACAGCTTCCCCTCTTCCATATGTAAAGCCTTGGCGGGCAGAGCAGCATCCATATTCCAAGTCGGGGTTCATACAACCCCGGCAGCGGGAATTCAAGGAGCAGACAAAGGGATGCATCTCTTATTTCCTCCCTGCCTGGTAGGAGCCTGGTTGCAGCTTCTTCTATCACCAGTTCTGGGGCCACAGCACAAGAAAAACCTGGCTGGAGCTGTTGGAGTGAGTTCAGAGGAATCCATGGAGATGCTCCCAAGGGCTGGAGCACCTCTGCTCTGGAGCCAGGCTGGGAGAGCTGGGGGTGCTCACC
>VZRQ01003289.1:8365-18993 GCA_013397975.1 Machaerirhynchus nigripectus
GGGTGCCGCTGGGACACTGGGGGTACTGTTGGGACACTGAGGGTGCCACTGGGACACTGGGGGTGCCGCTGGGATGGCCCCTTCCCGGGAATGCTGCTGACGGGGTTGATTCTCCCTCCAGACGGAGAAGAACGGCTGCTTTTCCACAGAGGTTTCGTGGGCCGCCTTCAACAAGACCATCTCGGAGGCGAGGAAGGAGCTTGAAGTCAAGGCATCGCTGGTGGAGGACGGGACAGGTGGGGATGGGGGGTGGCCATCCCTGCGTGCTCCCACGGGATTGGTCTTCTCCGGGAACACCCAAAGGCAGCGCTGGGATTTAGGGGTGCACATGCAGGATGTGAGTCGGGTCAGCCTGGCAAGACTCGGAATTCCGAGCAGAGGAAAAACGCCTTTCCAAGGTCCGGCAGCTGGGCCGGTGCTGGGCGCCGAGTCCCGGCGGCGCAGGGTGGTTGGGCTCGCCCAGGCTGGCGGGGTGGCTTCCTCTCCGAGCTCGTCCCTCGCTCGCCACCTCGTCACACCAGGAGGGCCTGGCTCGGCCGGAGGCAAAGGAGAGCAGGGTTTGTCCCTGTGCCCAGCGGCCCCGGCGTGGCCCCTCACCACGGTGTGAAGTGTCCGCCCCCAGCTGCACCCTGGCTTCGGGTCCGAGATGTTCCATGGGGCTTCTGCTGCTCCTGGAGGAGATGCAAACCGTGCTGGGAGCTGCAGGAGGAAAGCTCAAATGTCCAGGGACCTTTTCTGCGTGGGGACAGGGGCGCTGGCCGGAGCTGAGCTGTGTCCTGTGTCCCTGCCACACCCCGAGCTCCCCGCTCGCTCCCCGCAGGGCTGGAGATGAAGAGCACCAAGAGCTGCAAGGTTTTACCCGAGATGATCACGGCCACCTTTGAGAACCCCGACCACGTCTACAAGCCCGGCCTGCCCTACAGCGGGACGGTAACGGGAGCTCCCCTCTCCCTGCGGGGCTCACCTGCCGCTCCCAGCCCTGCCCCTGCCCCTGCCCCTGCCCAGCCCCAGCCCTGCTGTGCCACGGCCGCAGCCCCCAACTGCGGCATCCCCCCTTCCCCCGCACAGATCCGGCTGAAGGACGCCGACGGCTCCGGGCTGCCCCAGAGGCAGGTCCTGCTCCTGGTCTGGAACCAGGGCCAGGAGAAGACTCAAAGCTTCCTGACAGACAGCTCGGGGAGAGCCTCCTTCCAGCTGGACGCCTCTGGCTGGAGTAACAGTGTCTCCTTGCGGGTGAGTGCCCCGCCCGTGTCCCCCCTCGGGGGTGCCTGAGCTGCTTCCTGCAGCGGGGTGGGGCCTTGGATGCACCAGCGACGCCTCGGGGGTGCCGGATGGATTCACCCCTGATTCCCACCTCAGGCTCAAGTCAACAGGACAGCTCAGAGCCAGGACGGGGACTCAGCAGTCACCTACAGAGACGCCTTTCTCAGAGTCATGCCCTACGCCTCCAAGAGCAGGAGCTTCCTGCACATCCGCGACCCGGAGGGGGAGCTGCCCTGCGGCCGTTCCCACCTCTTCCACGTGGATTGCATCTTCGGCAAGGAGGCTTTAGGCAGTGAGCCGAAGAACCTGGATCTGGTTTTCATGGTGAGCCCCGGCCCGGGGAGGGAGGGCAGCAGGAATCAGGGCGGTTGCGTGGGAAGGACCACATCTCCACACACGTTCGTGGTGGTGTCCCCAAGGACAGGACAATGAGCAGCCTGGCCTGGAGAGACTGAGGGACCTGTCAGGGGAGGTGGCTGCAGCCGCTGTTGGGCCTGCAACCCCATGGGGGGTGTTGGGGGGCTGGAGACCGGGCGTGGTCAGGAATCATCCCAGAACTCTCGTGCTGGGTCCGTCCTCCATCAGGGCACTTTGATTCCCCACTCAGCACCAGTTTTGTTCTCACCCCCTCCTCTGCAGGTCCTGGCCAAGGGGACCATTACCACCATCTTCAACAAAGAGGTGGCTGCAGAGCCTGGTAGGTCCCAGGGCACGGAGGGGCTGGGCAGGGCTCTGCTCCCTGTGCCTGCTCCTCACAGACCCACGGCATGGTTGGGGTCAGAAGGGGCCTCCAAGCCCATCCCATTCCACCCCCTGCCACGGGCAAGGACACCTTGCGCTCTCCCAGGGTGCTCCAAGCTCTGTCCAGCCTGGCCTTGGGCACTTCCAGGGCTGGAGCAGCCGCAGCTTCTCTGGGTAACATCTCCCCCCTTTCCGTGGCCCAGGACAGAGAGTCTCCTTCTCCCTGGAGCTGCCCATTGGGCTGGAGCTGGCGCCCATGGCCAGGATTCTGGTCTACGTGGTGCTGCCCAACGGCGAGATGGTGGCTGACAGCACCGAGCTCTACGTGGCCAAGTGCTTCCCCAACCAGGTGAGCGGAGCTGGGCTGGGTGTGGCTGCCTGCCTCGGGATCCATCCCGCTGCCGGTGCAGCGCAGGGTCACGGTCTCTCCACCCATTCCCTGATCCCCAAACCCTCTGAGAAGAGCCCTCCCTCCCCGTGGCTCGGTCCTGCCCCTCCGCAGGAGGTGTCTGCCCTCTGCCCTGTCCCCTGCTGTCCCCGTGCAGGTGAAGATGGCGTTTTCAGAGGCCAGGGCCCTGCCTGGGGCGGCGCTGAGGCTGCAGCTGGGGGCGGCCCCGGGCTCGCTGTGCGCCGTGCGAGCCGTGGATCGCAGCGTGCTGCTCCTGAAGCCCGAGGCTGAGCTCAACGCCGAGGCCGTGAGTGCTGGCCCTGCCTGGGGTCCCCGTGCAGCCCCAGGAGCAGCCGGGCTGGGGGTGGGGTGACAGGGGCTGAGGTGTCCCTCGCAGGGAGCCGGTGCCGCGGTGGCTCCCGGGCAGAGCCCTGCGCTCCGAAAATGAGGATTTTGCACGTGTTCGTTCCCAGGTCTACAAAGCACTGCCTGAATTCGGCTACCCCCACAGCATCCAGGATGAACCGCCCTGTGGCTTCTACTGGAGGAACTCCAAGATGGAAACCTACAGGTTGTTCCAGGTGAAGCCCCTGCCCGCCTGGGCCTCCCGGTTCCTCCCCATCCCGGAGCCGCCCGTGCTTTGCTCAGGTGCTGGGAAAGCCACACCTGCAAAGGACCTTCCCTCTCCTGCCAAGCCTGGGCTCCTTCTCCGCTTGTTTTGTGTAGCCCCGGGACTGCTCACTGCTGGAATGGGGATATTCCTCCTGCTGGCTGTGGGAGGTGCCCAGCCTCTGCTTTTTCACAGGGTGCAGCGCTGAAGCTCTTCACCAATGCCAGGACCAGGGAGGATTGCGAGCCAACGTTTATAATGTTTGGACTCCGGGGTCCTGCAGGTGAGCACAGCCCGTGTGCTGAAAAGAGCAAAGAGCTGGCGGCCGGTCCTGGCTGCCGTGTCCTCAGGGGGACTCGGAGCCATCCAGAAAATACCCTGGGCATCAAAGAGGATGGAAAAGGATTTTGGTCATCTTTGTGCTGGCTGCAGGCGAGCTCCAGCTGAGACCTGAGGCCCCCAAGTTCTGCTCTGCCTTTTCCAGGAGAGGCGGCGCTCCCCCGTTTCGTGGAGGAGAGCGGTATAGTCAAAAGAGTCAAAACAGGCATGATCATGCCCGGCTCAGCCATCCCAGCCAGCGAGGGCCACGAAGAGCCCCCAGCCCCCCGGACGTACTTCCCAGAGACGTGGCTGTGGGACCTGGTCCCTGTGGGGTGAGAGAGCACAGGGACAAGGGAAGGGAGCTGGGGACCTCGGGACTCCTGCTCCCTGTGGATGGTACCAGCAGTGTCACAGCGGTGGCACTCGGGCGATGCCACCAGCCACGGTGGGGTGGCCTCAGGGTGTTCTCCGTGCCGCAGGGAGGGCGGCTCTGCCGAGGTGGCGGTGACAGTGCCCGACGCCATCACGGAGTGGGAGGCTGGGATGTTCTGCATGGCCCCGCAGGGCCTGGGGCTGTCCCCTGCTGTCACCCTCACGGCCTTCCAGCCGTTCTTTGTGGAGCTGGCGCTGCCCTACGCCGTGGTGCGCCACGAGACCTTCATCCTCAAGGCCACCGTCTTCAACTACCTGCGCCAGTGCCTGAGGGTGAGCGGGCACGGGCAGGGGACCCTGGGGTGTGGCGGGGGCTGATGGAGCCGTGGCTGTGCTCGGGCAGGTTCGGGTGAGGGCCGGGCAGGTAGCCCTGGCTCTGGGGGCTGGCAGGGGCTGATGGAGCTGTGGCCATGCCCTGCAGGTTCAGGTGAGGGCCGGGCAGGTAGCCCTGGCTCTGGGGGCTCGCAGGGGCTGATGGAGCTGTGGCCATGCCCTGCAGGTTCAGGTGAGGGCCGGGCAGGTAGCCCTGGCTCTGGGGGCTCGCAGGGGCTGATGGAGCTGTGGCCATGCCCTGCAGGTTCAGGTGAGGGCCGGGCAGGTAGCCCTGGCTCTGGGGGCTCGCAGGGGCTGATGGAGCTGTGGCCATGCCCTGCAGGTTCAGGTGAGGGCCGGGCAGGTAGCCCTGGCTCTGGGGGCTCGCAGGGGCTGATGGAGCTGTGGCCATGCCCTGCAGGTTCAGGTGAGGGCCGGGCAGGTAGCCCTGGCTCTGGGGGCTCGCAGGGGCTGATGGAGCTGTGGCCATGCCCTGCAGGTTCAGGTGAGGGCCGGGCAGGTAGCCCTGGCTCTGGGGGCTCGCAGGGGCTGATGGAGCCGTGGCCGTGCCCCACAGGTTCAGGTGACACTGGCGGAGTCGGCGGAGCTGGAGGTGACACCAGGCGCAGGGGACACCTACAGCGGCTGTGTCTGTGCAGACGAAGCCAAGACCTTCCAGTGGGGCGTGCGAGCCACCAGCCTGGGTACAGAGCTGCCACCACCCCCCTGCTGCCCGGGGACCCCCTCAGGGGTGGGGTGGGCAGGGAGGGCAGGAACAAACCCCGTGGCACCTGGGGAGTTCTCCCTCGCTGCAGTCCCACCCTTCCTGGGCACCCCCAGCCCAGTCCTGCCAGCCCCAGGCCAAGCCCAGGGGCTGCGCTGAGGTTTGGGGGCTCCCTGGGGACTGAGGGCCGCGTCTGCACCCGCAGGGGAGGTGAACATCACCGTGAGCACCGAGGCCCTCAGCTCCACCGAGCCCTGTGGCAACGAGCTGCCCCTGGTGCCGGCCCAGGGCCGCGTGGACACCGTGATAAAGCCCCTGCTGGTGCAGGTCAGAGCGCTGTGGAGGAGGAAAACGGGATGGATTTGGGAGCAGGGTGCCAGCAGCCCTTGGGGCGCAGTGGGAGAGCACCCAGACGTGAAGCCAGGGTGACCCAGGGGACAGGGAGACAGGCAGGTCCCTCCTCCTGACTGACTCTGGTGCTGCTTCCTCACAGCCTGGCGGGATCCTGGTGGAAAAGGCTCACAGCTCCCTGCTCTGCCAGGAAGGTAGGACTGGCCAGGGGTGTCCAGTAGTGCCGTGGGATGTGGACTGGGGTGCTTGGCCACTGGTCACAAGGGCCACCAGCCCAGAGGAGCCAAGGGCCAGGGTGCCTGGGCAGGAGCGGGTGGGTGAGGCTGCCACGGGACAGGCCAGGAGGAGCTGGGCATTCCCACTGTCATGGCCCCGTGTCCCCACAGGTGCTGAAGAAGTGTCCCTGGAGATTCCTGCAAACATCCTGGAGAGCTCCCAGAGAGCCCATGTCACCGTGATGGGTAAGGGACAGGCCGGGGGGGCCTGGGGACCACGGGGGACAGGGTGGGTGCAGAGCTCCCCCAGCTCAGCAGGACGTGGGACCAGCCAGGGCTGACACGGAAGGGGACGCAGGTGCTGGTGGCAGGGGCACAGCTGATGATGTGTCCCCCTGGGACAGGTGACATCCTGGGCAACGCCCTGCAGAATGTGGACAGTCTCCTGGCCATGCCCTACGGCTGTGGGGAGCAGAACATGGTTCGCTTCGCCCCCAACATCTACATCCAGCAGTACCTGGAGAAGACCGGGCAGCTGCTGCCGGACATCCGCGCCAAGGCACAGGGCTTCCTGCAGAGCGGTCAGTGGCACCCTGACCCCCCGCCTGGGAGGGACGCACAGCCCCCTCCCCGCTCCACCTGGCTGCCCTGGGCACGGGAAGAGTGCCCTGTCCCCCTGTCCTGCTGCAGGGTACCAGCGGGAGCTGCTCTACAAGCACGACGATGGCTCCTACAGCGCCTTCGGGAAGGGCGACTCCACGGGCAACACCTGGTGAGGGCTCTGCAGCTGCAGCCAGGGCTGCTCCTGCCGCCCAGGGCACCCCCGCGCTGACCCCCAGCCCTCTGATGTGTCCCTGGCTCCAGGCTGACGGCGTTTGTCCTCAAGTCCTTCGGGCAGGCCCGAGCCTACGTGGCCATCGAGGAGCGGCACATCACGGACGCGCTGCAGTGGCTGCGGCGGCACCAGAGGAAGAGCGGCTGCTTCCGCAGCGTGGGCAAACTCTTCAACAACGCCCTGCAGGTGGGGCAGGGGCTGGGGCGGGCACCCGGAGTGTGCTCTGGGCAGCGGGGGGTCCCCGTGCCGGTGTCACAGCCCGGCCGGACCCGCGTCCCGCTGTCCCCCTGCAGGGCGGTGTCTCGGACGAGCTCTCGCTCTCGGCGTACGTGACCGCAGCGATGCTGGAGCTGGGGCTGCCCACGCTGGTGAGGACGGGCCCAGCGTCCCCACAGGGGCTGGTGGGATGGGGACGGCTGCTGGGACAGGGGATTGGCCATTCCAGGCCATCCCACGGCCGGAGCTGGGCACAGCTGGTGTCACTGGGCAGCGCTGGGGTCTCTGAGCGAGCCCCACGCCCTGGGCCGGCTCCTGACTCGGCTGCCACGCCAGGAGCCGGCGGTGAGTTCAGCCCTCAAGTGCCTGGAGGCCTCTCCCACGGACAACCCCTACACGCAAGCCCTGCTCGCCTACGTGTTCGGGCTGGCGGGGCTGCGGGAGCAGCAGCGGGCGCAGCTGCAGCGCCTGGCCCAGCACAGCGTGAGCGCAGGTACCGCCGGGCACGGGCACCGCGGGCGCTGCCACCTCTGCGGGCGTCCCCAGCCCAGCCCGCAGCAGGGGCTGAGCGGCCGCCCCTTCTCCCGCAGAGGGGCAGCTCCACTGGCGCAGGGAGGGGCAGGCTCAGAAGCCCTCGGAGCCGTCCTGGGCCGCGGCCGCGCCGGCCGAGGTGGAGATGACTGCCTACGTCCTGCTGGCCTACCTGTCCCAGCCCTCCGTGTCCCCTGCTGACCTGGGGACAGCGGCCCAGATCGTCCGCTGGCTCTGCAAGCAGCAGAACCCCTACGGGGGCTTTGCCTCCACGCAGGTACCGGCCCTGGGCCCCGGGGGCTGCTCCGAACCGGCCCCGCCCGGGAGCCGCGCTCAGGCTGACCCTGGCGCTGTCCCCGCGCTCAGGACACCGTGGTGGCCCTGCAAGCCCTGGCCAAATACGCCACCCTGACCTACGGCAGCGACGGGGACTTCACGGTGACGGTGACATCGCCCAAGGGGACAGCGCAGGACTTCGTGCTGGACAGCGGCAACCGGCTGGTGCTGCAGCGGGCGGCCCTGCCCGAGCTGCCGGGCACCTACGGGCTGCGGGCCCGTGGGCAGGGCTGCGCCCTGGTGCAGGTGGGGGCAGCCTGGGCTCCCCGTCCCCGGCCCCGTCCCCGTCCCCTCGCTGGCCTCACCCCGTGCTGTCCCCCAGGTGACCCTGCGCTACAACGTGCCCCCCCCTCCCAGCACGGGGGCGTTTGAGCTGCGCGTGCAGACGGAGCCGCTGCCGGGCACACCGAACCCCCGGTTCCTCCTCCGCCTCTGGGCACGGTAGGGACTGTCCCGGGTTTGGGGGGGACAGGAGCAGCCAGGGAGGGAGGGAAGCCCCAAGCCCACGCCGGGGCTCTGCCCTTGCAGGTACAGCGGGGAGCGTCCCGTCACCAACATGGTCGTCATCGAGGCCAAGCTGCCATCGGGGTACAGCCCGGACAAGAAATCCGTGGCAGAGGTGAGGAGGCCCCCTCTGGGATACCCCATCCCCCAGGTCCCTGCCCCTCAGGGGCTGTGGGACACGGAGGGACACCTGCTCGGGGTGCTGGGCACCCAGGGAGCGCCTGTGGCCCCTCCTGAGCTGTGTCCCTGCAGCTGAAGGCGCAGAACCTGGTGAAGAAGGTGGAGGTGCAGCCCGACCAGGTGACCATTTACCTGGAGCAGGTGAGATGGGGGCCGGAGCCCTGGGATGTGGGGGGTTCCCCACGGTGGGTGGCTGCAGCTCCCCCTGCGCTGTCTCCACAGCTGAGCAAGGAGGAGGAGACCTTTTCCTTCCAAGCCCAGCAGGACTTCCCGGTGAGCAACCTCCAGCCGGCCACCGTGTCCCTGTACGACTACTACGAGACAGGTGAGCCCTGCGGGGCCGTGTCCCCTGGCCCTGCTGCCACCCTGGCAGCCCCAGGGGCTCAGTGGGGTCTGGCTGAGCTCCCAGCTCACCCTGATGGGCTTTGGCTCGTTCAGGGAGCAGCTCCTCCCACCCCATGGTCACCACCCGTCCCTTGCAGGTGACCGTGTGGATGTGGCCTACACTGCACCCCCCAGCCCAGGTAAGGGGCCGGGACTGCCAGGCCAGGGGTCACCCCACCCTCGGGACCCCCATGGGGACCCACCCACCCTGGTGGCCACCCTGGGCTCTGCTGAGCCCTGGGGGAAGGAGGGCAGGGAGCGGGGATGGAGGAGCCCATCCTGGAGTCCTGCACTGATTGCTGGGGATTTGCTGGCCAGGGCTGAGGGCAGAGGTCAGCGGGGGCCCAGGGGTCCAGGCTGGGGGTGCAGAGAGGTGCTGTGCCTCTCTGAGGGGCCTCTGCCCCCCTCAGCCCTGGCCTTCCTCGGCCACCCCCTGGAGCTCCCCACCCGGGGCTTTGGGGTCACACAGGGGATGGGACACTGAGCTCCAGGGATGGGGCTCAGCCAGAGGGCCTGGGGCAACCGAGGGGGGTGGTGGGGGGCTGTGGGGACTCTGCTCTCACAGGACCCCATGTTCCATTTTGAAGAGGAGGACAACGCCTAACCCAGCCTGGAGCCTGGCAGCCCATCCCTGCCCCAGCTCCCGCGGCCACCAAGGACAGGGGGGGCTGAGGGTCTCTGCTCCCACCCTGTACACGGCCCAGACCCTCCACGGGGGCACGAGGTGGCCCAGGGACCCTCCCAGCAGCACTGGCCCCTCTGGATGGAGCCAGAGCTCCCCCCCAGGACCTGCAGGCCCCAGGACACGCACGGCTCCTCCGGCCCTGCCGCTCGCTGGGCTCGGCCGAGCAGCCGCAGCGGGAACTGCACAGGGACAGCCCGGGGCCACCTCCCGCCACCCCCGCCCGGGGGCTCGGGGGTGCCAGATTTGGCCTCTCCCCTCCCCACAGCACCTGAAGGGGACCCTGAGCTCCTCCCTCCTGCCAGGACATCGCTGGCAGGACCCCACCACTCCTCACCCCCCCCGGGAGCCACAGTGCCACCCCAGCCCCCTCCCCAGCACTGACACGGTGCCAGTGTCACCGCCAGGGACTCGGGGACACTGCAATCCCAGCACAAGCCTTCAGGTGCCTCGTGGAGAGAAGCCAGGGCCTGGTGCCCCCAGCCCCTGCCCTGGGTCTGAATAAAGACTTCCAGTCAAGTACTTTTCTCTTGGTCTTTCTGTTCCTCGNCTGGGGCAGGAGGTGAAGGCCAGGAGAGTTGATCCCTGTCAGACAAAGCCAGGTGAGCTGAGGGGCTGGGCTCCCTTGGCACGAGCAGATGTGCAAAGCCAGCCAGCAGTGCCTCTGTGCCTGTCACACGGCACACGGGGACACGGCAGTGCCAGCACGGGTCCCTCACCTCGCCCAGGCGCAGGACACAGCCCCGGGCAGCCTCAGGCTGGGGCTCGACTCTGCTGTCCCCAAGCAGCCGCTCTGGGCAGAGGCACCGCAGCGTGCCAAATGGCCCCTCCCTGCCCCAGGGCAGGGCACGAGGCACTGTCACAGCAAGGCATGGACTGAGCAAGAAGTGGCCAAGCCCCAGCCCTGTCCCCAGGGCTCCTGAGGTGGCAGTGGGGGACAGGAGCCAGCCCTGTGCCCTGAGCTGAGTCTCTTGCTGGGGATGGAGCCGCTCCCACCTCACTTGTGGCGCTTCTTCTTCTGCTCTTTGCGCTTCTGCGCCCTCACGTCCTTCTTGAGGCGGCTGTCCACCACCTTGAACTGGCCCTTGACACCCGGGGGACGCCGCACCCGGGGTCCCACGCCCTTCTTGGCCACCAGGTAGGTGACCTGGCGCTTCTCCTTGGCCAGCCCAGCCTTCTTGTAGATACTGCAGGACAAAGGTCAGGGTGAGTCTGGGTGGGACAACAACCAAACCAGACCCAGGGTGGGGACAACATCGGGTCCCATCCCTCCTCTGGGCTCTGCCACCCCCAGATAGGCCTGGCTGGGGACACAGAGCTGTCCCCGTGGCTGCAGGGACACGGCCCCACCAGCCAGCCCAGCCCCGAAGGGAGGAGCTGGATCCTGGCTCGGCCACTCACCGGCGCAGCTGGGCCACCTTCTCCCGCTCTGAGATGTCCACGGTGCTCACCACGGCCTCAGCCTTCTTCTTCATCTGCTCCAGCTTCTTCAGCATCTGGGGGCCAGCCGGGGGGGACAGGGGTCAGAGGGGGGACAGGGGAGTCCGAAGAGGGACGGGAGGGTCAGAGAGGGGACGTAGGCATTGGAGGAGGGATGGGGGTT
>VZRQ01003289.1:47620-58809 GCA_013397975.1 Machaerirhynchus nigripectus
CGGGGGTCTCTGGGGTCCCGTTGGTCCCCGGGGCTCTCGGGGGTCTCTGTGGTTCCGGGGGTCCCGGGGCTCTCGGGGGTCCCGGGGGTCCCGTTGGTCCCCGGGGCTCTCGGGGGTCTCTGGGGTCCCGTTGGTCCCCGGGGGTCTCTGGGGTCCCGTTGGTCCCCGGGGCTCTCGGGGGTCGCGGCTGTTCCGGGGCGCGGCCGCCAGGGGGCGCTGCAGGGCCGCGCTCCGCGCTCGGGACGGAGCAAAAGCCCCGAAATGCCCCAAACTCCCGTTAAATTCCTCAGTCCTGGCGGGGACCGCCCCGGGCCTGCATGGAATGAGGGTTTAGGGCTGTGTTTCCAAACCCTCCGGCTCTGCAGCCGCACCCGGGCGCTCCCACAGAGCGCTGGAACCATCACTGAAACCCTTCGGAAGCGCTGACACCTCAAAAACCGCAACAAAACCCCGTCCCGGGGCGATTTGAGCCGCTGGTAACCCTCAGTGAAATCCCGGGAAAGGCTGGAATTGCTGGGTGACGCCACAGGGCACTCAGAGGCGCTCAGGGCCCACTCCGTGCCCGGGAGTTCCTCACCCTGCTGAGTCCATCTCCGGGCTGGCATCACACCCTAACTGCAGGTGTAGCTGCTGTCTCTCATCCCAGCAAGTTTTCCCGTGGTTTTGGGGAGGTTTCCAGGATTTTGGGGCAGTCTGTGTCCTGTCGAGTCTCTGCCTGTCCGGGGAAGGCGTTGGGATGGGCAGGAAAAGGGACAGTGACGCTCCCCTGCTGTGGTTTCACCACCACAGCCCAGGCAAACCCCAGCTGCAGGTGGCGGCTGAGCCTCCTCACACCGTGGCTGTCCCTCAGGACCTTCCCCTGAGCAGAATTCCTGCGGATTAAAGCTTGGAAAAGGCTCCTCTCTCCTCCCAGGGCTCAAATCCTCCGTGGGATTTGTCCCACTCCCATTCCTGGTGGCTCCGTGGGGACAAGGGTTCGTTCCCTGCAGGACACACAGGGCTCTGCTCTTCGCTCACTGAGATGATTTTCCGGCTTCCCTCAAAGAGGGCTGTGCTGGGCACTGCTTCCCTTGCCCACGGGAAAACCATTTTCCACTCCTATATGGGAAAAAAAATCTCAGCTGGGGAACCCTCTCCTCGTGGATCTTTTGCTTTCCCCGAAATGGAAGCAACGCTTCCAAAGCAAAACAAACTGGCAAGGACAAGGAGCTGAGCCTGATTTCTCCCCAGGCAGGTCCCAGCCATCCTTCTGGGATGCAGAAGGGATGGGATTCCAGGGAAACCAGGGAGGGATTGTGAGGATTAGGGCTTTATTGCCTTTCCAGCTCTGCTGTCATTCCTGTTGTCTTACCTGAGTCCACGGAGAGTCCCAGGGCTTGGGGACACCCCGGGACACCGGGGCCTCCTCCCACCCCTGCTCTGCTGAGTGACCTTCAGGACTTGCTGCTTTCCCCCTCTCCTGAGTTTTCCCAGCCCTGCCGGAGTGGGGAATGCTCCATCCCACAGTGCTGCTGCAGCAGGAGATTCCCCTGCCCGGGGCAAAGGCTCCCAAGGAACCACAACTCCATTTTCCCGGCAGGAAAACATCTCTGGGAGTCTCCCTGGTCCTCAGCAGGGGCATCTGTGCAGCTGCTGGGCTGCCTGCAGCACCTCCGTGCCCCATCCCCTTCCAGGGGGCACCAGGAGCTTTGGGAAAAGCCTCCTTCCCATTCCCCTCCCTGCAGCCCCTGGAGCTCCTGGGAACACCAGGCTCCATCCTCGCCCCTTCCTCTGGTGCTGGTTCCAGGCTCCTCCTCCTGCGACGTTTCCCAAGATGGGGAGACCCCGGCAAGGAATGGCTTTGCTGGAATTCCTCTGGAAATGGGGAACTTTTCCAGCGTCCCAGCAGGAGCCGGCTCGGGGTGAACGCGGAGGCCGCTGATAAAGGATCGTTTCCGTGGCAGTTACAGGTGGTTGCTCTGCTGCCTTCTCAGGCACTGGGCTGAAAATCAATTAACCAGACCCTGTTAATGAGCGCAGGTGAGGCTCAGTGCTTCCCGGGAAAGGTGCTTGTTCCTGGCTGTCTGCAGGGACCAGGGAATCTTCCCCTCGGGATGGAAAACCGGGAGCACCCTGGGCATATTTTTCATTGAAATCTCCCGTTTTGAGGTCACTCCAAATCCGTGCCCGTGGCCACTTGGGGATATTCCACAAAACCACCCCTAGGGCTGGAAAACTCTCCCGGGTGGTGGAGGAAGAAAGCAGTGGGACCAGGATTGTTTGATCCTGCCGAGGAAAGGCCCGGAGCCCCTGGCCAGGGCGGCCGCAGAGATTCCGAACGCAGCTGTGCTCCAGAGCGAGGATCGAGGGACACTGCGGAGGCACCAGCACGGCCTGGGCCTCGCAGCTTCCGTGTCAGGCTTTAATTCCTGGAGCAGCGGGATGGGTGCCAGCCTCGGATGTCTCTCCTTGAGTAAAGCCCCTTCCCAGGATCCCGTGGCTCCCAGGAAAGCACCAAAAGTGGGTTTTGGGGGATAATGGGCTGGAGTGGCTCTGGGTCCCGAGCACTGGAGAAGTTTGGGTGGGAGGGACATTCCACACTGAGATCTTGGCCATCCGTCACCCCACTGCTTCCAGGACAGCTCCGTGAATCCAGGGACAAACCCCTGGTTTTCCCTTCGGGAGGGGTGGCACCTCCAGGGACAGTGTCCCCTCCCAGTGGGACAAGTGGCTTTGTGGTGCCCACTGACATTCCAGGGCTCCACGGCTTGAGCTGAAACCTGGAGAGGGGTTTGGGATGAGGGATGGAGGGACAGGACACAGGGAATGGCTTCCCACTGCCAGAGCACAGGGATGGATGGGATATTGGGAAGGAATTCCTGGCTGGGAGGGTGGGCAGGCCCTGGCACAGGGTGCCCAGAGCAGCTGTGGCTGCCCCTGGATCCCTGGCAGTGCCCCAGGCCAGGCGGGCCGGGGCTGGGAGCAGCCTGGGACAGTGGGAGGTGTCCCTGCCATGGCAGGGGTGGCATTGGGTGGGATTTAAGCTCCCCCAGCCCAAACCATTCCATGCTCCCGGCGGGGTGGAGCAGATTCCAAGCCCAGAGCACATCGCTGCCCGCCCCTGGGAGGGAAATTCCCTGCTTTTCATCCATCCCCAGCCTGGCTGCTGCACAGTCTCCATCCAACCACGAGCCTTTGCCTATCCCAGTCTATCCCAGTCTATCCCAGTCTATCCCAGCTGCAGCTGGTCCAAGCTGGGATGCAGCTCTCAGATCAGGCACGTGATAAAACTTTGCCTTATCACCCTGATAACTCCGGTTTTAAATGATTCCCCCGGGCAGGGAAGGTTTTCCTGTCGGGAGGAGCCAAAGGGGTGTTGGGAGTTCATCTCCTGAGCCCCTCTGGGTTTGTGCTCTCCCCGCAGGGCCGTCCTTGGGCACCGGGAGCCTCCAGGAGCCTCCCGAGCTCCACCCGTGTGTGCTGGGCTCGGGACGGGCTGTGTTCCCGGGAGAGCGGGGACAGCCCCTCCCTGTCCCCTCCCTGTCCCCGGGGTCAGGAGACCCCCGGGCGTGGGGGGTGGGTGATGTTTGGTGCCCTGGAACAGAACTGGGATGGATTTTCCAGCCGAACCAAGAGGGAAAAGAAGAAGGGGCAGAACCTGAGATCCCCTGCTAATGCCCCAAACCCCGGATCCCCCGTGCCGGGGGGCTGCACCCGCCCTGCCGGGGGAGCTGGGTCTCCTGGCACATCCCTGGCATCAGTTCCAGCCCCGCTGCTTCCCCCCGCACCCCGACTGTCACCGGGAGTCGCCCCAAGTCCCCCGTTCCCTCCCAGCCGTGGGGGACCCCTCGTGGCCCAGCGCTCCCGCTGCTTGGAGCATCACACCCGATCGCTGTGGGGCTTTGTCTCTGCGGGGGGGTCAGGATCACGCTGAGGGGCTTGATCCCAATGGAAAAGCTTCTTCCCTCTTCCCAAAACCACCGAGGAGACGCATCCCGGGCTCAGCCCCTCCGTGAATTCGGGCACCAGAGGGCACTGAAGCACCACGAGGATCGGGAGCCACCAGGTCCCTCCTGCCCCTTCCTGCGGGCCGGGAGCGGGGCAGGCGCGTCCCGAGACTGCTCCTGCCCCGCCCCATGGACTCTGTGTCCATCCCGGGCCCTTCCCTGGAATTACGTCCCCTTCAGTGAGGGGAGCACGAGCAGAGCTGGGATTTCTGGGGCTGGGACCGGAAAAAACGACGAAACCCCTCAGGATTTGTGGGGTTTGAGGTCAAACACCTGCAGAGCAAAATCCCCTTCACCTGCCAGGGTCGGAGCCAGTGGGAATCAGGGGTTGGATCCAGTGGGAATCAGGGTTTGGATCCAATGGGAATCAGGGGTTGGAGCCGGTGGGAATCAGGGGTTGGAGCCGGTGGGAATTGGGGGTTGGATCCAGTGGGAATCAGGGTTTGGATCCAGTGGGAATCAGGGGTTGGAGCCGGTGGGAATCAGGGGTTGGAGCCAGTGGGAATTGGGGGTCGGATCCAGTGGGAATCAGGGTTTGGATCCAGTGGGAATCAGGGGTTGGAGCCGGTGGGAATCAGGGGTNAGGATTTGTGGGGTTTGGAGCCAGTGGGAATCAGGGTTTGGATCCAGTGGGAATCAGGGGTTGGAGCCAGTGGGAATCAGGGGTTGGATCCAGTGGGAATCAGGGGTTGGATCCAGTGGGAATCAGGGGTTGGAGCCAGTGGGAATCAGGGGTTGGAGCTGGTGGGAATCAGGGGTTGGATCCAATGGGAATCAGGGGTTGGAGCCAGTGGGAATCAGAGGTTGGAGCCAGTGGGAATCAGGGTTTGGATCCAGTGGGAATCAGGGGTTGGAGCCAGTGGGAATCAGGGGTTGAAGCCAGTGGGAATCAGGCCTGGGCCGCGCTCCACAAACCCAGCAGCTGTTAATTGATATTAATCCCATCAATGCAAATCATATTAAGCTCCCTGGACCCTTCCCAGCGGCAGTGCTGATAATTCCCTATAAATCAAATTCAGCGGCCCATAAACACTGGAACATCCCACGGCCGTTTTCACCCTCCTAAAAACCCATCAATTGCTGCCTGCCTGGATTAGAGGGAATAAATTCTGGAATTTATCTCCCTGCCACGATCATGGACAAAACCACATAAAAGAGACACTTGGAAGCTGCTTTTGTGTTGATTGTTATGGAGCGGCTGCTCCTCGGCTCCTTCAATCCACTCGGAATTGGGGATAATTGAGGGATTTCAAGTCCTTCAATGCCTAAATGATAAAATTGTTGCTTTTCTGAGCCCTCAAACACCTGTGGGAGCAATTTCCGTGCAGGTGAGGAGAAAAAAGCAGCTTCAGGAGGATCAGCGTTTGGGAAGAAGGAGAATAAATCCCTTTATTTTCTGTTTTTAGGGATGGGGGAAAAGGAGAAAGGATCTGATGGGGACAGGGGAAGAGTTTGTGCTGTTCAGCTCCTCAAAAAGAAGAGCGGGAGGTGTTTTTATTCCAGCGGGTGCAGCCCTGGGAGAGCTGAACACCCCAGAGGGATAAGGAGCAAGGGGGGAGGAACGAGGTGATTCCAGCAGGGGGAGGTTCGGCACATCTGAAGGGAGAGCTGGGATCTCCTGCGGGGCCCGGAGGGTTTGGGAGCTGCTTCGTTCCCACGGGAGTTACGGGAGTGGTGCTGGGAGGGCCTCGAGGTTGAACATCCCTGGGATGAGGAGGAAGGTGGGGACCAGGAGACTCCAAATCCGTGGGATGTGCCTGCCTGGTGTGATTGTCCTCACGGCAGGGACAAGCCTGATGCTCCTCCAGGATGCCCCTGGATCTCCATCCATCCTTCCCTGGACGTGCTGCCGGCTGCTGGGATGTGCTCTGCAGGAGACGAGCGTGGGGACGTCACCTCCTCAAGGGACAGCCACTCCTTGGTGGCGTTCCCGGCCACGAGGTCACACAGGAGCTGCAGGTGGCCCCGTGTCCCTCCGTCCCTCCCTCTCCCATCTCCTCTGCTCCCTCTCTTCCCGGTTTTCCTCCCTCCTCCTCCTGCCTGGCCAAGGCTGGAGCATCTCCCCCGTTCTTCTGCCCCTCTCTGCTCCCTCCACCCTCCCCGCCAGGGCTGCTCCGCTGCTGGAGCTCCCGTTCCCAGGTTTCCATGGCAATGTCTCCCCAGCTCCAGGCTCCAGCACTGTTATCCCTGGAATGTCCCTGCACAGGAGCGCTGCTGTCCCCTCCTCCTCGGGACGGACCCCCCGAGGGAAGCGGCCACCAAAAGCCCCTGAAAGCCTCAAGCCTTCGTGTGGTCACCCAGGCGGGGACCAAGGCCCAGGGCAGGGCTGGCCGTGGCTGCTGGCTCGTCCCTGGCTCAGCCCCGGTCGGGTTTCCCTGGGGTGTCACCGTGGATGGCGACGCCTCATCCCTCGTCCCTGTGCTCGGGGCAGGGAGGGATCGGGAGGGTTCGGAACTCGGATTTATCCTTTGTTTCTGTTCCCAGAGCTCCAGGGGGATTTTGGCTCAGGGGAATGTCCAGGGACGCTTCCCTGTGGGTGGGACAATATCCAAGGGCAGGGCACGGCCCCAGGGGAACAGCGGGAGGGGCTCGTCTCGGCCACGTGGGAACCCTCCCGGTGGTTTGCAGGGAATTTGGGATTTTCCTGCGATGTCTCGGCGCTGTGTCTGGAAATCATGGGGAGAAAAGGGAGGGATCCTGCACTGCCACGGAGCTCGTGGAGGGGATGGATGGGGAGCTCAGGATCCAGCAGGAACCAGGATCCAGCAGGAATCAGGAACCAGGATTTGTAACCAGGGAAAGCCCTCCACGGGAATGGAGCTGCAGGAATCCCCAGCGGGGCTGAGCCACCGCTCCGGGAAGGGTCTCCGAGGGATCTGAGCCCCACCGGCCCCTCCGTCAGCCTGGACCTGCCTGGATCTGCCTGGACCCCTGGAAGTTCCCTGCCCAAGGACCTGGGTGTTCTTTAAGGTCCCGTCCAACCAAACCATTCCCTACTCTGCGATTCCATGCGCTGTCAGCCTGGAAAAGCTGGCTTTTCCCGCAGCCGAATCCAGCCTTTTCCGGGATGAGAGAACCCCTCCCGCCAGCGCAGATGGAGCTGGGGTGCCGCTGGATCCTGATCCCTGCGCCGGCTCTGCCCGGGGCGCGCGGGGCTCCGGCACGGACCGATCGCCGGCTCCTCAATCCCGGCGTTTAATCCCAGTTTTTAACTGGAAAAAGCAGGACTGGCCCCACGGCGGGGTGTCCCCGCTGTCACCTCCCGCCGCGGGAGGCCTGGCTTTGATGTCCTTCATCTCTGATTGACTGAGTGATTGATTGATTGCTCTTAATGAGCGCTAATTGCCCCGCTAATGACTCCTCCGCGTGTCCCGGCTGCCCTGGCTGATTCCGACAGCCGGGCAGGGAATGCTTGAAGCCGAAAGGCCGGGAATGGGAGCAGCATCGGGACAGCGTCATCTCCTCGGCTGGTGTTTTCCAGGGGCTATTCCTGCATCCCAGCAGCTCCTGCTCCGTCCTGCGGCACCTCCTGGCAGGGCACGGGGTGGGCTCTTCCCATGGGCTTGGAATTCCGGCACGGGGAGGCTCCTCGGAGCAGCACACGGAGGGATGATCCCATTTTCTGTTGTGTGATCATGGCCAAGGTGGGAGAGAAAACGAGAGGGAATTGGATCTCCGCGGATTTCATTCTTCAGGAAGGGGCAGCGCTCAGCAGGTTTTGGAGCCCTGGAATGGTTCGACTTGGAAGGGAACTGAAAGCCCATCCAGAGCCACCCCCAGGACACCTCCCACTATCCCAGGGTGCTCCAACCTGGCCTTGGCCAGTGCCAGGGAGGGGACAGGTAAATATTCCTCAGAAAATGCCCAGGAGCCTTTAGCTGGACACGTGCCCGTTTTCCGTGTGTTGGTGGCTGCCCCGGCTCCTCACCAGGAGCCCACCCGGGCCCACGGGAGCCGCTCCTCCCAGGCCAGCTCAGAGCCAAAGCCCTCTCCTGGCTGATCCCGGGGCTTTGGTGACTGGGAGATCCCACCTCCCGGAGTGAATCCCCTCTCAGAGCTGAGCAGGGGATGGGATAAGCAAGGAAGGGCTTGGCCATGGCAGCTTAAAAAATCACCTGGGATTTTGGGATCCCGTGGGATGGGGGAGGCAAAGACAGCAGGGCCTGGTCCCCATCCACAGCTGGTGGAGATCCCACAGATCCTGCTGGGCTGGTGGAGATCCCACAGATCCCACAGATCCTGCTGGGCTGGTGGAGATCCCACAGATCCCACAGATCCCACAGATCCTGCTGGGCTGGTGGAGATCCCACAGATCCCACAGATCCTGCTGGGCTGGTGGAGATCCTCCAGCTTTGTGGAGATTCTTGGCTGGATAAACAGATCCCCAAATTCCTGCCTTGTCCCAGACTTTGGAGGTGGCTGGAGCAAGTTTGGAGTGAGCTGGAGGTTTCCTCTCCCTCTGGAGGACACGGGAGCAGCTGGAATTCCTGTGGGATATCTGAAGGGGCTGAGCACAGCAGCGCAGGGGGAACCTGGCTGTGATTTCCGCTCCTCCCAGAATCTCGGTTTTCTTCTTCCCTGTTTCCTGTAAATCCGGATTTTCCCATTATCCCCATAAAAGGGAGATCCCTCCTCAGACCCTGCTGGTGACAGATGATGGCAATGACTTCCAGAGGTCTGTCCTGCTGCTGGGAGTTTCTCCAGTGGATTTTGTTCGCCTGTTCCCATCCCTCCTGCTCCCTTCAGCAGAGCATTCCTCACCCGGATTGGGAGACAAGCAGGGAAGGGCTGGACCAGGGAGTCACATTCCGGGTGGTCCTGAGCCTTCCTTCATCCCTGACACATCCCCCGCTCCCTCCGGCCCGAAAACCTCCGGAATTAAAGCCTCTCCTAAAGACAAACAGTGCTCGGGGAGATTCATCATCGCTGCTGCTCTAATTGCCTGTCAGGATTAAAGGAATGGCCTTTTCCAGGGAACGCTGGGGCTGTTCTTTAAGTAATTAATTAATTAATATGCGGCTTGTCACGCAGAATCAAGGTCATCAGGATGGAGATGGAGATGATGTCCCGGCTCTGCTGCTCTTCACAGCCCAGGGGGAGACTGGAGGAGAGCGGGGAGGGTTTGTTTGGGAATCTCGCTCCTCGTGGGCCCTATTGAGCCAAGAATGGCTTTTTAATGTAAATTATATCCTTCAAATTGAGACACAGAGGGATAGATGGGATTTTGGGAAGGAATTCCTGGCTGGGAGGGTGGGCAGGCCCTGGCACAGGGTGCCCAGAGCAGCTGGGGCTGCCCCTGGATCCCTGGCAGTGCCCCAGGCCAGGCTGGCCGGGGCTGGGAGCAGCCTGGGACAGTGGGAGGTGTCCCTGCCATGGCAGGGGTGGCACTGGGTGGGCTTCAGGGTCCCTTCCAACCCCTTCTGGAATTCTGGGATGGTTCAGAATTCCCTTCAACCTGGGAATGCTGAGAGGAGTTCCATGGATTGGTTTGTGCCAGGACACACCAGGGAAAGGTTTCTGCTCCCAAAATGTGCCTGAGATCTGCTGGCTCTGGAATTCCTGTCTGGGCCTCTGCAGGAGGAGCTGGGAGACCTGGGCTCATCCCGCCGGGAAGAGGCAGCCCGGGGGGATCTGGATTTCAGGTGTCCTAAAAGCCCCCAGGCCCCGTGTCCGAGTCCCTGCCGGGCTGGTTCCTCCTGGAGAAACCGCCTGGAGCGAAGTGCGATGGCACAGGGGCACGAACCAATCCCGAATTCTGCGGCTCCAGGGACGCGCGGGAAGAGGAGGGGTCTGGCAGCACGGACAGGGAATTCCGCATTCTCCCGGCGGGACGGGGATGTCCCCGCTCCTCCTCCCACTCCACTCCTGGTGCATCCCTGAGTTTTTCGCAGCCTGCTGCCTTCTGCTCCACCCCGCTGGATCCCTCGGGACGCTGCTGTCCCTGGGCAGGATTATTTCCCCTGGATCACTGGCTCTGTCAGCGGGAGGAGTTGCTGCCGGAGCTCCGCAGACGAACGTTCCCGTCCTTCCCGAGAGGGACCCGCTGGGCCGGGTTGCGCTGCCCATAAATTACGGAGAGAGGCTCGACCCCAGCTGCGTTCCCAGCCCGCAAGCGGAGCTCCCTCAGCGATGGCAAACACGGGCTTTGGGATAGAAATGCTCCGTGAAATTCATCGGAGTGGGGAGGGACGGGAGCGGGAGAGCGGGGAGTGGGGACAGGGACAGGGAATAGGGACAGGGGACAAGGATAGGGAACAGGGACAGGGGAAAATGATAGGGAACAGGGGACAGGGAGAAGGAACAGGGAGCAGGGGACAGGGAACAGGGATAGGGAACAGGGACCAGGGGACAGGGAACAGGGATAGGGAACAGGGAGAAGGGGACAGGGAACTGGAAAAAGGGGACAGGGAACAGGGACCAGGGAAAAGGGACAGGGAGCAGGGACAGGGAATAGGGAGCAGGGAATAGGGAGCAGGGAACAGGGACCAGGGAAAAGGAACAGGGACAGGGAACAGGGAATAGGGAGCAGGGAGCAGGAAAAAGGGAGCAGGGACAGAGAAGAGGGAGCAGGGAGCAGGGATCAGATCCTCCAGCACCAGCTCCAGGGGATGGGAGCAGGGATCAGATCCTCCAGCACCAGCTCCAGGAAGGATGGGGGAGTTGAGGGGCAGATCCTCAAAATGTGTGAATTTTGCTCCGTTTATGGAGCAGCTCATGGAATCCCAGGATTTCTGAGCTTGGAAAAGCCCTCCAAGGTCACCGAGTCCAACCTGTGCCCGATCCCCACCTTGTCCCCAGCCCCGAGCCCTGAGTGCCACCTCCAGGAATTCCTTGAACACCTCCAGGGATGGGCACTCCAAACCTCCCTGGGCAGTTCCAAGGCCTGAGCACCCTTTCCATGGGGAAATTCCTGCTGGTGTCCACCCTGAGCTCCCCTGGCCCAGCCTGAGGCCGTTCCCTCTCCTCCTGTCCCTGTTCCCATCCCAGGCTGGAATGTCTGGAGCCTCTGGCCAGCACCAGGCTGGAGCTGGAGGGCTTCTCCAGGAAATGTGGGCTTTGGTCTGGAAAAAGAAATAAAATAACTTCCAGAAAACCAGGACCTTCTCCTGGATTTGTTATTGGATCTAAATTTAAATTTAAATTTAAATTTTAAATCCTTATTTTAATTCTTTTTTTTTTCTTTTTTTTTTTTTTTCCATTCTT
>VZRQ01003289.1:59814-70145 GCA_013397975.1 Machaerirhynchus nigripectus
GGGACAGGGGGACATGGGGACACAGGGATATGGGGACAGGGGGACACAGGGATATGGGGACAGGGGGACACGGGGACACAGGGATATGGGGACACAGGGATCTGGGGACAGGGGGACATGGGGACATCGCTCTGAGGTGCCCCTGGCGAGGGGATCCCCGGGAATGGTCCCAACCCACCCCAAGGGACGTTTGGGGAACGCTCCTGCTGGGAATGCCGGGCTGTCTGTGCAGGGCCAGGGTGGCACCGGCTGACCCTCGCGGGTCACTCCCACCTCAGGATATCCCATTTCCCCCTGATTTTCCAGCCCTTCGTGGCTCGGGGACGCAGCCAGAGCCTCC
Source organism: Machaerirhynchus nigripectus (assembly GCA_013397975.1). NCBI lineage: Eukaryota > Metazoa > Chordata > Aves > Passeriformes > Dicruridae > Machaerirhynchus > Machaerirhynchus nigripectus. Next base: position 60,155 of record VZRQ01003289.1, read on the forward strand.
CTGCCGGCATTCCCAGGGGACTGGAGGGAGAGGCAGGGGTTGGGGGCTGGATGAACTCCCTGCGGACGCCGGCGCTGCTCGCTGATCCGCTCCTGGGTTAGCGTCCTTTATTAATTAGATCACGTCCTTTATTAATTAGATTCCTGGGAATCTTCCTTCAAATCCCAGCAAATTTACCGGGCAAATATTGATGGCTCTGAACACCGGGAGCAGAGCGGAGCTCGGGTTTATCAGGAATAAATTGGGCTGGAAAAACTCAATCACATTTTTGATGGAATTGCTGAATTAGGGGCTGGAGATGTTCACAGACCCCGGTTTTAGCCAAGGGCTCGTCAGGGCCAGGTGCAATGGGAAATGTCCCTGCAGGGATTGAGGGATGGCTGCGGGAAGAGTGGGATCACGGCAGGGATGAAAAGGGAGGGAACTCTGTTCGTCCTGGTGCTGGGATGTCCCAAAGGCCGGGCTGGAGCACCCCGGGACAGGGGAACGTGTCCCTGTCCGCGGTCCTGGAGGGGCTATAAAGTCCCTTCCATCCCGTTCTGGGGTTCTGGGATCGTGGGATTCTGGGATTTGTGAGGATGTGCAGATAAGCCCTGGGGTGAGGGAACAATCAGGAATGAGCACATTCAGCACAGGCGGCGGAGGGGGCCTGAACAGACAGAGGGGGACAGCTGGGGACAACTGTCCCCAAAAGGGAGCGTTTTTATGGAAAACAATAGGAAACAGATCCCGGATGGATCCAGTATGAAATCCGGGCACGCTGGAGTGGGAGGGGATGTTTGGGCGTTTATTTCCCTACATGTATTTCCAAAGGTTGGGAAAACTTTCCCAGGATCTCTCCGGTCCTTTGCACTTCCTCAGCCAAATCCCTTTGAACCGGACACGCTCCTTCCCGCGGCAGCCGGGAGAAGGGAATCCCGGCGGTGTTATCCCTCCAGTCCTGCCGGGAAGGCCGGGATGGGAGCCCAGGGATTGTCAGGACACGGGAAGCGGCGGCTCCGCTCCTCCTGCTCCATCCGGGATCGGCTCCCCGCGGGAAAGGGCAGCCGGATCCCGGTGTCAGCCCGCTGGGAGCGGGGCGGGATCGCGGCCTCGCCTGTCCCTGGGAGAGAGAGGCAGCGGGAATGGCCGGGAGCATCCCCCGGAGGGAATTCCCGGGAGAATTCTCCCGCAGCGGGGAGGGAGGGACGCGCCAGTGGCGCTGCTGAGAGGCTGTGATTGAGCAGGACTCGCACGGGGTGCGGTGATCCAGAGGGACATTCCTGCCTCATCCCATGGGGACACGCTCCTTCCTCCTTTCCCTACCTCGGCCATCCCAGCCCACTCTGGGGGAGGCTCATCCGAGCTCCTTTTGCTCCCTGCGGTGCTGATTTAGAGGTGGGAGAGCTGGGAATGTTCACCTGGAGAGGAGAAGCTCCAGGGAGAGCTCAGAGCCCCTTGCAGGGCCCAAAGGGGCTCCGGGAGAGCTGGAGAGGGACTGGGGACAAGGGATGGAGGGACAGGACCCAGGGAATGGCTTCCCACTGCCAGAGGGCAGGGCTGGATGGGATATTGGGCAGGAATTGTTCCCTGGGAGGGTGGGCAGGCCCTGGCACAGGGTGCCCAGAGCAGCTGTGGCTGCCCCTGGATCCCTGGCAGTGCCCCAGGCCCGGCTGGACGGGGCTGGGAGCAGCCTGGGACAGTGGGAGGTGTCCCTGCCAGGGCAGGGGTGGAATGGGATGGATCCAGTCCTTCCAACCCAATCCATCCTCGAATTCTTTCTCCGTGGTGAGGGAGCTCCCAGGGGGGTCAGGGCAGGATTCCCCTCGGATCCGGGGATGCTCAGGGGCTTTTTGCCGAGTGGAGCAGCAGCAGAGGGAAGATCCCATCTCCTGCCGCCCCTCCAGAGGAGAACTCCCCCTGCCAGGGGAGCACCGAATCCCATCCCGATGCTGGAGAATCCCAGGATGCCGAGCTGTGCTTTGGGGTACCCAGGGATGCCCCAAACCCTGCCCTGAGTTTCCTGTCCAGGTTCCCAGTGCTGAATCCACCCCCGAACCACAGCGCTGCCTCTTCTCAGCCCCTCAGCTCTCCCTGCTCCGTCATTCCCGGATTTTCAGCCCTTGGCCCTCACATCCCTTCCCCTGGAACCACAATCATCTCCCCCAGAAACTCCTGCAAGGTTCTGTGGGGGTTTTTTCCAGGCTTTCTGCTCTTTGTCAAAGAGTCCTGGAAAACCTGGATTCCCACTCCTGGCTGGCTTTTGAATCCTTGACAAACTCCTCCTCCTCCCTTCTGTTCTCCTCCATCCCAGGTAAAAGAAGGAAATCAGCCTTGGAATAGTGAAAATTTTATTCTTTCTTCAGATCTTTCTTTCCCAATCCTCAGAATTTTGCTGGCACCTGCAGAGCAGAGGGATCCTGGCCCTGTCCTGTTCCTGGGATTCATCCATCAGCCACTTCCAAGAAAATCCCTTCTCCAGGTTGGGAGGAGCTGTTTTTCCCATCAGTATTTCATGCTGGGTTGTTCCCCCGAGCTCTGGGCCCGGGATTTCAGCAGCTCTGGACAGAGGATGCGAGGGAATCCTGAACTGGGGGATAAGGAAAAGCATTCCCGAGGGTTCAGCTGCATCCCGGGAAGGCAGATCCTCCTCCCTTCCTGCTTTTCATTCCTCTGTTCCTGCCTTTCACCCCTCTGCCCCAAACCCGCTCCGTGTTCGTGCTGAGCATCCTCTGAGGAGCAGATCCATGGAGCCTTGGGAGGTGAATCCAGAGGGGATCAGGCTCCTCCCCCCGGAACGAGCGACGGGACAAGAGGAAACCTCCCCAGGGCAGGCTCAGGTTCCATTCCAGGGAGAATTCCTCCATGGAATGGGGACAGGTTGCCCAGGGCAGGGCTGGAGTCGCCATTCCTGGTGGGATTTAAAATCCACGTGGGTGTGGCACCCGGGGACAGGGATCAGGGGTGGCCCTGGCAGTGCTGGGGATGCTCAGGCTCGGCTTTAAAGGAGTTTTCCAACCAAAACAATTCTGGGATACAGGGAGCAGCGGAATTCCCTGGAATAAGTTGCCTTGTAGCAGGTTCTGGAGGCAGAACTTGGGGTCTTGGGGCAGTCTGGGCGTGGGATTCATGGAATTAAGGTGGGAATGTGGCTCTCCCTGCTCTGGAGCCCCTCCGGATGGAGCAGAGGCTTTTTTTGGCTTTAGAAAATAAAGGGGGAAATGAAGCAGCTCTTTAGAACCAGCCCAGTTCCGCCTGAGCCCCTCTGCTCGGGGCCCCGAGCGTCACCCAGGCCCTGCTCCTCCCGCTCCAGCTCGGAATTAACGGCAATCCCTCCTTCTGGCATCTGAATATCCCTTTGGTCTCGGAAAAATGAATCCCAGGCAGCTGCTGGCAGGACTTTGCCTCCCGGGGTGAACCTGCCTGGAGGAGAAAGGGATCCAGGAGCAGAACCTCTGGGTTTGGGTTGGTAACAAACAAATTAAACAGCTCAGTGGGGATTTCCTTCCTGCCACGTCAGTAAAAAGAAGGAGAAGAAGGGGGTGGGAATGTTGTGGAATGAGCTTTTCTGGAGTTCTTGGAGGGAAAGAGAAATGTTTTATTTTCTTATTTGATGGGAAGTTGTTTGGGTGGTTGGAACAGCCCCCTGTGGCTGTGGGACTGCAGCTCTGGAACACACAGGGAATGCTCCCAAAAGGCAGAAATTGCCTGGGAATGGGGATTCAGAGAATTCCGGAATTATTTGGGTTGGGAAGGACCTTAAAGCCCTCCCAGTGCCACCCCTGCCATGGCAGGGACACCTCCCACTGTCCCAGGCTGCTCCCAGCCCCAGTGTCCAGCCTGGCCTGGGGCACTGCCAGGGATCCAGGGGCAGCCACAGCTGCTCTGGGAATTCCATCCCAGCCCCTCCCCACCCTCCCAGCCAGGAATCCCTTCCCAATATCCCACCTAACCAGAACCCTTCCTTGGGACTCTCCCACTTTGCTTTTATGGCCACTTCCACCCTTCTGGGTTGTCCCATCCTTCTGTGGGATCGTTTCCCTCCCATCCCATCCCGGAGGGTGGCGAGGCCCTGGCACAGATTCCCAGAGAAGCCATGGCTGCCCCTGGATCCCTGGAAGTGTCCAAGGAACGACCCAGGGCCATCCATTCCTATGGATCCCGGGATCTCTGCTGGGCCCCTCCCAAACCTGTAGGACAGCTCCAGAAGGAAAGACGTTGTTCCTTCATCGTTGTTCCCTTATTGCATCCTTTAGGGTTTCCTGAGACCCCCAAGGGAATTACCCAAGAATTCGGGATGATCCCTGAGGCCCTTCCAACCCAAACCTATGAAAACCCCATTTAATCTGGACGTTCCCATGAAGGAAAACCTGGAATTGGGGCTCCTGGGACAGTTTGTTCCCATCCCCTGCCCGCTGCAGCCCAGCCCGTCCGTGGCCAAAGCTTGGAGACCTCATCCGTTAAATCTGGAGGGAATTTGGGATGAAACCGTTCCCTGGTGGGATTCCAGCAGGGCTGAGGGTGGGGGAGCTCCTGCAGCTCCTGCTGGATTCATCCCAACATTTTCAGCAGAGGAAATTATCCCTGAAGGGGCTTCTCCAGCATTTTTAGTGGCCTCACATAAGGGAAAGTGAGGGAAATGTTTTGGGCAGTAAAAAATAAGTGGGAAAGGGTTTTCAGGGAGCCGTGAGCTGAGGATGGGGCCTCGTTCCAGCAGGAGCATGGGAGAAGTGGAATTTAAGCTGCTTTTTATGGGAAAAGCAGCAGAGGATGGACCGTGGATCACCTTATTCCAGTCACTGCTTCCCTGGAAATGGTGCTGGGGGTCGGGAGAAACGGGAACTGCCGGGGTTTGTAATTCCAGGGGGAGGTTTGGAGTGGGCTTTAGCCTCGGGAAGAGCATTCCCACCTTTCTTTGGGAATTCTCCTGACTCCCATCAGCTCTTGGAAGTGAGTCCCCAGCAAAGCCTCCCCACCAGAGCCTCATTAACACCCTGAGCTAATTATCTTCATTACCCAGAGCCACTGAGTCCTGTGGGTCCTGAGCTGCTGCCCTGGCCGGGGACCCGGCAGGGGGAGGGGGCCCGGGCAGGGGACAAACCCCGCCTGGTGCTTCCCGTGGAATTCCTGGACAGCCCTGGATAACAGCTCCTCCCCGTTCAAACTTCCCAGCCCATCCAACCTCCCTCTGATGTCCCAGCAGGAATTCCTTAGGCCTGGTCTGGCCTGGTTGGGAGGGAATCCTGACCAGGGTGGCACCACCAGTTCCAGGTGCAACAGAGGGGATTTGGGATGCCCTGGCATGGGAAGGGGGGGATTTATGCCCTGCTGGGTTTTGTAGGATCTTCCCAAGACAAGGAGCTGCTCTGGGATGAGGAAGAGGAGCTGAGGCTGCTGGTGCTGGGTTCCCTCATGGCTCTGGTGGCTCTGGTGGCACTGGTGACCAGCTGGCCCAAGGTGGCCTCGGCTCTGGGATGTTTGGAGCCTCCCTGGCCACGGGAGCAGGGCTGGGATCCCAAACCTGGCCCAGGATCTCGCTCTGTGCCCCAGCTGCGCCTCTGCTCTGGGAATCCTGGGAATCCTGGGAGTCTGGGAAAGCTCAGGGGGTTTCCTGGTCCCAGATGGTTCCAGAAGTCGCCTCCACCAAGGAATGGGATCTGGGTGTCCAGAGGGAGCCTCTCCCTCCCTCCCGATGCTCCCAGCCCTAATTTCCCGTTGCAGCCCTTTCCTGCCCCTGTGGATAATGGATAAAGCCTTTCCTCTGCCCTGGATGATCCATGGGGATCCTTCTCCAAGGACAGATCCCTCCCAAAACACGTGGAAAACTTTGTGGAGTCCCCGGGATGCCTGGCTGGTGTCCAACCAACCGTGGAAAACTCCGACATGGATCTGTGCTTCCCACAAAAGCTGAGGGATGAGCAGTGTCAGGGAATGTCCTGAGCTGGGATGGATCCACAGGGATCAACCATTCCCAATCCTGGCCCAGCCCAGACACCCCAACAGTCCCACCCTGGCCTTGGGGCTGTGCCCCTTCCCTGGGAATGATGATCCCTAACGTCTGAGTTAGGCTTTGGATTCCCCAGTGAGACTTTCCTTGGGTTTTCCAGGTGGGAGATGATTTTTGGGAGCCAGGAATGAACACAGCAGCCCCTGCCAAGGTGACGTTTGAGCTCTTTGGAATTTTCTCCTTTGTGCCCCAGCTGGGTTTTCCCCAATTTTAAATTTCTTGTCTCTTTAGATGATTCCATAATTCCCATTCCACAGGGGGAGAGCTCTGGGATGGTTTTGCTCATGGAAAATAAGGCGGATAAAGTTGGGGTTCAGCCATGTGAGAAACAGCTGGATGGATTTAGTGGGATATGGGAAGGAATTGTTCCCTTTGAGGGTGGGGAGGGGCTGGGATGGAATTCCCAGAGCAGCTGTGGCTGCCCCTGGATCCCTGGCAGTGTCCCAGGCCAGGCTGGCCGGGGCTGGGAGCAGCCTGGGACAGTGGGAGGTGTCCCTGCCATGGCAGGGGTGGCACTGGGTGGGATTTGGGGTCCCTTCCCACCCAAACCAGTCTGATGATGAATCCAGTCTGGGATTTCAACCTCTGCAACAACGAACAGAAGACCCACGTTGGTCCTTATCCCTCTCTGTCCTGGTGATTCCCTTGGGAGTGTCCACAGCCACGCCAGGGAGGCACTGCAGGAGTTCCTGGAGCCCAGTCCTGCTCCAGCAGCCGCAGCATCCCAGGGAATCTCCAGGATTTGTCCCCCGGAGCAGCCACAGGAGCAGGGGGTGCCCAGTGACCCCTCGGCTCCCACAGCCCCAGGTGAGCTCCAGCTGCTGTTTGGTCATTCCAGGTGGAGGCACCACAGGAGCATTCCCTGTTTCCATCCCTATTCCCACACGGATTCCTCAGGAGCTGCCGATTTCACTCCTGATTTTGGTTTGCTCACTGAGCACTAATGGGAAAAATGGATTTTTCTTTAATGAGGTTTTCTGCTATTTATTTGTTGAATCCCCAGTGAAACAAACAGATGGGAGCTCTGCCAGGCTGGGATTGCTTTTCCACCGCATCTCCAGCTTTGCTTGGGCTCCTGGAGGTGATGGAAAAGTGGGAGAGGAGCACCAGGAGCTGCAATTCCACGGCCTGGATGTGTTTATTGTAGGATAAAGGGAGGATTTATGGTGAAGGAACGTTTGGGCTCCAGGTGAGGATTTGGGAACAGCCCCCAGATTCCCGAACTCTGACCCAGAGCACACAAACCAAATCCGTCCTGGATTTCCCACAGATCCTTCCTGGAGTGAAGGCGGATCCTCCAACGCTCCAAAGAACCTTTAAAAGCCTTTAATTAAAACCCCATCAAGCCTGGGAGGGTCAATCCCATTAATGACCCCAGAGGTGCTGTGTGGGCCTTGTTCCCACTGGCCTGTGAGGTGGCAGGGGACAATTCCAGGAGGTCCCAAATCAGCCTCTCCAGGGCCATCTCAGCCTGAGGGAGGAACGGGAGCTCCCTGCTTCTATTTGTGTTCAGAAATTGGATTAAAATGAATATTTTACTTAAATAATGCTGGGCTTGGAGGCCACAGGAGCTGTGCGGCTGGCAGCAAATTCCTGCTGGGACAGATCCGCCTGGAATGGCGTTTTTGGGTGGAAAACTTGGAAAACTGGAGGCTGTGTGTGAAAAAATGCTCCTTTTGGAGAAATCAACTTCGTGCACAAAGGCACAACCCCAACGGTGGAAGGCAGGGAGGGTCCTTTGATTCCTCAGAAAAGTGGGATGCAAGGAAAACAAAGGGAAGCAGTTCAAAAACTGGGATGGGGAAGGGCTGGAGAGGGAGATGGGAGCTGTCACCAAACATCCCCAAATCGGCCCTGACGCCGCTCCCTGAGGAATGGCTTTGGGAAGACAAGGAAGGGGGAAGAAACATCTCCTTATATCCCACTCCAAACCCATCCTTTGGTCCTGAATGAAGGGAAGATGTTTTATGTGTCCAGAGAGAGGTGAGGAATGTTTGTGTGGGAAAAATCCGTCACCCTCCAGCAGGAGGGAACAGGGAATTGGAGCTAAACTGGGCCTGGAAAGGGAATTGGAGCTAAACTGGGCCTGGAAAGGGAATTGGAGATAACTCGGCCTGGAAAGGGAATTGGAGCTAAACTGGGCCTGGAAAGGGAATTGGAGCTAAACTGGGCCTGGAAAGGGAATTGGAGATAACTGGGCCTGGAAAGGGAATTGGAGCTAAACTGGGCCTCGAAAGGGAATCGGAGATAACTGGGCCTGGGAATGGAATTGATGCCAAACTGGGCCTGGAAAGGGAATTGGAGCTAAACCGGGCCTGGAAAGGGAATTGGAGCCAAACCGGGCCTGGAAAGGGAATTGGAGCTAAACTGGGCCTGGAAAGGGAATTGGAGCTAAACTGGGCCTCGAAAGGGAATCGGAGATAACTGGGCCTGGGAATGGAATTGATGCCAAACTGGGCCTGGCAAGGGAATTGGAGCTAAACCGGGCCTGGAAAGGGAATTGGAGCTAAACCAGGCCTGGAAAGGGACAGACATGAGGGCAAAGCTCCCATTTTAGACCAAATCCTTTGGCAAAACGGAAGGGAAGGGCATTTCCAAGCCAGGGCACAGAGAAATGGGAATGTTTTGCTCGGAGCGAGTGATCCAGGGAAAAGCAGCTGTTTTGGGAGACATTTGGTGTAATCAAACCCTCAGGTTCGGGATGGGAACAATCGGCAGTGGCACAATTCCAGCCAAACCCTTGGAATCCAAGAGGAAAGGGGATAAAGGACGCGTGGGAGAGCCCTGGAAACGCTTCCCCACCACAGCCTGCTTGGGAACCGGGACTTGGCCAAGGTTTGGGGGAATTCACGCGCTGGGAATGTCCCCTCCTCGGAGCACCCGGGTGGTTGTGGTCCCTCCAGACTTGGGAGGCTCTGCCAGGCCACGCCGCCCTGGCGAGGTTCAGAAGTGAGTCCTTGTGAGATGTCCTTGGGATGCATCCCAGGGATGTGCCCTTGGGATGTGGGGAGCCAACGCGGGAGCCCGAAAATGGACTTTTAAGGATCTCTTTGTGCTGTCCCTCCGTGTGTTGTCGCTCCTTGAGGTGGGGTTGGTGCCCTTTAAATGTCCCTCCAACCCAACCCATCCTGGGATCCCGTGGATCCGGGATTCTGGGATCTCTGGGGATGGGGTTCTCCGTGTTGCTGACCTTTCCCTCCCGCCCTGAGCACCCTTGGGAAGCGGCTCCCCAGGGACGGGGGCTGGGACCAGGCTGGGCTGGGGGCACTGGGGGTGCTGGGGTGACCTTGGCCGGATGCCACCAAAGCCTCTCAGTCCCTTCTGCAGGGCAGGGACCGGGAATAAAAAGAAGGATTCAGGAGTTGAGAGGAAGCGAGGGAGAGATCCCGCCCCGATCCCATAATGGACACAACAGATGGAACTTGGGGATATTAACTGGATTTATTCCCAACAAAATCAGAGTAGGAAAAAGAGAAGCAGAATAAATCTCAGCACCACCTTCCCGGGCTCTCCCTCCTTCCTGGGCTCTCCCTCCTTCCCAGGCTCTCCCTTTGTCCCGGGCTCTCCCTCCTTCCCGGGCTCTCCCTCCTTACCAGGCTCTCCCTCCTTCCCAGGCTCTCCCTTTGTCCCGGGCTCTCCCTCCTTCCCGGGCTCTCCCTCCTTACCAGGCTCTCCCTCCTTCCCAGGCTCTCCCTTTGTCCCGGGCTCTCCCTCCTTCCCGGGCTCTCCCTCCTTACCAGGCTCTCCCTCCTTCCCAGGCTCTCCCTTTGTCCCGGGCTCTCCCTCCTTCCCGGGCTCTCCCTCCTTACCAGGCTCTNTCTCCCCTCATCCCTCTCCCCTCATCCCTCTCCCCTCTCCCCATGTCTCTCTTCCCCTCTCCCCTTGTCCATCTTCCCACTCCCTGTGTCCCTCTCCCCATGTCCCTCTTCCCTCTCCCCGTGTCTTTCTCCCACTTCCCCCATCCTGTTTCCACAAGTTCCTAACTGGGACTGGGACTGGGACTGG
>VZRQ01003289.1:108524-126976 GCA_013397975.1 Machaerirhynchus nigripectus
CGGGCCGATCCTCCCCTCCGGGTCACCGATCCCCCCGGGCCCATCACCTCCTCCGGCAGAGCTCTCTGCCTGTCCCTCCGGAGCGGATCCCTCAGCATTCCAGAGCAGATCCCTCAGCATTCCAGAGCGGATCCCTCAGCATTCCAGAGCAGATCCCTCAGCATTCCAGAGCAGGTCATTTATTCCTCCAGAGCAGGTCATTGATTCCTTCAAAGCCAATTATTTACTCCTCCAGACCAGATTATTTCATATTCCAGACCAGGTTATTTTTTGCTCCAGAGATTTTTTGTCCCTCCTGAGCGAATTCTTTGCCCCTCCAGCACAGATTATTTCACATTCCAGAAGAGATGATTTTTTGCTTCAGAGAAAATGATTTACTCCTTCAGAGAGGATTATTTATTCCTCCAGAGCAGTTATTTGTCCTCCAGAGCAGATTCCTTCCTCCTCCAGAGCTGTTAATTTGCTCCTCCGGAGCAGACTGTTTAATATTCCTGAGCAGATTCTTTGTCCCTCCAGGGCAAATTATTTATTCCTCCAGAGCAGATTGTTTCGTTTTCCAGAACAGATTATTTATCCCTCCAGAGCAGATTTTTTGTTCCCCCAGAGCAGATTCCTGGCTCCTCCTGAGATGATTATTCCATATTCTGGAGCAGAGTCTTTGGCCTTTCAGAGCAGATTTTTTTTCTCTTTCAGAGCAGATTCTTTGCTCCTCCTGAGCAGGTGATTTCACATTCCAGGTGAGATGATCCCATATTCCAGGTGAGATTATTTCACATTCCAGGTGAGATGATCCCATATTCCAGGTGAGATGATCCCATATTCCAGACAAAATAATTTCATATTCCAGAGCAGATTTTTCCCTCCTGAGCCGCCCCAAGCGATGCTGGTCTAAGAGAACACTCCCAGCTCCTGCTCCTGCTCAGCACAATGAAAACACTTCCAGAGCCTCTCCAGCAGGGAAAAACCCTTCCCAGGAGGGGAAGAACCTTTCCAGGAGGGGAAAACCCTTCCCGGGATGGAGAAACCCTTCCCACACCAGCACAGGGAGTTCAGGAATTGCCCTCGGGAAGCACCGGCCGGATGCAGTGGGAGCAAAGGCTGATCCCCGAGCCACAGGGATTAATCCAATTAAATTTAATTAGCCCTTGGAAGAGACTTTTATCTCCAAAGCTTTTTCCAGCCCTGAGCTCTCCCCGGGATTGACTGAAACCCTCCGAGCGCTTCCAGGAAGGAAACGGAGCAGCCCAGGGAAGGGTCGGGATCAGAGAGGCCGGGAATGACCTGGAGCGTTCCCAAGGGAAACCGGAGCATCCCCAAACCTCGCCTGAGGCGCCGAGACCTCGCTGCCAGTGCTTGGGAAAAGCAGGAACAAAAATCCAAGGTTTGCCAACACCTCCGGAGCTCCCGGGACCGGGAACGGCCCCAGACTTTGTCACCTTGGTGGCACCACCCCAAATCCCAAGGTTTTTCCCAGGTTTTCCCACGGATTCCCGGGTGTTCCTGCTGTTCTGAGGGCTCCAGTTTCAGCCATGGGCACTCGACAGCAGCGAAGGCTCCGAGGAAAGCTGGAAATGCGGATTTCATTCCAATCCCGTGGTTCCAGGGCCTTGGCTCGGCTTTCCCAGATTCCCAGAGCCAGAGGGTTCGGATTCCTTCGGTTTTGCCTTCAGTGAACATTTCCCTGAATTTGGGGCACTTTTTTCCCCTTTTCACAGGAGGCTTTGGGAGCACCCTCAGCCCTGGGAGGATTTCCCTGGCTTGGGTTCGCAGCCTTTGGCTGAGCAAAATTCTGGGGCAGTTCCAGAGAGGAGAAATTCCAGAGAAACTTCCAAGGCCTAAAGGGGCTCCAGGAGAGCTGGAGAGGGACTGGGGACAAGGGATGGAGGGACAGGACACAGGGAATGGCTTCCCACTGCCAGAGGGCAGGGCTGGATGGGATACTGGGCAGGAATTCCTGGCTGGGAGGGTGGGGAGGCCCTGGACTGGAATTCCAGAGTTGTTCTGCTTTAAAATCCGCTGGGAAAAGCCACCCCCAGGAGCCCCAGCTGGGGCTGCACTGGGAAAATCCCAATTCCTGGAGAGGCTGGGCATTCCCAGGAGCAATAACCGGGAATTCCCCCCAATCCCAGCGGCTCAGGGCTGGAAATGGGAATAAACGGGAAAGGAAAAGGGGCCTGGAATAACCCAGAGGGGCTCAGGCCAGGAGAAGCCGTTGGTTTTCATGGAAAAGGGAAATCTGCTCTTGGATCAGCCCATCCCAGGCAGGGGGACCTTTGCTGTCACCTCCAACGCGCTGGGCCCTGGCCCTGGTCCTGATGGGAGCCGGGATTCCCTGGATTAGCCAGGATTCCTTGGATTAGTCGGGATTCCATGAATTATCCAGAATTCCCTGAGTTATCCAGAATTCCCTGAGTTAGCCAGGATTCCCTGAATTACCCAGAATTCCTTGAATTATGCAGGATTCCTTGAATTCGCCAGAATTCCCCAAATTATCTAGGATTCCCTGGATTATCCAGAATTCCCTGGATTAGCCAGAATTCCCTGAATCAGCCAGGATTCCCTGGATTACCCAAAACTCCCAGATTATCCTGCCCCTAAAACTGAATTATTTGCGATTGAGCAGCTCAAAGGCTCCTCAGGGTTTGGGTCCCTGAGGTTGCCACAAACCCCACGAACTCCTGGGCTTGGGAATTGCTCTCCAGGGCCTCTGGAATTCTCCTGGAGCTGGGGAGAGCCAAGGCAGGGCTTGAGCAGCGATTTTTGCTCGGCTGTGCTGGAGCAGGAGCTGCTGTTTCCACGTGCCCAGGGATCCGTGGGAGCTGCTCCAGGCCTGGAGTGCCCCAGGGATCGGTGGTGCTGGATGGGAGGAGTGGAATTGCTGGGAGGGATGTTTTTCCTTGAAATCCAAAGGTTGTTCGGATTTAAGAAGCAGGGAATGTTCGTTTGTGGCCACTTTGGGATCTCTGAGCCCACAGAGGGGGTTTGTAGCCACCAAAAGCAGCTTCGGCAGGAGCCCCAAATTCCCTGCGAGGGGTTTCCTGAGCAGGCAGGGAGAGAAGGCATGGAAAACATTCCAGCAAACTAACATCCCTGGTTTTCCCTCAGTCCCTCTGCTCTCCAGGGGGAGCTGGAAGCTGAGGCCCGGCCGGGAGCTGCTCCAAGGAATCTCCAGCCCATCCCGGTGCTCTCAGCACCTCTCGGAGCATCCTCGGGGTCCCGTGTGGGCACCCGAATGGCCGGAATTTTAAAAAGTAATAAAAAACCGGGAATCCTGAGGATTGTTTGCTGCAGGAATTTCACCTCCTGCTTTCCCAGCAGCTGGGCCCTCGCTGTGGCTGGGAAACTGCTCCCATTCCTGGCTCCTGCTGGAGAATCCCAGGTTTTGGGGGACTGGAAGGGACCTTAATCATCCTGCAGTGCCACCCCTGCCATGGCAGGGACACCTCCCACTGTCCCAGGCTGCTCCCAGCCCCGGCCAGCCCGGCCTGGGGCACTGCCAGGGATCCAGGGGATCCAGTTTCCCTGGAAACCTGTGCCGCCCTCCCAGCGACGACGACGGAGACAGGGACTCGGTGGGAAGGAAAAACTCAGCTCCTGCCATCCCATGGATCTCCCCGTGCCCACATTCCTTTGGCTCTGGAACACCTCGATCCCGCCCCGCGTCCACCTCCAGGGCTGGAATTCCCCCAGGGAGCCCGGCTGGGCCATCCCGGTGGCAGCAGCCGGGGATCGAATTCCGAACACTTGGGAATTATGATGCAAATATTTGGAAATAATCAACTCCCGCCCTCCCCTGGGAGAGCTGAGTGAGGCGTCCCCATGGCAACAGCCACTCTCAGCCACCAGCGATCCCATCTGGGATTCCAGAGGTGTCCAGGGAGCTCCAGAGGATCCAGGCCGGTTTGTCCGGGTGCCGAGGGGATGTGGGAGAGGAGAAGGCCGAGGTCAGGGTTCCACCATTCCCGAGGGCAGGCAGGTCCTCCAGGGGCCGGGAGAGCACGGCCAAGGATCCCGGGAATGCGCCCAGGGGCTTCTCCTGCAGCACGTCACCAAATCAAAGCCCTGACTGAGCAGCTTTTCCTTGAATCCCGTAGAATTCCAGGCTTAAAGAGACCTCAGTCACTCCCACTGCAATCCTAGCCCAGAACGTCAGCCCAGGCTGGGGTTGGTCCAGGGATCAGCCCAGGGATGGGATGGTCCAGGAGAATCTAAAATCAACCCAGGTCCAGGACAGGAGAATCCAAACTAACCCAGGTCCAGGAGAATCCAATGTCACCACCAGTCTGGGAATATGAGAGCCCAAACTAACCCAGACCCCGGGACAGGAGAATCCAAAATCACCCCAGGTCCAGGAGAATCCAACATAACGCCGGTCCCGGGATATGAGAATCCAAACTACCCTGGATCCAGGGACAGGAGAATCCAAACTACCCTGGATCCAGGGACACGGGACCTCCTCCTCGAGCCCCTGAGCTGGAGCCGAGGGCGGGTTCCAGCTCAGTCTGGGCTGGCACCGAGGGGTCGGGGGCAGGAGGCCCCGGCGGGGCCGGAGGTCGCGGGGCCCTCGCCCAGAGCCGGCCCCGGGCTCGCAGGGCACCACGGCCCCGGGGTTTGGCAGAAGGGAACACTCGAGGAGGTTTTCTCTCCCTCAGGCCCGAGGCCACGGCTGGGACAGGTCTCACAGGTCTCTCAGGCTGGGACCTGTGGCACACTCGGGCCCTGGAAGGTGCTGGAAGCAGCAGCTGCTGTCCCCCAGCCCCTCGGACGGAGCTGATGCCAATGGAGGGGGAGGGACCAGACTGGAGAATTCCTCCCTCAGCGTCCTCCCTCCCGGGTTTTATCCTCACTTATTTATCATTCCCTTTTTTCGCCTCCTGTGCAAGGCGAGGCTGATCCCCCCCGAGGCTGATCCAGCTTTCCCAGAACCACAGGGACAGAAAAGCCCAGCACGTTCCCAGATGTTCCTCCTAAAGATTCTCCAAAGGGCGGCTCCAAACAGGCAGCAAAGTGGGAATGTTGGGACACCAGGGCTGGGTCTCCCTGGGGGACCTCAGAGGGGTCCTGTCCTGTGAGAGAAGGCTGGGAAAGCTGGGAATGCTCACCGGGAGAAGCTCCAGGGAGAGCTCAAAGCCCCTTGCAGGGTCCAAAGGGGCTCCAGGAGAGCTGGAGAGGGACTGGGGACAAGGGATGGAGGGACAGGACACAGGGAATGGCTTCCCACTGCCAGAGAGCAGGGATGGATGGGATATTGGGAAGGAGTTGTTCCCTGGGAGGGTGGGGAGGCCCTGGCACAGGGTGCCCNGCCCTGGGTAATTTTTAAGACCCCTTCCAGCCCAAATCCTCCCGGGATTCCCTGAGGAGACCCCAGCGAGGTTGAACACAAAGCTCCAGGTGTTCAGCAGCTCTGAGATGTCCCCAGGCCCGCCCTGGGGTGGTTCCTGTCCCCACGGGTCCCCCAGGGCAGCTTTTCCTCCCTTGGGGGATCTCTCCCTGTAGGACACAAAGCCCTGAAGGGGAAGTTGCTCCTCACGTTCCCACCCCCACCATGAGCTGTTTTCCCTTTGGAAGGACAAGGCCTCAAAGCAATTCCCCAGTGGAATGACGATCCCAAATCTCTGTCTCCACCCCCTCACCCGGGCCAGACCTGGCTGGTTTGGAGCAGGAGCCAAAACCTGGGAGCAAAGCTCCTCTGGAAGCCTGTGCAGCTTGGAGTGGCTGATGGGACCACAGGGATGCGTCTGGAAGGGTCAAACACCACTCCAAGAAAAGGGAATTGGGAACAAACGGAGCCAAATCTGCTCTCTGCTCCAAGCAGGAGTTTGAGAGGCGCTGGAGGGGGTGACAGAGCCACGGCGATGCCAGCCTGGAGAGGGAATTCCTCCTGTCCCTTCCCTAATACCCAGACCAGCCACAGCTGCTCCCGGATGAGCCTCCCACAGGGCTCCGCCGCAGGAACACTCCGGGCAGTTTTCCAGTGGTTTTTTTGGCAGCTGTGTTTCAAATGTCACCGTGGGCTCAGGAGAGCTGCAGCCACCACTGCTGGGCACCGCTAAGGGCAGCCGTGACCGGGTGGCCCTGGTGGCCCTGGTGGCACTGTCCCCATGCCGTCCCCCAGCCCTCCTGCCCACCCTTCGTGCAGCAGGTCCATCACAGGATCTGGCCCCAGCGTTCCCACAACTCCACATCCGCTGCAGGAGCTGCCATCCCAACCCTCGGGGCCTGGGGGACGCCCCACAGCCAGCGCTCCTGCTCGGCACCTCCTGCCCCGGGACCAAAGGGCTCCGGCTCCTCGGGAGGGCTCAGCCCAGCTGGGCTCATTCCCAGACAGATTCCATCCATCCCAAGTGCTCCAACTCCAAGGAACCCAGTCCTCGGCCCACCCAGACAGCACCAACCCAGCAAACACAACTCAGGGCAGCAAACATTCCCAGATTCCAAGGAGAAGGAGAACCCAGAGAGCAGCCGGAGTCCTCCTCGGACACGGCCTCCCAAAAACGCCTTTCCAGGGGAGCGGGATGCGCCGGAGCCTCTGAGGAGTCCCACACTCCTGCCACCCACAAGTGCCAGCCTTGCCCGGGACAGGCAGGGACATTCCTGCCTGGCATCCCAAACTTCGGGGCTGAGACCCCCCAGCCCAGCACTGCCCTGGATGCTGGTCCCAGGGGGCCTCCACAAACCCCGGGAAGAGAAGTGACACATCCTGGGCTGGCCGGGCTCCTGCTCCCACAGCTGGCTTCGGCATTGTCTGGGACGGACGGGATGGGGTGGGATCCATGGGATGGGATGGGGTGGGATGGGATGGGATCCATGGGAAGGGATGGGATCCATGGGATGTGATGGGATGGGATGGGATCCATGGGGTGTGATGGGATTGGGATGGGATGGGATGGGATGGGATGGTTTTTCCAAGGAAATCACCCGAGTTAAAGGAAGCGCTCACCTGTTTCTCCCCAGATGGGCAGATACTCGTCCTGCTGGATGTCCAGCATGATTTCCAGGCCATTCCCTGTCCCCCCCTTCACCGTGGTGAGGAGAGGCCGCCCCTCCTCTCCTGAGTTAAACATGTAGCATTTCCCATATTTTGTAAACACCTGTGGGGAAAAAAGAGAGGAATTAGGGAATATTTCCAACAGAATCAACAGCCATTCCCAGCTGGCAGAGGGGTGGGAAGCAGCCACAAGCTGCAGGTCAGGGGGAAATAGTCCCCAAAATATCCACAGAAATATCCAAATAAATATCCACAGAAATATTCCCCAAAATTTCCACAGAAATATCCAAATAAATATCCAAATAAATAGCCATAGAAATATCCCCCAAAATATCCACAGAAATATCCAAATAAATATCCAAATAAATAGCCACAGAAATATTCCCCAAAATAGCCACAGAAATATCCAAATAAATATCCTCAGAAATATCCACACAAATATCCCCAGAAATCCATCCAGGTTTAATAATTTGTGTTCTCCTCATGGAAAAGAAAAGAGGGAAGAGAGGAAGGAAAAGCTGCTTAGAGGGAAAGCTCCAAAGCTCCTGGAGCCGTTCCAGCCAGTCCAGGCTCTGACAGACACAGCTGGCCTTGAGCTCCTGCTAAAAATTCACACAGTTCCCTGGGTTTGCCTGGAGTCTCAGCCCATCCATGTCATGGGAATGCTCTCCTGACTTTAAACATCCCATATCCCCAAAATTCCTCCCTCTGCCACTGCTTGGAAAGTAGGAAGAGTTAAAAACACGCCAGGAAATGAGGGAAGATTTCCTCCATCATTTTGCTCTTCTTTGCTCTCGTTTTGGGCTGATTCCCAAAAGAAATTCCTGGCAAAGCCCAGGTGGAATTCCAGGCACCACCAGCGCTGCAAAGCAGGGGGACATCGGTGTCCAACGGGGACGGACACGGGGCTCCAATGGGAGGGACATGTGGGGAACATGGGATTCCCAGTGGGATGGACACGGGGCTCCAAAGGGAGGGACATGTGGGGAACATGGGATTCCCAGTGGGATGGACACAGGGCTCCAAAGGGAGGGACATGTGGGGAACACAGGATTCCCAGTGGGATGGACACAGGGCTCCAAAGGGAGGGACATGTGGTGAACACGGGATTCCCAGTGGAGGAACACAGGTTCCCAGGGATCACGGCTTTTCCAGCAGGGAACACAGTGTTCCCAAGTGGAGTGAACGTGGTTTTCCAAGAGGGAAACACGGATCTCCAGGTGGGAGGGACATGTAGGGGACATGGGTTTCCAGGTGGGGACACCTGGGATTCTAGGTGGGATGGAGACATTTCCAAGTGGGATGGACTGGGGTTTCCAAGAGGAACATGGATTTCCAAGAGGAAGGGACCTTGGTTTCCAAGTGGGATGGACGTGTGAGGAACACAGGATTCCAAGAGGGGTGGACAAGTGTTTCCAGGTGGAGTCAACACGGGTTTCCCAGTGGGATAACGGGTTTCCCAGTGGGATCCCAACGCTCCTGCGGGGGCAGCAGGGATGGCACATCTCTGCTGCTGGTGACACTCAGGGCCTGGGCTCAGCTCAGGCTCAGCTCAGGCTCAGCCTTCCCCCCCGAGCGGGAAATCCCAGATTTAACCCCAACCCATCCCTCCTCTGCCCTGCACTGACAGCCCGGGGACATCCAGAGCCGCTTCCTGGGATAAAGACTCCGGAAAGCCCAGTTTGGAAGCCAGTACCAACCAGTAAACCCCAGCAGGGAGCACTCAGGGCAGGGGGAGCCGGCACGGAGCAGCTCCAGCCCCTCCGGGGTCTCTCCCACATTCGCTGAGCTCGTCTGAGCCCACGATGAGTCAGAAACCCAAACAGCAGCGGGAGCCAGCAGCGATTCATCCCCTCAAATATTGACATATCCTGACTAATCCCAGCACCGGGGAAGCAGGTGGGATGGAGAGAGAGGAAATCATATTTAAATTCAAATAGGAAGCGTTTGTGAGGGGAAAAAAAATACATGCTTTAAAAAGATTTTCTATCCAAATAAAAAACCCCATTTTAATGCTTGCCTGACCGATGGAACAACTCAGGCTGGAAAGGGAAGCTGAGCCTCTGGAAGCAGCCCCATGGATGGGTTTTCCCAGCCAGGCTCTGAAGGCTGAAGTCAGAAATTCCTAAGGAGGGGAGTTTGAAACGCAGCGAGGAGGAGAAGCTGCAGGGGGGGAAATCAGGGAGGAACGACAAAGCAGGAACGGGAGCAGCCCAGGGAATGGGGATTCCGGAGCTGCCCTGCTCGGCACCGTCTGCGGGCAGATAAATCCAGGCCATCTGGGGGGCTTTTATATGGCTGCAAAAATTCCCTGGAAAAGCTCCCGCTAGCATACGTTTATCCAAGGAAAAGGCTGGGATCACAATCCCAGGGAAAGAGCCCTCGTGGGGACTGGGAAAGGACAACCACGGGCCCTCTCAGCCCCCAGGATTCCAATGATTCCCCTCTTGCCCAAAGAAGACACAAAAATTTCTTCCTAACAGCATTTAAGGATATTCCCAAGTTCAAAAATCCGCGTGCGTCCGTTCCAGCTCCCATTAAATGGGATTGTGGTGTTACAGGATCAATGGGATCATGGAATGGTTTGGATTTGGACCTGAAGGATCATCCCCTGACACGGCAGGGACACCTTCCCCTATCCCAGGGTGCTCCAGCCCGGCCTGGGGCACTGCCAGGGATCCAGGGGCAGCCACAGCTGCTCTGGGAATTCCATCCCAGCCCCTCCACACCCTCCCAGGGAGGAATTGCTTCCCGATGTCCCATCTCTCCCTGCCCTCTGGAAGCCATTCCCTGCGTCCTGCCCCTCTCCTGTTCCCTCAGCTCCCCCTGAGGATGTTCCTTCCCCTCCCACCTCTGCTGGGAGCGATTATCTGGGAAAACACAACACCGTTTTTCTGGAGTCTCCTCTTGTTCTCCAGCCCCCCGAGAACAGGAGAGGACTTGGAGCATTATCAGATCATCGGGATAAAACCTGGAGCTGTTGGGAAGGGCTGGGATTCAGTGGAGGCAGGAACACGACCAGAGCAGGATGATTTAAGCTCAGTCTGTGTGGCTGAGGGGGAAAATCCCCTCCTGGCTCTTGGAAATGCTTTAACTGCCAATAAAAAGGGCCAGAAACAAAACTCCAGACGCGTTCCCTGAGAACAGTCCATAAAAATTCCAATTTGTTCCTCTGATGGAGCACGGGGCCTTTGACAGCGCCTCGGAAAATCCCAGCTTGGGCATAAAGGGAAACAATTCCGAATCTGCGGAACGGGATTTGATGGAATCGTTTAGGTCGGGAAAAGCCTTTAAGGTGATGGAGTCCAACCCGTGAACTGCCCCGGAGTGACTCCCTGAGCCCCTCCCCAGCCAGCGGAAATCCAAGGAAAACGTCTGGTTTGGAAAGTTTCTCCTGCCAAGGGGAAAATGTTTGTTTTGGGGAGTTCAGGCTCAGACCAGGGGCATCCCAAACGGATTCCAGGCACCAACCAGACACCAGAAGCGCCAGGACATCCCTGGATACACAAATCCCGCTGCCCGGGAATCCATCAGGCGCTGACATTCCAAAGGCCTGCCCGCAGTCATGGAAAACAAGGCATTCTAGTTGCTACCAGGATGCGCAGAAAAAACCTTTCTGCTGAGAAATGATCCCTTCGATCCAGAGAAAAACGAAGGGAAAAGGAACTCACTGGAAGCCTGGGAATGACTTTTCCAAATGCAGACGGAGAGGCAGGTGAGGCCGCGCTGGCGCGGCAGGGAGGAGTTGTCAGAGGGAGGTAAAACCATGGGAAGAGAGGGAATTGGAGATAAAACCATGGGAAAAGAGGGAATTGGAGCTAAAACCATGGGAAAAAGAGGGAATTGGAACCCTGTGCAGTCATTTCTCCACAGCTGTGGGACACAAAGGCTCAGAGAGACATTTCCCAGCAAGCCACATCCAAGGGAATCACGGATAACGGGAAAAAGGAAAACAAAGTGATTTTCAAGATGGGTCCAGAAGGGGAACGTAGAGCTGAAAAACTGGGATGGGTTTGGGCAAGAACATCCATGGGAGGATGGGGAAAAGATCCTGTTTAGGAGGAGAGAAGGCTTTATTCCCAAGGTTTTGCTGGAGAGATCCATTCCCAGGGCTCCCAGCTCTCCCACTGAGCTGATGGGGGCACCGAGCCCTGTCCTGATGTCCCGGGAGGTGAGGAATGGCTCCATCCCAGCTCCATCCCAGCTCCATCCCGGCTCCATCCCAGCTGTGTCCCTGCTCCATCCCTGCTGTATTTTCTCCCCAGCACCACCAACAAACCAGACCGGGTGTGACTGTGGGTTTGCTGCCTGCAGAGCTTTGCCAGCTCCTGCCAGCTGGAAGTTGGGTCTCTGTTGGATTTAATGACATGTTGTAACCAACGGATTTTATAATTAATTATTATTATCAACAAACCCCCCACAAAAGTTACCCATTTCAGACAAAGGAGACTGATTCGATGGGAGATTTTTTGATAGGTATTTAGTAATTTTTTTTTCTTTAAAAGACAATTGAATTCCCAGAGGAAAGGGAAAAGTGTTTAAAATCCAAACAAACAGGCTTTCTGTCAAAAATCACGGCTTCCAAAGGGGCAAAGGGCTCAGGATCCATCTGCTGAGGGGCCTTGCCAGCAGCCCTGCCTGAGTAAGGGATCTCTGGGAAAAGCTGAGCTCAATCAGAGCCCTATGTGTTGTTTTCCCCCTTGCACAGATGTTCTCTCCATCATTTACTCCTTGTTTCATCNACCCAGCTCCATGCTGGCTCCATCCCAGGCTCATCCCAGCTCCATCCCAGGGTCCATGCTGGCTCCATCCCTGCTCCATCCCAGGCTCCACCCCAGCTCCATCCCAGGCTGATCCCAGCTCCATCCCAGCTCCATCCCAGCTCCATCCCAGGCCATCCCAAAGGTCCGTTTGTCCTCCCAGGCAGTGGGACATTCTTTAGAATGGAATGATGGGAAGAACATCCCAACGGATGCCCACGGGTGTCCGACAGATCCCCAAAGGAATCCCCTTCCGGGGGACTGACCCTTGGTAAGGAGGGAGCTCCTGGGAATGGGCAGAAAGGATTTGATGTCCTTTCCCAGCAAAGGGCAGAGGGAAGGAATCAGATCCCAGTCCCAGCAGAGGGGGATGCGAGCCCAGCCTTTAGGGCATCCTCTTCCCGCGTTATCCACATCCCAGTGCTCCAAAACACTGGGAGAAGGCACAAACCCCAGAGCCGGGGATGCCAAAGGGGGTTTGGGTCGCCCCCACCTGTCCATAAGCAAAGCTCTCCCAAAAACGAGCAAAATCCAGGAGGGGAAACCCCTGGAGAGGAGGAGCTTTGGCATCTGCTCGCTGCCCGAGGATCGCGGGTCCCGGGACAGATCCCTGTTTGTTTGTGCGGTCGGGAACGCGGCTCAGCCGATGTCAGGCATGGAAAACCTCATCCCTCCCTGCCAGCGCTGGCTCCGCTGTCCCCGCGGAGCCGAGGGATGGGAATGGAGCCGCGGGAAGCAGAGCCAGGGATGTTGTCAGGGCCGTGTTTACATGGAGAGGGTTTTCCAAGGCTGAGATTCCCGCTGGGATTTGCCGGGCAGCGCTGCCAGGGAAGGCAGGAGAGCTCTCCCTGCGGCAGCTCCGGGGCTGCCTGAGCCTCTCCGCTTCCCTGCCGGCTGCTGCTCCCGATCCCGACTGATCCCGGTCCCAGGCACCACCCGAGGGCGGGTGAATCCCGTTCCCAGCATTCATGGGAATTTTCTTTCCAAACCAGGAGCCCAACTCCAATAATCCGGCACTGCCGCAGCTGCTCGGAACACACAACATTCCCACCGCATCCATCGCTCCCAGCGCATCCATCCGCTCCCAGCGCATCCGTCCCTCCCTTCCCATCCCGCTCTCGCCACTGGGCACGCCCAGCTCTCTCCAATCTATTTTATGGGATGGCACCAAACATTCCCAGTGGCTCACAATTCCCAGCCTTTTCTTCCACCCTTCAACTCCAGTTAAACGCTGGCAGCACTGGCAGAGGAGCACTCGGCTCCGTGTTTAATTCCCTGTGGGATATTCCCATTTTCTCCTGGTTTGTGCCATCAGCTCCTCCCTGGAATGGCCCATTGGTGCCAGGATTTGTGGGAATGGGGAGGACTCCTCAGAGCTGCCATAAATCCATAAAAATCCCCCCCCACTCCCAGTTCAGCTCCCTTGGGTGGGTGTTCAACAGGAAACACAGGCCCAAAATTCCAGCAGCAAATGGATCAACTCCAGCGGAGAAGCTCCAAATATTTGGGAATGATGTTGGTCCCTAAACCGTGGGAAGTGCAGCCTGATTCCATCAATCCCTGGTTCCCTCCACACACAACCAGGGGATGCAGGGCAGGAGCTGGGGCTCGCTGGAATTCATGGGTTGTTAGGAACACCACCTGGATATTCCCATCTCCCATGGGAACACAAAGGAACCCAGGAACTCCAGATCCCAAAGCTCCGTTTGGCAGAACATGAGGGATTATTGGAATTACTGGGGTTGGAAAAGCCCTCCAAGGTCACCGAGTCCAACCTGGGACCAGGGGACACCACCGGGGATCACTGCAGAGGACACATCCTCTGGTTTTCCTGGATTTGGGAAGATTTTGGGGCAAGAGTGGGGCTTCCTTTAACAGAAAGTTTCTCCTCTTATAAAAATCCATAAAGATCAATTAAAAATCAAATAAAAAATCCATAAAAATCCATTTAAAGTCTATAAAAATAAATAAAAAATCCATTACAAATCCATAAAAATCCATTTAAAAATCCATACAAATCCATACAAATCCATAAAAATCCACGCCCCAGCACAAAGCTGAGGTCACCTGGAATGTGCAAAGGGGTGGCCTGAGGTCACTGGCCAGGGCCACCTCAGGCTGATGCCCCCACGCGGGGCTGGCCGAGGTCACACGAGGCCACAGGCACCTGGAGGAGCCCTCGGGAAGCAGCAGATGGAGCGGGAAGAGGAGCCAGGGAGGGTCGGGGGGTTCCATCCCGGCTCTGAGGCCACCGAGGCTCAGCCCAGCCCCGGAGCCTCGGGACAGGAGCCAGGAACGGCTCCCGGGCCGGGATTCGTTTGGATCCTAATTACAATCTGTGCTCCCGCTCCCTCCCCACTGATCCCGGTAATTAATTCCTGTCCGTTCCCTCTGCTGAGCTCCGCGCCCGGCTCGGGGACTGACAACATTCCTGCATCCCGAAACTCCCGAGTGTCCCAGAGCAGCCCCGGATCCCCTCAGTGCCACGGAGCCTTGGGAAAAGGGGGATAAAACACCTGGAGCTGGAATGTCCGTGTCAATCCCAAACCCTCCGGCTGCGCAGGGATACCCTGCACCGCGGGAATGCTCCAGAAAATAGGGATTGAGCATCTCCCACGTGTCTTAAACCCACCCAGCAGCATCCCAGATCCAAAGGGGCTGGGAAACACCGGGAGCTGGGCTGTCCTGGCCATCCAGGCTCCTCAGCCCCAGATTCCAGCCCCTCCCCAGCCTCTGGACACTGGGATCCTGTGGGAAGCTCCAGCCGTTTGCTCCCTGCTGTAAAATCATTTCCATGGCTGGAGTTCTGAGGCCATTCCCTGGAATTCCCGGCCCTTCCACAGGCACAGGAGGAGGCGCCAGCCCCGTGGGAAGGACAAACAGCTCCAGACATTCATTTCCAGAGGGACAACTCCAGCTCCTGCCTCCCAGGGAGGAAAAGCAGCTCCCTTGTCCTCAGGCAGGGAGAGAAGCACTGAAAATCCACCGGGAACGGCCACCGGAAACATGGACTGGAAACATGGATTGGAACCAGCCACATCCACTGGAAATGTCCTCTGGAAATGGCCACATCCATAGGAAACCTCCTCTGGAAACAGCCACATCCACAGAAAACATCCTCTGGAAACAGCCACATCCACTGGAAAGATCCGGATCCACCGCAAGCACCCCCTGAGATTCCCACAGTGGATTCCCTTCCCTGCAGCCGCTGAGGCCCAAAGCCTGGGAAGTTTTCCCTGCTCACATCCCTGAGTGCCTCAGCTCCTGCCTGGAGTGAAATATTTGGGAATCAGGGAAAGCTCAGCCAAGGGCCAGCCTGGCCACCGGGGTCACTCTGAGTGACCGCAGCCATGGGGTCAGTGATGGTTCCGTGCCCTTTCCAAGGGATTTGCTGGAATGACCCAGCCAGAACTCTGGGATCTCCTCCCAGGCTCTTCAATTCCCTCTACAACTCCCTTGTCAATTCCAGAACATTTCCAAGTCCTGACGATCCCAGGAGCTCCTCGGCATTAACGGCTCCCTGATCCCGCTCTCCCTGATGCCGCTCTCCCTGATCCCGCTCTCCCTGATCCCGCTCTCCTGATCCCGCTCTCCCTGATCCTGCTCTCCCTGATCCCGCTCTCCCTGATCCCACTCTCCTGATCCCACTCTCCTGATCCCGTTATCCCTGATCCCGCTCTCCCTGATCCCACTCTCCTGATCCCACTCTCCTGATCCCNATCCCGCTCTCCCTGATCCTGCTCTCCTGATACCGCTCTCCCTGATCCCGCTCTCCCTGATCCCGCTCTCCTGATCCCGCTCTCCTGATCCTGCTCTCCTGATACCGCTCTCCTGATCCCGCTCTCCTGATATCGCTCTCCTGATATCGCTCTCCTGATCCTGCTCTCCTGATATCGCTCTCCTGATCCCACTCTCCTGATCCTGCTCATCCCCGGGAAAGCGGATTTGGGCTTGAGGACCCACAGGTTTAAGAAGTCTTTTCCTAATCCTCAGATAAATCCAGGGAATCTGCACCCATGGGATCCAAGAGTTCATTTTTTCAAGGCCAAGGCCCAGCTCGGTTCCCTCCCCTTCCCCCTGGCCTGGGACTTCCCTGTGGCTCTTCCATGGCTTTGGTGGCCATAAAAACCAATTCCTTTATCCCAAACAAGGACTAGAAGGAAGAAAAACATGGAAAATCCCCCTGGAGAAGGTTTCCAGATGTTTTGTAACTCTCCCAGAGCGATGGGGGTTAATCCCAGTTAATCCTAATTAATGCTGCCAGGTCCCACAGACGCTGCAGGGACACAGAATTCCCTTCGTCCTGCACCTCGGGATGAGCCGGATTCACCCCAATTCCAGAGCTGCACTGACGCCAAGTTAAAGCTCCAAATTAACTCCCTCAGGGGTCTGACGCTCTTCCCTAATTCCAAGAAAAACCTGTGGCTCTGAGATTCCCTCCTGGAATGCCCCAGGAGCAGCGCTTGGCTTTGAGCAGATGTTGCAGATTTTAGTTTAAAACCAACAAAAACCCCCCCAATTCCCTGGTGGGTGTTCCGACCTTCCCTGAGGAAGCAGCTGGAATTTGGGGCTCCCTTTGGTGCCCAGGATGCTCCGATCCCAGTGCCTGGATCCCTTCCCAGGGCTGTGGGAATGAGGGAGCCTCAGCCCCTCCAGCTTTTCCTGCTGCCTGGTTTTTGGGGAGCCCCGGGAATGTAACCCACATCCGGTGTGATCCCGCCCTGCCCCGGAACTGGGAACAACCCAGTGAATTCCCAGCACAATCCCTGGATCCTGCTGCATCCACGGCTGATTCCTCTGGAAGGGATTTCTGCGGATCTGACCACGGGATTGCCTCGGCAGCAACACCGAGCACGGAAAAACCGCCCTGGTTGTTCTGGCTGCAGAGTCCAGGGAATTCTGTGCAGGGAATTGCCATTTCTGGGATGCAGGGGTGCCCGGGGAGGCAGGAAAATCCTGCCTGGAGCCAGCCAGGCCCAGAGCAGAGCTCTGATAAAGCTCAAACTGCTCCTGGAGCTCAGGAACAAGAAATGAGGCAAGATCTGAAACAGCTCTGCTCCTGCTCCATGGGCTGTCCCACAGCGCCGGGATACTGGGAACAAATCCTTCCCCGGGAGCGGGGGGAGGGGCTGGGATTCCCAGAGCAGCTGTGGCTGCCCCTGGATCCCTGGCAGTGCCCCAGGCCAGGCTGGCCGGGGCTGGGAGCAGCCTGGGACAGTGGGAGGTGTCCCTGCCAGGGCAGGGGTGGCACTGGGTGGGATTTGAGGTCCTTCCCACCCAAACCATTCCAGAGTTACAATTCCCAAAGGGCTCTGGAGCTGATTTCCCTGCAGGCCTTGTGCGTAACCCCAAGTTCAAGCTCCCAAATTCCCATTCCACACTGCTGTCCCGGTGCTGAGCACACAAACCTCGCCCTGCTCAGCCAAGGGACAAATGGACCCTTCCGGGATTAGTGCCTGGGATGAGCAGTGTTCCCTGTTTCCCCCCCGATTCCATACAACACCTCCAGAACAGTCCTGAGCCCAGGGACCGAGCGGCTCCTCTGTCCCCACTGTCCCCACACACACAGGGCCTTCTCCAGGGATTTCCAGGGACGTTCCCCTGGCCAAATTCCAGGTATTCATCCCAGCACTTCACAGCCAGACTCCAATCCTTTCCCACCAGGCAAACCCCTCCCCCAGTTTTGGTTCTTTTTCCTTTTTCCCTGAGGCAGCTCCCACCCGGGGCAGGGCTGAGAGCAGAACTTCAGTCCCTGGAAAGAGCAGATTCCTGGAATATCCTGGGCTGGGAGGGACCCCCAGGATCACCCAGTGCCACCCTGGCCCTGCCCAGACCCCCCACAGCCCCACCCTGGGCACCCCTGGCAGCGGTGCCCAAACGCTCCTGGAGCTCTGGCAGCCTCGGGGCCGGGCCCATTCCCTGGGGAGCCTGGGCAGTGCCCAGCACCTCTGGGGGAAGAGCCTTTCCCTGAGCTCCATCCCAAATCCCCCTGGAACAGCTCCAGCCGCTCCCTGGGTCCTGACCCTGCTCACCGGGAGCAGAGATCGGAGCTGGATGAGCCTCCCCCGCGTCTCCCCTGAGGAATTGGATCCCACTGACAAAACCCCTCTTGTGTCCCCCTGAAATATCCAACCTGAGCCTAAAGCCCCAAAATTCCCATTCATCTCCATCCTCTGCCCCAGACCCCCCCGGGACCTTGGGGATGTCCCTTTGTCCCCAGAGCCGTGAATCCCGGGATCACCCAGCTCCAGCTGTGGCTCGGAGCTTCCCATTCCCATCTGGCACCGGCCAAAAGCTCTAATCCCAAATCCCTTCTCAAGGGATGCTAAAAATAGCCCAGCCCTGATCCCTGCCCAGAGCTGTTCCCACACACCAGCGATGTTTGGGATGCTGCTCTTCCCCTGCATCCCAGCCCGGACCAGAACCCAGGGAGTGACCACCCCCACACCCAGGGAGGTTTGTAGGGAATAAATCCATCCCTGCCCTCCCTGGAGGAAAAGGAGAGGGTGGGAAAGGTTGGATGGGATGGAAGGAGCCAGGAGTCGTGGCTGCTCCAAGGTCCTGCTGCAGGCTGGGACAGGGAATGGGATCATGGAGCAGGACAGGGCTGGGACAGGGAATGGGATCATGGAGCAGGACAGGGCTGGGACAGGGAACGGGATCATGGATCAGGACAGGGATGGGAAAGAGAATGGGATCATGGA
>VZRQ01003289.1:149667-171408 GCA_013397975.1 Machaerirhynchus nigripectus
GGGGGCTCGGGGCTTTCTGCTCTCCGTGGCGAAGCTGCTCCCAGCTCCCAGGGAACGAGTGGGAAGGCGAGAACCGCGTTCATGGCAGCATCGCCCCCGCCCCTCGCTGCCCCTGTGCCCCTCACCCCGAGCCTGCGGAGCCCTTTGGGTTCGGGGGCTCCTCCTGCCCTGCATCGGACACCCCAAAAGCCCCTTTCCCCCGGCACCCTGCGCGACGGGAATAACTCGGGGTGCGGATTGGCGTCTCCTCGGGATTGCTGAGCTCGGATCTCTGGGAGCGGCTGCCGCTGTCTTCATTTTGCTTTCAAACTGTACCGAGAAACATTCCCCTAATTGTGTCCAATTAAGCTGTAAGTGCCGGTAACTGCTCCGAATCCCCTCTGATATTTTTTTTTTTCCCTCGGAATTAATTTTCCCTGTGCATTTGGAGCCGTATATTTTTACCCAATAGATGGAGTCGTTACAGCCTGGTTCTCTCTCAGCCTCTCGCCCAGAGTTGCTTTTTTATGGTGGCAAAGCTGCGAACGTGCAGCAGCCCAAAATCCCACTCCGTGTCCTGGAAACACGGGGGGAAATGGGATCGAGGGGCTGAGCCTGTGCCCTGCAGGGCCGGGGCGGCGGCAGCAGCACAAACACGGAGTGGGCTCGGCTCGGCGCCCTCAGATAACTCGGGCGGTTTTCCAGAGCTCGTGCCCGTGCTCGGGAGAATTTCCCCATTTTTTAGCACTGCTCAGAAGCAGCAAATCCTTCCCAACCCCAGCATAGGCCGTGACCTGTCCTAACCGAGCGGGAAAGGGCCAGCAGCTCCCGTATCCATTCCGGCGGGATCTCCGGCAGCTCCAGGGAGCCTCTCCTGCCGTTTTCCAGCGGATCCCGGCTCGTTTTTCCCCGCCGCCTGTTGAAGGCAGTGGGAGTTTTTACCCTTGGCTCCCTCTCAGGATAATCAGCATCCCCAGTGCTTCACCACCGGGCGGGCTGGGGCTCTTTTATCCATGATTTATTGCCACAAACCCAAGGAAATAAAAGGCGCCCGACCATAAACATCCTCCCGAATTCCTCCCTGTCCAAGCGCATCCCAACCCCGGCACGGCCGGGCCGGGCTCCCTGGCGGTGCCCGGCTGGGAGAGCCCAGCCCAGCCCAGCCCAGCCCTGCTCTGTGGCCTCTTCCTCCCGTTCAGCTCTTCCCCTTCTCCAAAAGGTTTTTCACTCTGCTTTTTGGGCAGGGGCAGGAGGGTGAAGGAAGGAGCAGCAGGTTTGCCTGGGAAACGGCTCCTTCCTTAAATCCACTCCAAGGGATCCACACAAATCTCCCGATTTATTGGAGGGAAGAACTTCTCTTAATAAACTGCTGGCAAAGGGCAGTGGGATGTCCGAGGCCACTGGAGCTGCGATCCCAAAGGCTCCCCATGGGAACACTCCAAACCAAACCAAACCTGGCCACGAATTCCAAGGTATCCCCAGCCTTTGGAAATCCTCTCTGTGTTTTCTACTTGGGAAGCAGCTCGTTCCCTCCTTCCCTGCATCCGAGCCCTGGGTAATTCCTCATGCACCCAGAGTGGCTCAAAAGCTAATTGGGCCTAATTAAGCCCAATAAGAAATAATAGAGCTGATCAATAAATATTGCTAATTAACCAACAAGTCACTTGAACATTATCCCTTGGGCTGGGTGAGTCTCCTGCTTCTGGTGCAGAATGGATTTGGGATTCCGTAGTTTGGAATACTTGACAAATTCAGGGAATTATTGTGGGGGAATTCCACCATTCCCCCCCAAAACATCCCCTGAGTGCCCCGAGAGGGGACAGGAAGACAAAGACTCAGAAGTTGTTCCAACCAAAACTTTGGCTTCTTATGAAACTTCATTTCCACCTCAAACAACGACTCAGGTGAAGACAAAGAGGATGAAAGAAAAGCTTGAAACCCCTGGAAGGGAATCATAAACTTTGTGCTGCTGGATATTATTATTATTATTATTATTATTATTATTATTACTGCTATTATTTCATCCTGGGAGGGAGTAAAAGGGGGGAGGATCCAACCCCAAACCCCTCTCTCCAGACTCACGGGGTGGCTGGAACCCCCCTTCCCTGGCCGCATTCCCCACCTGTGTCCGCTGGAGCATCCCGGGGGATTGATGGGATTTATTCCATCGCTGTCCCGAGCGGTGCCTGCCAGGTGAGGGGGCAGCAGAGTTATCCCTGCTTGGTGCCCCTGGGACTGGCCCCGGGCAGGGAGCAGCTCTGGGACATCATCTGCACTGCTGAGCTTTGGGGCACCTGAAGCAGGGGCAGGAATTACAGGGGTGGCATCAAATGGGGCACGATGGGTCTTGGATTTTGGGAAAGAATTCCTACCTGGGACAGTGGGGAGGGGCTGGGATGGAATTCCCAGAGCAGCTGTGGCTGCCCCTGGATCCCTGGCAGTGTCCAAGGCCAGGCTGGCCGGGGCTGGGAGCAGCCTGGGACAGTGGGAGGCGTCCCTGGGGGTGGCACTGGGTGGGTTTAAGGTCCCTTCCAACCCCAACCATTCCAGGATTCCAGGATCAACCTCCCAGCGTTGGATTCTGTGCTGCCACAGCCCCTGGAATACAAAGGTGGGGATTCTCAGCTCTCAGGAGCTCAAGGAGAATGAGGGAGAGGCCCCAGGCAGGGGCTCGGGTCCCTTTGGGCTGGGAATGGGATCCCTTTTCCAGCACAGGGACAGCTCCGGGGACAGGAGCAGAGCCTGGCACTGCCGGGCACAGCTGGGCACAGCTGGGTGTGCCCGTCCTGCAGAGCCCTGCCAGGGCTGCGCTGGGCTTGGGGACCCCACAGCCCCTGGGACAGGTGTGACCCCACAGCCCCGGGGACAGGTGTGACCCCGCTGCCCCTGGGATGGGTGTGACCCCACAGCCCCTCGGGACAGGTGTGACCCCACAGCCCCTAAGGACAGGTGTGACCCCACAGCTCCCTAAGGACAGGTGTGACCCCACACTCCAGGGGGTTGAGCCAAGAACTGTTCTGCAACCCCCAAACCTTTCGGAAAAATTCCCTGCTCTGCCCAAGCCCCCAGGAACGATTCCTGCTGCAGCCAGAAAGCCCCGGAACAACTGGAAGTTGGGGTTTCCATGGAAGCCACCACTCAGCCCTAATTCCAGCCCTAGTTCCAGCCCTGTGCCTCAGATCCCAGAGGATGTGACCATCCCACCCGGGGCAGCAGAGCTTTGGGGAGCCCCCAGAAGCATCCCACGGGGGTTGTGGTTGTTTTCCTCGGGGTTGTTTTATTTTCCATGCAAATAAATGAAATAAATGCTTTGGCTTCCCACTGGGAATTTCTCCCAAGGAACTGCGGGAATTTCGGGGGCTGCAGTGGTTTGGGGCTGTTCGTTTCGAATGCAGGAGGTGAAATATTCCATCCATGCCAAAATACTGGGAGCACATAAATCATGCCAGGGTTTCTGGATCTGCTGCTTCAGCCCGGCAGCACCAGAGGAGCAAAAACATTTGGATTTCACAACCCTGCTCCAAAAAAAAAAAAACTTTGGGTATCTCATTTCCAGGGCCTTGTGCCTGTTTTAAGGAGAAAGCCCGGGAGAGATCAGACACGTGCCCGAGGGAGCCGAGGTGTTGCTGCTCCCCTGGGAATTGCAGCGGGAATCGCAGCGTGGGGAGGGCAGACAAAGTGGGATTTCCCAGGGCTGCATGGAAGGATTGGTTGGGAAGATTTCAGCAGGAGCCAGAGCCTGGCTGGGCTGGGGACCCTGCCCTGGGGGATGCCCCAGCCCCGCACATCCCACAGGATTTAATCCTCCTTCATCCCGGTTTTTGGAGGGGACACGTGGCCGATCCCGGGGCTGCATTTGGGGATCAGCTGTGGATGCAAGGCCCTGTTCCATGCCAACACACGGCAGGGCTGTCACGTGGCCCTTAATTAGCAGGGTCTGCTTTAATTGGCATTTCCTGGCAGAGCCATTATTCCCGGCCTTCCTTAAAGGAACAAAATGCTAATCCATAAATAAATGTGTTTGTAGGGACGGATATTTAAATATCTCCTGCTTTTCCTTCTGCAGGTAGGGAGGAGGAAGGATTTGGGTCTATTTTAAGCTCTCAGCTGGC
This sequence comes from Machaerirhynchus nigripectus, assembly GCA_013397975.1. Classification (NCBI taxonomy): domain Eukaryota; kingdom Metazoa; phylum Chordata; class Aves; order Passeriformes; family Dicruridae; genus Machaerirhynchus; species Machaerirhynchus nigripectus. The sequence goes on from VZRQ01003289.1 coordinate 153,759, forward strand.
ATCCTCCCAATTATCTCCTTTCCCCCCTGTTTTCCATTTCGCTGCCGAAGAAAAGAGGGGAGGGAACAAAACAAATGAAAAACCTCTGGATTTGGGAAGGACGGATTTGAACAGGAATTCTTTGGAGCAAATTAAGCAGCCAAGTTCTCGTGGCCTCTTCCTATCAAAGTGCTTTGCTGCCCTCAGGAATGGGCATCCTGGACCTGCCAATTCCCTGGAATTGGGCACAGCCCAGCTCCCGCCCCAGTGCTGTCCGTGGATTTTGGTGGCCCCAGGGCTGGTCAGGAGCGTCCCCTCCATCCCTGGGGGGCCCCAAACCTCCATCCAGGGGTTACAAAAAAGTCATGGAATGGTTTGGGTGGGAAGGGACCCCAAAGCCCCTCCAGTGCCACCCCTGCCATGGCAGGGACCCCTCCCACTGTCCCAGGCTGCTCCCAGCCCCAGAGTCCAGCCTGGCCTGGGGCACTGCCAGGGATCCAGGGGCAGCCACAGCTGCTCTGGGAATTCCATCCCAGCCCCTCCCCACCCTCCCAGGGAACAATTCCTTCCCAAATCCCATCCATCCCCTCTGGCAGAGGGATCCATGCCCTCCATCCCATGGGACAGTGAGGGGACACAGCCAGGTGTGGTGCTTGGTGCCAGTCCCTGAGTTTGGGGTACTGCTCCCACTCCCTGCTGGAATGATCCCGGATCCAGGCAGCCCCAGGGAAAGCACAGCCAGGGGAAAAGGGGAAAGAACAGCTTTAAAAGGAGCCCTGAACGTGTAGGGAAGGGGAATCTGTGGGACACATCCAGGGGCTGGGGAATGATCCCATCCTCAGGAGGACAAGGATGATTGGAATATTGAATATTGAATATCGAATATTGAATGTGGAACATGGAATATCAAATATTGAATATTGAATATTGAATATCGACTATTGACTATTGACTATTGACTATTGAATACCGAATATTGACTACTGAATATCACCCATTTTCTGGCTCTCAGACACACAGACAATTATTCCAGTTTTCTCCCTGAACCTCTGAAGTTCGGAGCCTTGGGCCTTCTCTGCTCCCGTTTCCTTTCCTTTTCCTTTTCCCCAGCTCCTGAAGGGCTGGAATTCGCTGGGAGCCCCTGGCTGGGGGAGCCCTGGTTCGGCTGCTGAGGGGCTGCGGGGAGGGAGCAGCGGCGCTGCTGCTCCTGCTTCCCTCGGGACTTTGGGCACGCTCCGAGGCTTTCCCTGCTCCGAGGCTTTCCCTGCTCCGTGTGGGCACCACTGGAGATGTCCTGTCCTCAGTAAAAGGGAATCTCAGGAAGGGGAAACATCCTGAGCTCATTTCGCTGTTCAGACCTGGCTCGTTCAGGGCTTTGGTCCTGAGCTGGGGATGGGAGCTGATCCATGTGGGATTGGGCACCTCCTACAGCTCTGTGTGGGATTGGGCATCGCCTTCCTTTAGGATTAGACATCACCTACAGCTTCTTTTGGGATTAGGCATCACCTACAGCTTCATTTAGGGTTAGACAGGACCTACGCCTTGTCCGGGATTAGGGATCACCTCTGGATCTGGCACTGGGAGGTGCCGGGGGGAGATGGGGGAGGGAGCTCCCAGCCTCCCTGTCTTGGGGGGATCATTCTGGAAACCCCATGGGAACAAGCCTGGAGTGGGCTGGAGGCTCCTCTGCACCTCCCCTGACCCCGCAGCTCACGTTCCCAGGAGGAACAGCACCTGGAAAAGAGGAGCCTGGAGCTTCCCAGGGGACAGGTGCCCGTGGGTCACCCTGGGACACCTGGGAGGGTCCTGCTGGATATTCCATGTCCCACCCTGTGCCTGGAGAGACAATTCCCTGCTAATCCCCCCCTTCCTGAACCCTTTTCCCTCCTGTTAAATTCACTGGCCCTGGAAAATCCAGAGGAAAACTGCTCCTTGTTTGGATGCTGGAGAGGACGGACAATTCTCTCTCCCGGCGAGTTTGGCTTCCAGACCAAGTTTGGGGAGCAATTCCTTGAGTTAACGTTTATTCCTTGCCTTTCCAAGGACTTTGAAGGCTTTGAAGTGGGGAAATGAGGTTTCAGATCCTGAAGGGTAAAAGGGAACGGTCACCCCCACATCAGCCTCCGATCCCACAGCACCAGGACCATGTCTGGAGATTCCTTTATTCCCTGAATCTGCTGGAAAACAAATATGGAACTCCCTGGGCCAGTCTGGAGTCTCCCCATGGAGTTTTGGGCTGGAATTTTTGGGATTGAACAGCCCTGGAGTGGTCCCTGGATCAGCCCCCGGAGCTGCCACTGAAACCTCCCCATTCCCAAATCCATTTGTTCCTGGGATCTGTGGCACAGGAACTGCAGGGAAATTTGCTGCTGCAAAAATTCCCATTTCGGGGTTGGAGTAATGGGCTCCGTGTGGGGAATCATGGAATGGTTTGGGTGTTCCAAGCCCCGGGACACCTCCCACCATCCCAGGGTGCTCCAAGCCCCGTCCTCAGCCTGGGCCTGCCAGGGAAGGAGGAGCAGGGGTGGAGATGATTCCAGCAGTAAGGTCACCTGGAGCTGGGGGCTCTGGGGACAGGGGGCTTTGGGAAGGTCCCTGTGCCACGTTCCCATTCCGGCTCATCCCTGCTCCCGCTCCGGAGGCTGCGGCCGAGCGCAGGGGTCACCTTGGAGGAATCAATAAATGCAATTACTGTAAAAATCCCCGGAGCACCTGCGGGACGGGGCTGGAAGCACAAACAGCTCTGACCTGACCCTGCTCCCCGGGAAGGCTTGGGAGACTCCCAGACTCTGCAGAAATCCGGGAGATTTCAGTGCTCCTTCCCGAGGGAAGCAGCCCCTTTCTGCACGCGGCAAAACCTCCCCCTCTCCATCAAAAAAAGCTTCAATCCCTTCAAAGGATCAAATCTGACAGCCCCAAAGCTGCTCCAGCTCCTCACAGATTCCGTGGGAATGCTGCCAGCGATTCCAGCGATTCCAGCACGGGTTCACTCAGGCAATTCCCAGCGTGGAAATCCCAGGTGGCTGTGAACTCTCCACACACCAGCGGCTGCTGCAGGAGAGTTTGGGAATTTTTACCTCCTTCCTGTGGATTTCCAGGACTGGAGGCCCCAGGGCGGGTGCTGGAGGTGTGGCCCGCTGATATCCCTGTTATTCTGGCACAGGGAGTATCTGTGGGGATGCAGGGAAGCGGGATGGGCTGGCAGCAGAGGCAGGTAAGTGCCACCTGCGGAGCTGCCAAACCGAAAGGATCCAGAGAATTTTCCTTTGGCAGCCGAATGGTGACAGCAGTTGTGTGGGAAGATTAATGGAGAAAAGGTTGGATAAAATAGAAGCTCCATCCCGAAGTTCTTCAGCTGCTTTTTCGCAGTTATGTAATCGTCAGTGACATTGATTTTTATAAAAACCCCCAAACAACGCCGGGAAACTTGGAATGTTTCAGGCTGGATTCTGCTCCTGCTGCCAGTGGAGGGAATTCGGGCTTTTCTTGGATTTCAGGGCAGTTCCAGGCTGTTTTTTTCAGGGATGAGAAGCAGGATTTGGCTCTCAGTAGCCTCGGAATGCCACTGGAGCTGTGCAGGGAGGGGAGAAGGGGCTGAGCTGGCACAGCCAGGGATTGCCCGGGGCTGTGTCCGGCCAGAATTCCCCATGCAGGCTGCTCCTGGATAACCAGCAGCAGCACGGAGCGGGATCTCAGCCCAGTGACCCCGCGAGCTGTGACCCTCCCATGCGCCTCTGGCACCTGGGGAGCGCTGGGGATTCCTGGCTCCCATCCCGTGGATCCAGGCTTGGGGGCCAAGGGTAAAACCAGGGATGAGTTTCCAGTGGGAATGCTGGGATTTGGTCCAAGGCTGGACTCGGTGACCCTGGAGGTCTTTTCCAGCCTCAGTGATCCTGGGATGGCACCTGGAGGAGCAGCAGGAGATTCCCATTCCCAGTTCATGCAGGATCACCCCCAGCCCCCTGGGCTCACGGGGCTCTGCTCAATCCCTGCTGGATCTGACCCGGGGACACAGGGACAGGACACTGGGAAAAGATGGGAAAGGACCCCTCAGAGTGCCTCAGTTTCCCTGGATACAGCTGCAGGATTCCAGGCCCAGGCTGGGACAAGATCCAGGACCTTGCTCAGGTCAGTCCTGGCCTCTCTCCTGCCAGGATCCAGCCCCTGGAAGCTGTTCCCGCTCCCATTCCTGCCTTTAGGACTTTTTCATGGAATCGTGGAGTGGTTTGGGTTGGAAGGAACCTCAAAGCCCATCCAGTGCCAGCCCTGCCCTGGGCAGGGACAGCTCCCACTGTCCCAGGGTGCTCCAAGCCCCGTCCAGCCTGGCCTGGGGCACTGCCAGGGATCCAGGAATGGATCCAGCCATGGAATAACCCTTCCCACCCTCCCAGGGAAGAATTCCTTCCCAATATCCCATCGAAATCCACCCTTTTTAACCCTTTCCTTTAATGCCTCCCTGTATTCTCCAGCCTCTGGCTCTTCTAATGCCTGACAAGGAATTGTTTTATTATTCAAAATCCCTGCCTTTTTTCTTCCATGGAATCCCATGGGAAGGCAAAAGGAAGGGAGCTCCTGGATGGAGGAATTCCCTGGAGGAATGAAACTGCAGCTGGAAAAGGTTCCCCCTTCCAGGACTGGCTCTGCCTTGGCACAAGGATCTTGTCAGGATTGGTTTTTCTGAAGAGACATTCCCTGAGGGAATATCCCCAGTGTTTCTGCCAATGTTTGAATCCATTCTTTTCCCCCTCCGAGGAAAAGGGGTTTGCTCCGGGTGTAAGAGGCACAAGGATGACATTCCTGGTCCTTTTTGTTTCCTCTGTATCTCCCCCAAAACACTGGATACATTTATATTCAAAACTCCCCTCTCCCCCTCTCTCCTCCTTTTCCAGCCCTTGGATGTGGCTGGATGAGCACACGGAGCCTCCCTCAGCCGTGCCTAATGGGCTGGATGATTCTCCACGATTTTCTCCGAGATTTTTCCCTTCCCAGGGCTATTTCCTCTCTGGAGTCGATATTTTAAAACAATTTCCCTGGAGGTGGAAAAGCTCCCTGGAGAACTGGGAAAGCCTGACTGGAAATGCTCCCATCAAACCCCTCCTGATCCCTGCTCCCTCCTTTTGGGCAGCTCCCTCCCGCAGCAGTTTGAGGATTTTAGCAACTTCTCTGTGGTTTGTTTTTAATTTAGTCCTTAATTTTGGGAACAAGATGCTCCAAGGAAGGATTTGCTCCCATGCCCAGGTACCAGCTGTAAAATCTGGGAATGCAGGGAAGGATTCACTCCTGTGGTCCTGTCCCAGCTGTAAAATCTGGGAATGCAGGGAAGGATTCACTCCTGTGGTCCTGTCCCAGCTGTAAAATCTGGGAATGCAGGGAAGGATTCACTCCTGTGTTCCTGTACCCGGTGTAAAATCTGGGAATGCAGGGAAGGATTCACTCCTGTGTTCCTGTCCCAGCTGTAAAATCTGGGAATGCAGGGAAGGATTCACTCCTGTGTTCCTGTACCAGGTGTAAAATCTGGGAATGCAGGGAAGGATTCACTCCTGTGTTCCTGTCCCAGCTGTAAAATCTGGGAATGCAGGGAAGGATTCAATCCTGTGTTCCTGTCCCAGCTGTAAAATCTGGGAATGCAGGGAAGGATTCACTCCTGTGGTCCTGTCCCAGCTGTAAAATCTGGGAATGAACACATTCCCATCTCCCTTCCTCCCTTTGCCACCATCAATTCCCCGGTGCCAGGAGCTGATGGGAGTCAGGAGGCTCCAGATAAGCAGGAATCAGAGCTGGGAATCTGCCAGGTCATGGATCAGCCTCCAAAGCTCCCCCTCAATCCTCCCACACGAAGCAGGAGCGTTTATTTTCCCTATGGCTACTCCTCAGCCTCCGTGCAGCATCTCCTGCCTTCCCATTTATCCCAGGAAATGGGGACACGGTGGGTTTGTCACAGCTCTGGGATGAGACATTTCCACAGGGACACTGAAACTCCCTCAATCCCTTCCTCCCCGGGGTGTTTTCCATGACAGTGGGGTTCCTTTCCCCATTCACATCCCACTGTGCACCGATTCCCAAGGGAGCTGTTCCCAGGGTAATTGCATATAAATAATCAGGAATTCTGATTTATTTCCATCTGCTTTTCCGGATGCAGTCACGTGCTGCTCCTGGGGGGTAACTGGGAACACCCGATGCTGACCTGGGAAACAATGGGAGCAAGAATTCCAAATACTGATCTGGGAGCCGAGCTGAGGGGGAAGTGGCATGGGGAGCTCTTCCTGGGACAGCTGGAATTGTTCTCCACGAGGGCCTGAGCAGCTCTGGGGCTGGAAATCGGTGCTGGGATGTCCCAATCCCTTGGGACCTTGCAGTTCCTCAGGGCTACAAATTGTGGGATCCCAGCCTGGTTTGGGTGGGAAGGGGCCTTAAGGATCCAGGATCCTGCCATGGCAGGGACACCTCCCACTGTCCCAGGCTGCTCCCAGCCCCGTCCAGCCTGGCCTGGGGCACTGCCAGGGATCCAGGGGCAGCCACAGCTGCTCTGGGAATTCCAGCCCAGCCCCTCCCCACCCTCCCAGCCAGGAATCCCTTCCCAATATCCACCCTAAATCTCCCCTCTTTCAGTCTGAGCCCATCCCCTCTTGTCCTTTCCCTCTCTGCTCATGGAAAAGTCACTTTTCTGTGTTTTTTAAGCCCTTGAAGTCCTGAAAGGCCTCAGTGAGGTGCAGCCAGTCCTGCTCAGTTCATCCTCCCTTTGCCTCTCCGGGGACCTTCCCTGGATTTCCCGTTACTGCTCCTTGCTCAGCTAGAGGTGTGTTTGGACACCAGCTTTCCCAGTGCTGGGATCATCCTCTCTGCCCAGTACAAACCAGTACAGCCAGAGCATGGGGCGCTCCCCGAAATGGGAAAGGAACGAGCAGGGAGGGTTGGGAAGCAGAAGTGATGAGTGAGGTGAGGGTGGCACAGCCACCAGGGACCTCTGGCTGGGGCAGGGCCCGGGGGCTGCTCGGGGTCACAGAGCTTTTGGGAACAGCATTTATTCCCTGGCATCACTCCTGCCCTCCTCCCTAGGGATGGGTTTTACCAGAGGGAGGTGATGGGAGAGGGCAGAGGCTTGGTCTGGTTTCACCCAGCTCCTCTGGCAGCCTGACGTACAGCACATGGAGCAGGCGGGGTCCATTATGGAATCCTCGAATATCCTGGGCTGGAAGGGACCCCCAGGATCACCCGGTGCCACCCAGGCCCTGCCCAGACCCCCCCCAGCCCCACCCTGGGCATCCCTGGCAGCGGTGCCCAAACGCTCCTGGAGCTCTGGCAGCCTCGGGGCCGGGCCCATTCCCTGGGGAGCCTGGGCAGTGCCCAGCACCTCTGGGGGAAGAACCTTTCCCTGAGCTCCATCCCAAATCCCCCTGGAACAGCTCCAGCCGCTCCCTGTCCCTGGGTTAGCACCTGGCAATACCTGGCAGGGATGAGTTTCCCTGGCTCTGGGAAAGGCCCTCAGGCAGGAACAGCAGCCATGGCCAGGAACCCAAGGAGCTGCCTGGCCTTGGCGTGCCCGGGGCCGGCCTGGCCCACCCAGCAAAACCAGCTTGGGTCAAAACTGAGCAGCGGGGAGGCTCCCACAGAGGAGTTTCTCTCCAAACCCATCTTTGGTCAGCAGGAGCTGGGCTTTTAGGGCAGCTCCGGTTTTTTCCAGCCCCGTCCCCTCAGGACGTGCTGGGCTGCAGGGCAGAGAGCCGAGGGGCTGCAGCCAGGCCGTGTGGTGAAATCATCGCCGAGAAAAGGCAGCGCCGGAGCAGCAGAGCAGCTCCAGCCCCTCCACCCCACGGAGATTGGTTTAATTCCGTGCTCAGTGCTCGAACTCAGCATTTCTGGGCCTCATTAAAATCAGGATTTCCTCCCCATTCTCTGCTGCCGGGCTGCACGAGGAGGCCGGGCCGGGCCGGGCCGAGTCAGCAGGGATTATTTCCAGAGAGCAGGAGCTGCTCCCAAAGCCGAGGTCAGGGCGAGTCCGGGCTCTCCGGGGGTGGCTGGCGCCGGGATAACGCCGGGATAATGCCGGGATAACGCCGGGGCAGCGCCTCGGGAGGCCGGAGCGGGAGGAACTGCCTGGAAAGGCCGCCGGGAACTCAGGGGTTCCCTCAGGAGTTACCGAGTAATTCACTGGGAGCTGCCGGGAGAGAGGAACGGTAGCTCAGGACCGACTCAGAAACCTTAAACTCCTTTAAAACCTTGAACTCCTTTAAAACCTTAAACGCCTTTGAAGCTTCAGCTGCCTCCTGGCTTTGCTCTGGACAGGAGAGGGGAGGGATCCAGCACAGGCCCCTCGGAGGGTCTGGGAGCAGCCAACTCCTGAGGGTCAGCCCTCGGAACAGAATTAAATCACATAATGATTAATAAATGTTATTAATAACCGTAAATCCCCTGGGCTGCAGCCTGTGCCAGAGGAGGGATTTGGAGATCGGGGTGTGGGCAGGTGGCCCTGGGACACCCCTGGCAGGACAGGGAGGGCCAGGGGAGCTCAGGCACAGCTGAAGCTCTGGGCCTGGGGGAGTTTTTTTACCTGAATTTTTGACCTGTGCCATCCCCAGGCTGCTGATATTTGCTGAAGTTCATCCAAGCTGAGCTATTTTAGACAAAACCGAGCCCAAAACCCAGCTCAGGAGGCAGCTGAGCCCAGCTCCCACCAACCCCACCCCCACATTTTGATAATATTGCTCTGCTTGGTTTTCATTTTGAAATCTGCCCTTTTTTTCCTTCCTGAGCGGCCACTGAGTTCATTTAAATGAAATAAAACTGATAAAATTCCGTCCTTCAGCTGGAACTTTGTGCTCTGGAAATGGGGAATGGGGCTCTGAACCACCTGTGAGCTCCAGAGCTGCCTGTGCGCTCCCTGCAGCAGCTGCTGGGGAGGGGAGCTGTCAGTCCAGCCCTTCCCTACGAGCCCCTCCAGTCGGATAAATGACATTTTTAGTGGGAAAGCTGAATCCAAACATCCTCAGTTGGCAGGGGCTGGAATTTCATTGCCAAATGCCACTTTTACTGTGGAAATTCTGTGTTCCAGGAGGGTTTTTCCAAAGGCCAGGCCTGCAGGGCCTGGGGCCTCTGGGGTGGGGGGCTTGGNACCTCAGGAAGTGTGGGAGAAGTGGGCTGAGCAGGTGCTGCCCAAAAGAAACCATTCTTCGGAATGAGAGCTGACAGATCATCCATCCCGGGATGGGATGATATGGGATGGGATGGGATGGGATGGGACGGGGGCTCTGCAATGGGGTGGGATGAGTTTAATTCTGTCTGGACTGACCAAAACCTGACATTATTGGGTAAATCCAGCCACACAAAGCCCCTGGGCTGGGTCTGCTGAGCTAAAATCCAGCAGGGAGTTCATGGAGCCATCCCAAATCCTGCTGCAGCCGGGCAGGGCTGGGGACTGGGAACTGCTGATGGTCCCAGCTGGGGCTGGGGGTGACAGTGACATTTTGGGGGGACAGCTCAGCGGGCAGGGCCTGAGTGTGGGAGGCTCATCCCAACTCTCCATCCACCACTGCTGGTCCCACCCCTCGGCACTGATCCCAAGGGGCCACAGCTGGAGCTCAAGGATTCCCCCTGGAGAGGAGGAATCGGCTCCTGACACCCCAGATCCCCCAGGAGCCGCTGGGATCATCCCTGTCTGGCTCTTCCCGGGCAGTTCCTCCCTTCCCAGGCACTCAGCACCATCCTGATCCACGGTGACTGATCCCAAATCTTTTTCCCAAGCTCAAGGGCATCTTTTGGCCACCTTGGAACAGCTTCCCAGAGCAGCTGTGGCTGCCCCTGCATCCCTGGCAGTGCCCCAGGCCAGGCTGGATGGGCCTGGGAGCAGCCTGGGACAGTGGGAGGTGTCCCTGCCCATGGCAGGGATTTAAGGTCCTCCCAACCCAAACATTCCATGATTCCAAGATTCCAAGGACAGCTGCTGGCAAAAGCCTGGGAGGGAGTGGCAGCGGGGATGTGGGAGAAACCCCCCAACCCTTGGGTGGCAAAGCCTGTGGGAGATGGAGACCTGGAGGCTCCAACAGCACCTCCCAAGGCTCTGGAACGGGGAAAACTGGGCACAGCCCCTTCATTTCCCTCTCTCATCATATTCCCAGGAATGTGACTCCAGGCAAGTTTGCCACTTGTATTCCCAGCAGAACTCCCTGGTGGTGAGAGGAGTGAGTGATGATTTCTGTTCTCTGGGCTTCCCCACTCACAACATTTCCACTTGGATGCCACTGGATCCTGGATCAGACATTTAGGATGCATTTCTGGATTAAACCCTGGAATGAGGCCGTTCCTGGCTCTGGTTAAAATGCAGCTCTGGCTGTTGCTGCTCCTCGAGTGCTCTGAGGGGATGAATCAGGGATTTGGGATGCTGGAATGAAAAATCAATGGAAAAAACCCCTCACAGGGAGGAAAAGCTCCAACTGGAGGGGGCTTGGAGCACCCTGGGACAGTGGGAGGTGTCCCTGCCCACGGCAGGGGTGGCACTGGGTGGGCTTTGAGGTCCCTCCCAACCCAAACCATTCCATGGTTCCCTGATTCTCTCATCTCCCATTATCCACTACACAGAATCAGGGAATCCCCTGAGCTGGGAAGGACCCCCAGGATCACCCAGCCCAACCCCCAGCCCTGCCCAGACCCCCCACAGCCCCACCCTGGGCACCCCTGGCAGCGCTGCCCAAACGCTCCTGGAGCTCTGGCAGCCTCGGGGCCGGGCCCATTCCCTGGGGAGCCTGGGCAGTGCCCAGCACCTCTGGGGGCAGAGCCTTTCCCTGAGCTCCATCCCAAATCCCCCTGGCCCAGCTCCAGCCGCTCCCTTGTGCTGTCCCTGTCCCAGGGACAAGGATGTCACCTCGTTATGGGGAATTTCCTCACGGTTGTGAAATGCTGGACACAACCCCTGTGAGAGCTGTGGGAAAACCCCAGGAGAAAAGGGATACTGAAATCGGCCAGAGAGAAACTCCCTGACACCGTTTTGGGCGCTAGAAAGCAGAAATTCCTTAGGACGGCATCAGGAGTTCCTGATCCCAACAAGAGCTGTCGGGGTTTTCCCTCTGCCAAACACCCAAGGCCTGAGAGCCAACCCTGAGAAAAGGCAGAGCCGGGGCAGCGAATCCTCCCCTTCCCTGAGCTGGGCTGTGCCCACCCGGACAGGCAGGGCTCCCGAAATCCGAGAAATCCCAGCAACTCCACCACACCTGCCGAGGGTTGAGGGCTGGAAGTGATGGATGGAGATCCAGCCTCCTCTTCCCTGCATCCAGAGCATTCCCTTGGCAGCTTCCAGGGAATTCCCTGGGTTTTCTTTAGCTCTGCACAGGAGCCCTGCCCAGGTTTGTGTTGAACAGCAGGAGCAGGATCCCAGTGCAGCTCCCAGGATCCCAGCAGGATCCCAGCAGGATCCCAGCAGGATCCCAGCAGGATCCCAGTGCAGCTCCCAGGATCCCAGCAGGATCCCATCAGGATCCCAGCAGGATGCCCATCAGGATTCCAGCAGGATCTCAGCAGGATCCCAGCAGGATCCCAGTGCAGCTCCCAGGATCCCAGCAGGATTCCAGCAGGATCCCAGTGCAGCTCCCAGGATCCCAGCAGGATCCCATCAGGATCCCAGCAGGATCCCAGCAGGATCCCAGCAGGATCCCAGGGGCACTCCCAGCTGTCGTGGCTGTGCTGCTCCCCCCAGCTCCAGGCTGTGCCGCTCTCCCGCTGCCCACGGGGGTTTTCCAGGGGATTTTCCAGGCGGAGCAGGACTCAGTGTCTGCACACTGTAATTACGTTTGGTTGTTGCCTTCTCCTTTGTTGTAATTCGCTCGCTAATTATCGTCACCGAGTTTTAACTCAGTTGTTCCCATTAATCTTAAATTAATTACCAGGGGCTCCAGACTCCTTTAACTCCAGGCTTGTTTTGCTTTTAATCACAGGTTTTGTGCTCCAGAAACAGCCCCGGAAAGTCTCTGGAGAGGGGCTTTGGGTAAGGGCTGGAGGGACAGGACACGGGGAAGGGATCCCACTGCCAGAGGGCAGGGATGGATGGGATATTGGGAAGGAATTCCTGGCTAGGAGAGGCTGGGCTGGAATTCCCAGAGCAGCTGTGGCTGCCCTGGATCCCTGGCAGTGTCCAAGGCCAGGCTGGAGCAGCCTGGGACAGTGGGAGGTGTCCCTGCCCATGGATGGCACTGGGTGATCCTTAAGGCCCCTTCCAGGCTGACCCATTCCATGGTTCTGGGATGGTGCTGGAAGAGCAGCTGGTCCTGAGGTGTCAGCGGCAGCAAACCCCACCCTTTAGTGGATTCCCAGGGCAGGGAATGTTCCCCAAGCCTCCAGGAGAAGCTTTTCCATCCCTGGTCAGCTGTCCTTGCCAATGTTCCTGGAGAAGGATTTCCGGGATCCCTGTTTCCCGGAGCTCCGAGGGTTTCAGGCCGGGTTGTTGCCCCTTCTTGTGTCTCACCTTTGGCTGAGCCTTCCCTCGGGAAAGGATTCCACCAAACCGGTGCCAATCCGAGGCTTTTCCCCAAAAATCCAGCTCTCCAGCCCTTCCCGGAGTCAGGGCCCTTTCCTGGAGGTGGCACCGGAGGCGGTGGCTGCCCCCGCCCCTGTGCCCAGCCGGCCACCGACAGCGGGGTGGCCTTTGGGGCCGGACAGGGATTGGCCCCCACAGCCCCCAGCTCCAGGGAGTGCGGGAGCCCCAGTGACCTCCCCGCCCCAGAGGAAATGGCCACGCCTTTATGAGGAAGTTTTGGCCTTTTCCAGATGTTAGGCAAGAACCTGGAGGGCTCCGGTTCCTCCGAGTCCAGCCAGGACCTTACAGCCACCACAAAATCCTTTCAAAATCATGTCACTGGATTTTTCCCAAAGCTGTCCGTGAACTGGGTGAAATATTGGATTTTTCCAGAGCTCTAGCCCTGCTTTGGTCACCCCCAGGTGTTTCAGTGCATTTGGAATTCAGGGTGGTGAGGATTTCATGGAAAATACTGCTGGAATCTGTCACATCCTGCAAAACTTCTGTTCCAGGGAATCCCCACCTCCCGCTGGAACGTCTGTGCCAGAGAAATGGCGACAAATTCTGCTCTCTCTGCTCTCAGGGCTGGGCTTTTGTACCTGGATCCTTCAAAATGCCAACAAAAGCCAGTGCTGGAGCTGGGATCCCACATTTCCCACAGGGTGGAGGCTCCCAGATGGGACAGGGAGAATCCTGAGGCCTGGATGTGCAGGGACAGACCTAAACCAGCTCCCACAGCCAGCTAAGGACAGAGGTACCAGAGAAACAGTGAGGCAGCTCTGGTCGCTAATAAATATAAAATATAAAATACAAAAACTATAAAAAATAGAAATATAAACTATGAAATATAAAATATGAAATAGAAAACCATGGAGTGCCCAAGGCTTGAAGGATATTGATTTATGTCTAGACTAAGCAGGAACACAAAAGGATTCAGGACAAGATGAGGCCTTGGCAAAGGGATAAATGGGTGCATTCAGAGCTCCGAGAAGGAACCAGCTGGGAAAGGTCCCTCCCCTCCTCCTCCTCCGGGTCACACAGGGAGCAGGGGGGCTTTGGTTTGCCCGCGTCTGCCGGATCCCTCTCCGGATCCCATCCCTGGGGGCTGATCCCAGACTGGTTTGCGGGATCCTGCCTGGAGGCTCTGCCAGGAGAACCCGGGGAACGGCTCTGGGGGGCCTCCACTCCCGGTTCGGCCCCAAGATGTTCCTTGGAGGAGCTCTCCAGGAGGAAGGGATGAGGTTTGAGGCCAAGAGAAGGGACAGAGGACCCCCCACAAATGGGGGTGACCCCCGGACGGTCGCAGCAGTGTCATTGTTTGTGGCTCCTGGGCGCGGGAGCTCAGCGTGGTCTGAGCCAAACAAGGATTCACTTCCACCCAGCCCTTCCCGAGGCTGAAATTCCAGCTGCAGCACAAAGGGCACAGGAATCACCTTTTCCTGCTCCTGCCCTCCTGCCCGTGAGGAATCTGAGCCGCCTGGATCCCTGCCAGGGCTCTTCTCACCCTCGGGGACACACGGACATCCCAAAATGTGCCCTGTGAGCAGCTGGCAACTCCCCAGGGAGCCAAATCCTCTGGCACGGTGTGGACAGTGCCGAGGAGCAGCTCCAGCCCCTCGGGGACAGTTCTGGCTCCCGGAGTTTGCTCTGCCGGACCTTCGGGGCGGTCGGTGCCGCTGCCCGGCGCCTGGGCTGTGCTGGTGGCGTCTCGGTGTCCCAGCGGTGGCAGTGCCCTTCCAGCCGTGGCGCCGGGAGCAAGGGCAGCATTTGGAGGTTCTCCCGTGGGATTGAGCTATTCGTCAATCCCATGGGATCAGTCTGGGCACTCCGAGCTTCCCCTCTGAGCTCCCCTGGGGCAGCACAGTCTGCTAAAATCCAACCTTTTGGGGTTCTTTGTCCCAAATCCCTGCCCTGCCACACCCAGGACCTGCAGGAGGGGCTGGAGCAGCCCCCGGCTGGGTCTGAAATATTCCCTGGACATCCAGGATGGAATCCCGCTCCCCAGCGAGGGCTCCTGGCTGCCCAAGGAGCACCAAGACCTCCCCGGAAGGCCCCAGGGGAAGGGAATCTCCCCCAGGCTCACAGGGAGAATTCCTGCTTTCCCTCCGGTCTGATCCATAAAGAAATGCAATTCCCAAAGCAGCCCTGGGAGCAGAGCCTGCAGGGAGGGGGTGACACGGGCAGGAAGGGAGAGGAGGAGGAGGAGGCCCTGCGAATATCAGAGCCAGGAACACAAAGCCGTGGGTACCGGACGGAGGTCGCGGGGTGCCTCTGCTGCGGAGGGATCACCCCCGAGCCCGCGGACACAGGGAGGAGGGGCCGGGGCCCGCGGAAATGGCTTTCCCTGAGACAGCAGCAGGGGAGGCTGCAGCTGCGGCTCCCCCGGCTGCACAGCCCCCGAGAAACGCCTCCTGCAATAAAACGCAGCCGCAGGGCTCTGAGCGCTGCTGGGTGTCCCGGCAGGCAGGGCCGGAGCGTTCCCGCACCAGGATGGGGAGAAATTCCTGCGAAAACCCATTCCTCACATCAGACGGATTCACTTTGTCTGGACACGGATCCACCCTGGAATTCCATTCTCCAGCTCTTGTGACAAAGGAATTTGAACATCCCAAAACTGTTGCCACTGCCCTTACCCAGCAGGCAGGGTCTCCGTGGCTCATCCTGGAGAGTTTCCAGCCTGGAATTAGGGCTGGAATTGGTCAGAGGAGAAGCCAATTTGTTGAGCCTGAGATGTTTAATTGCTCCAGAATGCCAGAATGGTTTGGGTTGGAAGGACCTTACGGATGATCCAGTGCCACCCCTGCCTTGGCAGGGACACCTCCCACTGTCCCAGGTTGCTCCCAGCCCCATCCAGCCTGGCCTGGGACACTGTCAGGGATCCAGGGGCAGCCACAGCTGCTCTGGGCACCCTGTGCCAGGGCCTGCCCACCCTGCCAGCCAGGAATTCCTTCCCAAATCCCATCCAATCCTTCCCTCCTTCAGCTCAAGGCCATCCCCCCTTGTCCTTTGTCCCTCACATTTTTTTCTGCCATATGAAAGCCCTGCAAACACGTGGGAATCTTTGGTGAAATTCCCACTCAGGACAGACAGAACTCCAGGGGCAGGAGCGGGACACAGCCCTGGAATAAAGTCAGTGATGAAATAAAATCAGGAAGGTTTTGGATCCTGTCACTGGGATGCAGCTGGAGCAAGCCCCGACTCCGGCAGGGAAGGGATCAGCCTCAGTTTCCTGCTGGAAGCTCAGGAGGAGCTGCTGGGACTCCCCTGATGGCTGAAGCCAGACTTGTTAAGCTCAAATTGAGAAAAAGAGGGAAAAGGAATATTTCCTTGGGAATTTCTGTCTATTATCCTCCACCATTCCCTGCGGGCTGGAAGAGAAGGCACCACTTCATCACCGGAGCCCAAATCTTCCCTGGGCTCCCTTTCTCCCTTCCCTCGGCCGGGAGAGGGGGGGTGCAGCAGGGGGAGTTTCCTTCTCCAGGGATTCCCCGGGTGCACAACCCCACCCCAGGGGCACACTCAGCTCTTCCTCCCCTCCCTCATCCCTCATCCTCCATTTATCCACCGATCAATGCTGAGGGTTTACGGGGAGGGTTTAGCTCAGGGCCTCGGTGGGAAATGGGATTTCTGGAGGCTGCTGAGGGGCAGCGGAACTGCTCCAGGGCCCTGACCCCATTCCATGTGGGAAGGGGGGGCTGAGGAATCCCATCAGGGGAGGTTGTTCCTCGTGGGAGAAGTTGTGTGTCCCAGCACGAGGCAGGAGTTGCACCAGCAGCTCCTTCAGGGAGAGCTGAGCTCCTGGCAAAGCGGAATGGCCTCCAAAGGGGAAGGAATGGGAATTTCCAGGGTGTGTTTGAACACCAGCACTGCCCTAAGACAGAGAAGCTTTGGATCTTTTATGTAGGAGAAGACCTGGAAGTTCCAGGCCAGTGTGTGGCTCTGAGCACCCCGTGGAGACCCTGAGACACCAGGGACCTCTCCAGAGCCAGGGAAATGCCTGGAAAACACTGCTGGATCCCACGGGGGTCCATCCCAAATGCTGGATCCCATTGCTGCTGCCGTGTGCAAGGAAATGGAATCACACCCCGGGATGTCTCCATCCCACCCCCTTCTCCTTCCCAAGGGACGGGATTCCCTGCTGCTGGTTCCTCCTGCCAGGGGGTGACCATGGGGAATTCCGGTGTGGCCTTGGGAGGACAGAACCCCTGGACTCTGAATTCCAGGGATCAGGGACAGGCTGAGCGTCCCCACATGGAAGGGTGGGAGAGGGAGCGGGAGGGGCTGCGATGGAGGGAAAAGGGTCCTCGGAAAGCAGAAACGGGCTTGGTTTGGAAGAGCAGGAGCGAAGCTGCCGTTTGCAAGGGGCAAAGCATCTCCAGGGAAAACCGGAGCTCATCCATACCTGGGAGTTCGGGAGCAGCAGGGAATGGGAAGATGGTTTAATAAGGAGCTGAGGAATGCTCAGTTAGGGATAAATCCCCCCCAAACATCTGCAGGGGATCCCGGTGTGGTGGAGCCAAGCACCGGGACCCAGCGTGGGCCGGACACCGCAGGGCTGGACTCCGGGAGCCTTCCGGAGCCCTTCCAGCTCTGCCTCATCTGGGATTCTGGGATTCTCCCGCTGACAACGCCAGAAATCAGCTCCCTCTGCCCCGGGCAGCGGCCGAACATGACAGAACCACCCTCAGGTGGGAATAAACATGAGCAAACCTCCAATTCCTGCCCATTCCTGAGCCCTGCAGGAGCTCTGCGGTCACCTCTGCACAACGCCGGCGTCGGGAGCTCGGGACAGAAGGGAAGAGCCGGAGGTGCCGTCCCGCCAGGGCTCCAGGGAGGGACGGATAGAGCCGACGGAATTCCAGAGGGGGAATGACGGAGGGTTTTGGGAATGCCTCCGCTGCTGCTCCTCTGCTCCTCGCAGTTCCTGGGGGCGTTCCTGCTTTGGGTCCTGGAGAAGACCAAAGCGGCCTCGGCTCTCCTGCAATTCCTGCAGCAGCAGCGGGAGCTGCTCGCTCCTGCAATTCCCGCTCCCTCCTGGAATTCCCGCTCCCCTCCCTGCAATTCCTGCTCCCTCCCTGCAATTCCCGCTCCCTCCTGCAATTCCCGCTCACTCCCTGCACAATTCCCGCTCTCTCCCTGCACAATTCCCGCTCCCTCCTGCAATTCCCGCTC